>CM042332.1:5261971-5386971 GCA_023566125.1 Zingel zingel
ATTTATTCTGATTCATTCTCTATTTTACTATGGTTTTGAGCATGATGTCACTTCCTGTCTTTGTTCTATATATGTCCTGTTTTTTAATCTCGCTTATGGTTAGTCACCCTGAAGAAGGCCCGTGTTTTTTTACCTTTTGCCACCACCACATCAATAAAGGCTTTTTACTATTTTCTTCACAAGAGTGCCTTGGTTTTCATGTTGTTCTGATACTGTTGGATTACCCCCTGCACTAGTCTCGCTTTGCCAGACCTTCCTTCACAGCACTGCGGAGGAGGGTCTGGCTAGTCCACACAACATTCTGGTTTTCATCTTGGGCGGTGCTAAGCTCCGGACGCAGCCACGGTGCCTCTGCTAAATAGTCTCAGGAAGGAACTTGTTTTTGTGGAACATGTGTACGTTCAAAAGTAGTTTTAGTGGTGCAACAGAAAACTCAGATTGGACAGATAGTCTAGCTAGCGGTCTGGATTTACCCTGCAGAGATCTGAGGAGCAGTTAACCACAGTCCTCAGAAATCCACCAGCGGTTAGAACGCCAACACAAAGAAAGTGGAAGGTGATGGACATCCGGACGAAAAGGACATCCGGACGAAAAGGACATCCGGCGGAATTTCCGGCGGCACCGGAAGTGGAACGTGGTTATAGACTACATCTTACACCAAAGAGCACCTTGTTAAAACTGTTTCCAACCCCCACCCAAAAAGAAGCACTCCTTCTCTCTGTCTTCCAACACAAGGGTTAATGTTTGAGCCAAATACATTATTGGATGGCGAGACACTTTCTGTGAAAGGTCACCTTAAGTAAAGGGAAAGTCCCATTGCTTAATTATCGCTCTGCTGCTTGACAGACTTTACCATGAAGATGGAGCCACCGGGGGTCTTAACAACAAACACAGATAAACAAAAAACACAATTAAAAAGTCTAAAGTTAATTTCCCACTTTCGTGGATGACTTGAAATATCACTTAAAAATGAAAGCATAAAGCTCATTATCCCTGTATACATACAGCATTTGTTGCAGGTCACTAATTAATCTCCATTACCTCCCGACAAGAAAACACATGTAATTATGGCCACAAATATTGATTAATAAACTGTGTACTTATAAATGGAGAGAAGCAGACACTTCAAGGTTTATTTAACTCTGCTTCTCTATTTTTCTTGCTTTATTTGTTTGCTTGTTTGTTCGTCCTGCTTATTATGAAAATGTCAGATAATCCTTTTTGCCCTTGATACACAGCCAAGTCCTGCATCACAGTGTATAGCTAATGATTATTGAATTCATCTAGATTAATGTTACCTTTATCAAAAAACGTCTGCGGAATGCAACTATGCACAAAAATAAGAAGTTGAATTTACTTAAAAATGTTATGTCAAGTGGTTCCACGTAACTTTGTTAAGTTTTTGATAATCAACTCATTTTCATACTATTTACTCAACAGATTTAAGTATGTTGTACAACAGTGAAAGAAGTAACTCAAATTAATTATTGTTGCTTAATTTAAGGATTTAGCCAAAATTACAAAAATGTGGTTAGATTTAGTTTAACAAATTAATTCAATATGTAAAAACATTGCAAGGATAAGTACAAGCAGCTTGACGCGATTGAGTTAGTTTTAATCTGCTGAGCTTAGATTGTCCAATTTAAAATGCCTAGTGATGGTGAATAGAAAAAGATGATATACAAGAAAAATCACAAAAATCCTTAAAAATCTAGCACTTTTATTAAAGTCAATGTAAGTGTTTAACAGTTTAGAGTTGTTAACTTTCAGGGTGCAGCCCTACTTTGTACTTTGGTCATTAAACGTACAATATGTAACTTTCTGCCGCTAGGGGTCTCTCAACCAATACAATGGATGGTAAACACGGACTTTTGATGAAGTTGGGAAGTTGCGTGGAATTATGGGAGTTGTAGATTTTGTTAAACACCATCGCTGATTAGAATGCATCTGTTCACGGACGAGTTTACCCATTCAAGGTTATTCACGTTACGTTTAGTAACGTTTATTCATGTCATTCTAATAAAATAGCTGCAGTTTCCCCAACATAATTATGTTTTTCTTGATTCAGTTTTTATTGGTAGCTGACCAGTTAGCTAGTGAGCCAGCAAGCTAACATTAGCCAGCAGCTAAAACACAACATATTTCACATATCAATGTCACCTTTTGGATGGTTTCAACACCGGGGCGGACAGGGTTTGTTGTAACGCTAGCTAGCTACGCAACAAGGCTGAGAGACGGGTGTGGGTGGGGATTGCCGGGGGAAACTCTGCGACGGCGAGGACGTTCGATGGCCGTTGGGCAGCAGCAGAACATCACCAAGCTGCCCGGAACGATCTCACCTTCACTTTCCTGTGATCTTACCTTTTCGTTTTGGTGCTTAACCCACCTTTTGTCGTACCGTAAAGACAGCTATATGGGAAGGGGGGAGAAATTTGGCAGGGAGGAGATTTTCGGCATGGACACCGGTAGCGCTAACAGAGACGTAGCTAATGGATGGCCGCTGTTGTGACTCGGGTGCTGGGTCTGATCTGTTTCCCGACACTTCATTAAACTGCTGATAGCGTCGTAAGCACCAGGCACTGGAGTTAAGTGCTGGCCGGGGGATTGCTGTAATAAAAGTGTCTGGCTGCTAGCTGACTGGGGGCTAACGGTAACTAGCTAGCTATATGTCCAGGGACTGTTGTCAGCTGTCATCCTGAATGAGTCTCTCTGCGCCAGGGGAGTGAGGCAGACAGACTGTGCTGTGCTAGCTGGCTAAATTAGCATTAGATTAATTGTCTATCTATACATCTAACGTTAACGTTACTAATGAACTTATTCATGGGTTAGCGCAGTGCTGCTTTTATCCGTGGTCAAAACAATCGTCAGCAAGCATTAGCATTAACGTTAGCTACTTGGCAACCAGCACATTGTAGTAACGTTAAGCTGGATAGATATTGAAATGTATCAATAAATAAGGTCTCTGTTGTATTACAGTGTTAAAAAGTGGCATGTAATCACAAAATGATGCTGTGTGGCAAAAAAAGCAATATTACGATTACAAGTATTTCGTTCTGTGACATTGTATGATTTAGAATTACTCCTGAACGTCTCATCTGGGTGACCGTGTTCTGACAGAAGTTACGAGTAACTAGAGGGTGAACGGTTATGACGCCACTGACAGGCTACTAAAGGAAACGACCCGTGTCTGAAAATAAAATAACAGATTTCTCTGGGTTTGAAATTTGGTGGAAACATTTGGATAGTGTAAGAACACTCATAAAAATACATAACATAGGTATAGTCGTTTTTAGACATTTTAATGCAGACATGTTACATATTGTACCTTTAAATGACCTAAATAAGTAAACAAGAACAATCAAACTGTTTGAAATACTACTGAGGCTCCAAGTGCAACTGCTTAACTTAAGTACAAATGTTGAAGTACTTGTACCTCAACATTTGTTACATTACATGAGTATTTTCAAATTTTACAAATTAAGATTTCTGCACACAAAACACATGTAGTTTATAAAATCTGATGTTTTATTCTAAAGTAAACTAGCCAACAATATAACGGCTACAAGTCCAGCTGAGATGATGAGACCATTAAACACACAACTGGTTGGATCCTTTACACACACTACAATGTTTTAATACTTTAACTACATTTTTCTGATGATTCTAAAGACTTTTACTTAAGAAAACATTTCAATGCAGGACGTTTACTTGTAACAGAGTATTTTACAGTATAAGTACTTTTACTTAAGTAAAGGATCTGAATACTTCTTCCGCCGCTGACCATCTGTACAGTATGACAGCACACTACACCAGTATCAGCAGTGTAAAGTCCATGTGTGAGACAGGATTTCAGAGGGTAAACACATACATCCTCCACTGATTTTTAGGTTTTTCAGTCAACACTATTTCATGAGAGTGTGTTCTTCTCTCTCGCACGGGAACATTTCCCCCTCTTTGGAATGTTTCTTAAAAGTTTAGGACAAGCTGAAGCCCAGCAAACATCTTAGTGGTTGCACATACATAAAGGATCATTCCACTTTATTACAAATAAGGCCTTGTTTTCATAGTTTTGGTCATCTTTCAAAATGATTAAATACCAGTATGAATACCGTGACTTCGATACCAGTTCTTAAACAATACTTTGTTCAATACTAATTTTGTATACAAAAAGAACATACAACATTACAGCACATATCTTTTTTATGTATTTTTCAGCTCCTACTACGTGGGCTGTCTCTGTGTAACGTGGATTTTTTCCTGTGTATCGCTATGATGTCTAATGTTAGACAGCCAATCACAAGCAATAGATCTTGGTAGAAGCATGCTGCATGCTGATTGGCTCACTGACGCTGATGAGATTTATTCCTTAGGAATTGGAATTGGGTGTTGAATATTGAGGCATTTTGCAATACTCGATACTTTTAAGGCAATTCAGTCGGTGCCTAAAAAGTTTCAAATTCGATACCCAGCTCTAGTCCCGGGTCGGGACCTCTTCGGGTCCTTGGGTTCAGGTGGACCCTTTAGGAAATGCATTCTACACTGTTTTTAGGGTTTCAATCAAGGATACCTGTATATTTATTTAAATATTGTTCTGTGGTTATATTGTGAAAGGCAAAGGAACACTTCCTCCTTGGAATATATGTTTTTAAAGTTAAGGACGAGATGAAGCCCAGCAGACATCATGTGTTTCCTCACTATTTGCCACTGTGTCATTCCCTTAACACCCTGACTATCATAGCAATTCTCTGCTTGACTAATGTGAGATATCTCACTAAATTGGATGCTGTCTGATTCCCATCATTGTTCCTAACCTACACATGCTCACTGTTGCTATGGCGTCCTCTAATTAAAGCTTTGGTGTTATCCTCGTATGGAAGTGACACTAAGCATTAGAGGTATTATGTTCAGCACTGACAGTAATGAAGCAGCTATCGTCTTGCCTTGTTGTTTCCTAATTGATTGGCTAACAGAGAAAAGTGTAAGTGTGTGACATGTCAAAGGTCACTCGGAAGCGGTTAGCGTGTGCATGTCAGCGTGCACCAGAGCTGGGCCAGGGGGAGCACCTTTTCAAGCCCATTTCAGTTCAACAATGACGGTGGAAGTGGCTGTAAGTAGACGCAGCAGCTGTCACAACAAAGTGTTACTGCAAACTGTGGAATGGACCCAGGGTTCTAGGACTCCCAGTGTATAGATTTATATTTTTGATTTGACACTCCTAGTCTTGAGATTATTAATCAATTATAATCATTGTTTTACAATCAGCATTTAATAATGAAGAATGGCAATACTATTACAATAGTTTGCCTGCTGAAGAGCAATGTTTTTAAAGTCAGTTGCTGTCAAATTCTGTCTATTCTTCACCACAACCAAGTTTCTTCGTTCTGTGTTTGATTGACAACAGCTTGTCAATAAAACACTATTCAGCGGCTCAACGGTGGAATCTCTAGTCGGACAATGAAGGGGACCAACCTAAAAACAATGTATATATATATATATATATATATATATATATATATATATATATATATATATATATATATATATATATAACATATTATAATTGTGTATTTATAAATGTTGGATGTTGAGTAAAAGACAGAACACAGGCAGGACACACTGTAGGCTAGGGTTAGAAACAGATCAGGGTTTTTTTTTTTTTTTCGGATCAACTAGCTTTTATTTTCATTGTGGATTAATCTGTTGATTATTTTCTGGATGAATGGATTAGTTGTTTGGTGTATAAATTGTCAGAAAACAGTGAAAGATGTGGATCAGTGTTTCCTAAAGCCCAAGAGGACGTCCTCAAATGTCTTGTTTTGTCCATAACTCAAAGATATTCAGTTTACTGTCCCAGAGGAGAGAAGACACTATATTCACATGTCAGTGAGTTCACATTCACTGCTCACAGGACTCACAGTGTAGTGACACATCATTTGCTTGTGTCAAAAGACTGGAAGTCTATAGCGACAACGTTTCATTTCCGGGATTGTTCTGGTGGCGACGGAAATTCCGCCGGATGTCCCTTATTTTCGGCCGGATGTCCGTCCCCTTCCTCTTCCTTTGTGTTGGTGTTCTAACCTCTGGAGGATTCCTGAGGACTATGGTTATCTGCTCCTCAGATCTCTGCAGGGTAAATCCAGACAGCTAGCTAGACTATCTGTCCAATCTGAGTTTTCTGTTGCACGACTAAAACTACTTTTGAACGTACACATGTTCCACCAAAACAAGTTCCTTCCCGAGGCTATTTAGCAGAGGCACCGTTGGTTATGCAAATAAACCAGAGCACGTTTTTCTTCCCAGCCAGAATGCTGTGTGGACTAGCCAGATCTTCTTGCAATGCGAGACTAAAAGACTGGTAACTCAGTGAAACTCAGATCATCTCCCGCCTGCTAAAAACACCAGTCCAGATGTGACGTGCCGGTTTATTTAACATGTACATCAGGGATGCTGCGATTTAAACACTGACTGTTTTACCTGTGTAGACCTGTGAGTCACCAACAGTGCATACAGAACGGCCAAAAACCTCTGCAAGCCCTTAGGAGCCGCACACAGCTGTTGTGTCAATGTTGCTGGTTGACATGGCAACCGACATGGAGCAGGAGGAGTTCATGAGCATCCAGTTTGTTTTGGAGTCGGGTGAACACTGACTATTGAGGGAAGAATTTCTTTTCTTTTAGCTTTGGGAGGCATTCATTACAATATTGGGGGGGACTTGGAAACTTTTAGTGTCCATGATCTACATGTTCATGTTCAATAATTTTAATACAGTCAGTGGAGTAAGTAGATGCTGTATATAAAGAATCAACACGGTCTCACGGCAGTTTGTGTAATTGTCACGTTATTTTTAATCTATTGATTCGTGTACAAGAACACATTTTTCTCGTTTTTTTTCGTGGTGGCCAGCACGAAATGGGAACCATCTATACAGAGGTTGGGTTTAGGAAAAGATGAACTGGAGAAACAAATGTCACACCCCGGGACACAATCCGTGGTCTCTGGAGGACATGCGATGACAACAACAGGCCGGCGGAGGTTGGGTTTAGGAAAAGATGAACAGGGAAAGGATGCCTAACACGCCGGGAGCCGGCCGCGCAACAATAACATGACAGTTGTGATTAGGAACATAAGAATGGGAAAACAAAACGCCACATGCGGGCCATGAAAGTCATGGGGTGAAAGTCCTGTGTTGTGTAACCCATCCACCACCCCAACCAGCCTCATTACGCGGATATTCGGCATTTCATACTACTCGCTACCGTAATCGTGCTGTGATCACAAAATATGCTTCCCATTGAAATACATTACTTTACATTTTCGTGCTGGCCACCACGAAAAAAAAATGAGAGAAACGTGCCAGTGTACACGAATCAATAGATTAAATAACGTAACCATTTCACGAACTGCCGTGAGACTGGGTTGAAAGAATAAGTACACGTAGACCGAGATTTACAATTTGTTTTCCTTTCCAGAGAAATATGTTCAGCATTCATCCAGTGTCCTGATCAGCAGGCAGCACTTAACTCCTCTCCCAGTGTTTCCTCCCTGCAGGCTCGGATTTCACGCCGCAGACATCCACACGCTGCAGAGATGTGTACAGAAGTTGGAAATACTTCTGTACACAATAAGTATGTGTGTCAATAAGTAGCGGCGCCTACAGCCGGAGGGGGGGGGGGGGGGGGGGGGCTGGCACCTCCTGGCATCCAGGAGGCAGGGTGTGGGGGGGGGGGGGCGACCCTGGAGGAAAAACACCACCCAGAGCTTTAATAGTGGCAGCCCAGAGGCCCTGTCAAATGGCGGTTTTGGTTGTGCAAGCGGGCAATTTGCTTCTTTTTATAGATCGGTAATATGGAAAGGCTGTCCCAGAGGAAATCTCAAGTGTTGAAAACTCAACTGGTATTGTTGTGGGGCAGCTCAAAGCCATTTGCACCTG
This sequence comes from Zingel zingel, assembly GCA_023566125.1. Classification (NCBI taxonomy): domain Eukaryota; kingdom Metazoa; phylum Chordata; class Actinopteri; order Perciformes; family Percidae; genus Zingel; species Zingel zingel. The sequence goes on from CM042332.1 coordinate 5,269,902, forward strand.
ACACCGTTTTGTTGATATAATCACATTCCTGCTGGAGTCTGTCTGCGACTCCACCGAAGTTTTTAAAATGCAAAGCGCTGGAGAAAGACTAATCATTCCACACAAAATTTCCCCTGTGTTTAAACATGTGCCTTGAGTCACAATTATGAAAATTGGTTCATCAGGAGACAAGGAAGTGCATCAGGAAACCACATTTCTTTGTGATCCAATTAGGAGATTCAAAGAGAGAAATATGCATCTGTATTTATGAAGCACATTTTCTGTCTGGAATGTTGCTCTAGTTTTTTAGTTTTGTAGGTACAGCACAAGTTTGGTGTGTTGTGTCTTAGTTAATGGGTCACAGGATGTGTGATATTGCAACTTCAGGGAGAACCAGAAGTTATTAGTATTTTTTGCTGCAGTACAGAAATAAAATATATAATTTTGCTGTAATTACCGGAAGATCTGCAGCCAGAAAACTGAGGCACAAACACGACTAATGGAGCCTCAAATGACTCAACATTCTCGTTATTCATAACACACAACTCTAATAACTGAATCCACATTAAAGACAACCACATGTAAAGACAATCCTTTTTCATTCCAGCGTGATATTACCATGCAAATGAAAATCAATTAAAGTGCTAATTAATCGGCCTTGCTCACATAAAACACTGCTTTATAGTCCAATATCACATTATTCAAGGATCACAGTTCTTCGTTTGCTTTAAACTAATACAACGGCTTAAAAAAAAAAAATCACTTTCAGTTGAGAAATGTCACAATGAGGCAGTGTGCTGGCAGGACGATGGCTTCTCTTCCTGTCACTGCTCTTGTCAGTGTGACAGTGGGGTTGTTCAAATCCTTGTTGACAAATGAGGATAGCCAGACGTCTACACTTAGGGAAACATTGGGTCAGTTTCACTCCACATCATTCATGTGTGGCGACGCGACTGGCTCCTTCGCCATCATTGTGTTGTTTGTTTATTTAGTAATAATTAAAATGGGTTCCCTTTTAGGCTCCATTATACACCGGAACAGACGCGTACATGGCCAGCTGCAGACATCCAGAACACGTGTTGGAAACCGTTCCCTATCACGGAAACAGTGCACTATTTAGTTTAGTTTAGTTAGTAGTGGTGGTCGAATTCCCAGCCGTTCATTTCATTTACTATATAGTCCACAATAAAATACCAACAATGCACAGCTTATTTGTGTATACATACGATAAGTGGTGGAAGAAGTATTCAGATCCTTTACTTCAGTAAAGGTACTAATACCACATTGTAAAAATACTCTGTTACAAGTAAAAGCCCTGCATTGAAAATGGTACTGAAGTAAAAGTCTGTAAGAATTATCAGGAAAATGTAGTTAAAGTATTAAAAGTAAAGAGTGTAAAGGATCCAACCAGTTGTGTGTTTAATGGTCTCATCATCTCAGCTGGACTTGTAACCGTTATATTGTTGGCTAGTTTACTTTAGAATCAAACATCAGATTTTATAACTACATGTGTTTTGTGTGAAGGAATGTTAATGTGTAAAGTAACTAGTAACTAAAGCTGTAACAGATGAATGTAGTGGAGTAAAAAGTACAATATTTCTCTCTGAAATGTAGCAGAGTAGAAGTAGAAAGTTACAAGTAAGTATTGTATTCATTGTCCGGATTGACATACCGTTGGATGCTGACCTTTGAAACATCCTGCCTTGAGTGTCTTTTAGTTCAACTAAACGCTGAACAAGTCATCTTTAGGCAACCAACATGTTACAAATAACAGTTGTGAACTGTACTACTAATAAACATAATTAAAAGGCTCCAAACCTCCACATTTTAGAGCGTGCTCTACTTACGTATCTATTTTATAATCAAGAGCTACAACCAAATCACACATCCTATTAGTTACAAAAATGTAAAGGTTGCAACAAATTTTAGAACCTTTGCGCTCAACGTGAGATTATGTCATTTTTCGTAACACCAAGCGACACTACAGTGAGCATAAACCTAGCTTTCCCTCACCTTTACACTCAGGGCACACCCCCTTGTGTTCAGCGTCCGCTGCCTTTGCTGTATGTGCAATATCATGACTAAAAAATTCACTTCGCATTTTCTTGGAAGAATGCCATTGTGAAATAAAAAGACTTTTGAAAAAAATTCAACTTTAAACTTTCTTTTATGTGAAGATACAAATGATGACATTTCCAATGATGATTTGAGCTTTTTTTGGTTAATGTATATATCTTTTGCTATTTATTCTTATGGTTACTGATACAGTCATATTTATTGATTCAGTATTTGTCATTTCGGAGTTCCATGACACTGGAAATGTCAAGGCACAACTGGAAACACAGTTCAGTAGGAGGATTGTGCAGCTGCTCATTCAGCTATAAATCTCTTTTTATGAAGTGATATAGCATTAACGGGGCTCCACAGGGCTCGCATCGCCCTGCAGGTACTGAACACATCAGACTGTTAGGTATACTGCGTATCACCCCGATCTAAATGTAGCAACAGTGTCAACTTACTGAACTGTCTCCTATAAATGAACTTACTTGGATGAGGGCTCGGTGTTCGGGGTACAGGCTGAAGGAGTCAGTTCGAGTTTCCGTGGCTTGAAAGAGAAGAAGGTAGCCCCCTTGAATCTGAAGGATGCTCAGCAGAAAGGTGTTTTATTTCACTGTTTCTCCAGCTGTCTGTGCTGCAATGCTGACAGCATTCAGTTTGGGCGATGTTTGGCCTGCGTCTCCCCCGGGCAGTCTGTCCAACGGCTGTCCGCCGCCTAGACACAGCCTTCAGCCACGCTGTCTGTCTGGCACTCAAGACCCCTGAGAAATCGATATCATCTATTCTTTTTTTTTTTTACAATTGCTCTTTAATCAGCTGGCTGCACAATGGCCTGGCCATTTTAACATGCAGCTGAAGAAGTTGTAGGTATGGGAAAATGAAATTCTATGTCCAGCTATGCTATCCAACGTCTGATTGTTACTGCATTGTGCCACTGGAGAAGAAGTTCATTTCAGTGCTTACCTTGTTTTGTAACAACAGGCAAAGGCCATTTTGAAATAACATTGTTGTGAAGCACACCTACCGGTATTAGTATACCTAACATACCTAAGCAAGTATTTTAAACGTCCCATATTGTAAAAAGTGAGATTTCCATGTCTTTCTGGATTAAAAAGCAGGGTGAGATAAGATAAGATAACAACAACTTTATTGTCTTTCACAAGACGTGACAGAAATTTGTTTCTGACAGGGCAGGCTCAAATGACATAAAATACATATAAGACATATATTCAGACAGTATGAGAAAAAAAAAGTTTTTTTAACATGAAAGCATGTAAACATATTCTAGTAAATACCCAAAATACAAATATGAACCTGAAAATTAGCATAATAATGTCCCTGCAAACCAAACATATGCTGTAAAGTTCATGCCCTGTGTTCTCTTGACTCCGAGACATGGACACATATTGCTGAGAGGCACACAAAAGTCAGAATATAACCTCAAACTTTTGATCTGAATATCATCTGGACATTTTGCTGAGCAGGACCTAAGTGCAGCCCTTTCTTTTTCTTTCTTTCTTTCTGGCAGTGTTATGGATATGGTTTACTTTAAAGGGGTGATAGAATGCAAAACCGATTTGACCTTGTCATAGTGTAATAATGACAGTTTAGTGGGTAACTAGGACATACATAGAACCTCAACATCCCATTGACACCTCTTTCCTCTGCAGATCTCACAATTTGAAACTGCCTCTGAAAACGGGCAAATCTCAACGAGCTCCTGCTCATTTGGCTCTAGTCTCTATCTTTGTCATGCCCCAACATCTCAGAAATTGTATACATTGTTAATCTGCTATTTTACCACTAAATTCCCTTCTGAGACTTTTTTATGCGTGAAATCAACTATATAGAGGTCAAATATGGGCCGTTTTACGAAAATTGATCCGACTATGTGTCGGAGTTGAGCGTCCGGTGCTGCCTGGGTTGCTGCCTCGCCGCCGGCCTGCCTTCCTTCACAGACCCCGGCCTGCTGTGAGGTAGATGGAGCTCCGTCACGGCTGGCAGCCCACGGCACTCCATACCTGTGCAAAGTCACAGTTTTTTGGGTTAATGGACTACCAAACGCCGCTGCCCTGACAGAGCTCCAGGGCCTGCAGCTCCCCTCTTCCTGCTAAATGGCCGGTGTGTGTGAGTGAGAGCGCGGTCAGCGAGCTTGTTACGCCAGCAGTCTCTTACCACAGGTTCCAGTTAATCTTATAATGTGTGTAATTATAATGTGTTGAGTTATTTAAACAAATGATCAGGGAAATGAATGCCTCTTGTCCGCGAGTCTCATTGATAGAGCCTGTGACTGGATGGAGCTCAATCAATGAGAGCTAGCTAGCCTCCTCTTAGAATTCCTCTGAAATTCACAAAAATGCATTAAATTGAAATCGGACACCATTGTTAGTTTTATAAGACCTTGGGGTAGATGTTAAATAAGTGGCGTGACGAAATTCAAACTGTAAATATACTCTAATTACGCCGAAAATTAAGCTAACTAGCCGCGATCTGTACACATAGGATTGAAGGGACAGTAGCAGCTAACGAAACCCCTAATGTTCACAAAAATGCATTAAATTGAAATCGGACACCATTGTTAGTTTTATAAGACCTTGGGGTAGATGTCATATAAGTGGCGTGATGAAATTCAAACTGTAAATATAGCTACTCTAGTTATGCCGGCAGCTGGCAGCCCCGAGTATTCCAGTAGTCCAGTACCTGGGAAACGGTGACTTTCACTGGGTACGGAGGTTGCCGCTTTCTCGTCAGACGGTGTGGAGCTCCTAGCTAAAGTCTGACACGTCTTACCAAATTTGCAATTAGCTATCAATTTTCGTAAAACCAATATTTTCCCATATTTGAGCTTTATATAGTATTGTATAGTATAGTATAGTATAGTATAGTAGTAGTATAGTATATACTTAAAAAAAGTCTCAGAAGTGAATTTAATAACGAAATAGCCCGACAAACAATGTATAACTGTCTCGTCTCCAATGTGTTTCTATGTGGTTTGCTCAAACCAATCAGCTCATCTAAATATTCATAAGCATACCTTATTTGGAAGAAAAGCTACCAAATAGAGCCATATTCACAGGGTAGCTAAGGGCCTAATAAAATAGCATTCAGGCAATTTTCAGCCCAACCAATGTTACATACCCTATTAGGAGACCTTAAGGAACAGTGTAAAATACCCTATATAATCATTCTATCACCCCTTTAAAACATATGTTTGCAATCATCTGTACATATAATTGATTGCCATTTGCAATTCATTTGGAAATCACTTACTGAGGAAGGTCTTAGGGCTGTGGTGAAGACAAACCTGAATCAACTTAAAGGGATACTTTGCTTATTTTAATCCAGCACTGTGTCATCTTTATGTGGGCAGTGTGTGTGTGTAGATAAATGGTGTTTGGCTACCCTCGGTGGCGCCAGTGCTTGGAGCTCAGAGCAGCCCAGATCTGCTCTGCTCAGCTGGGAGCTTCGTGCACTGCAGCCACGAAGCAAAGCCACAAAACGTTCATCTACACACCCTGCCCACATAAAGATGACACAGAACTGGATTAAAATACAGCAAAGTATATTTTTAAATCAAAGATTAACTCAATTTACTGATCAAAGATCAAAGATATACAGTACTTATTTACTGATCAAAGATCAGTAAATAAGTACTGTATATTTAAGTCATCTCACAAACAAAGCTGGAACTAAGATTCAATATTATTATTATATAAATGTATATATGTTATTATTATTTACTATTATTTAAGATTCACCGCGGACAATCCATTATATTTAAACATATGTTACACCAGAAATCAACAGTATTGTAGTTTATTCTGGGGCAGAAAAGTAAACTAAATCGGGTAACATATTGTCGCTCTAGGAAATTCAGATGGTCTTCTTCCAATCCAGACACAAGAAGCATGGAAGGGGCTTTGTGACATTTGGGAAAAGTAAAATGTAGCAAATTGCCATTAGCAGACATTTTAGAAAGAGAAAAAATGTTGACATTGGATCTAAAAACCCTGTAAATGAGCATAGTTCAAGTATTTGCAGATTTGTGTATGACAGTACACTGACAGTGGTGTAGTTTGCTCTGTAGTTTATTCTGTATACAGCACACAGTAAAGTAAACGGGACTATCCAGTGTGCAGTGAATGCCTTGTGTCAGGATGCCTGCTGCACGGCAAATTCTAGCGACTCGCCTCACCTCATTAATGCATCAGTTTCCTCTTTGTTTCACCTTTGGCAGACTGGGGCATGACAGAACAGATGTCAGAGTAAATGAGTATGCTGCGCAAATATTGATTGTTTTCACTACACTTTGTTAAGTGAGGAAGAAGTAATGTCTATGCAATGCACTATTGCCTTTAGAAATTCAGCAAAATTAGTCATTTTATTTGTGAATTTGCGTTTGTAAATGGGACATTATGATAAAATTAAGTATGCTAGTAGCCAAGGAGGACACAGAGGATTAAAAAGACATGATGGACTCTTCGAGAGTTGCTGGATGACATAATCTTCTGAACACAGCCATACTGAGAAATCCAGAGAGAGTTGTTTGGAGCTGATAGTCTTGATCGACTTTGTAGCAACTCATTTGGCAATGGCTTGAATGTAACGGACGTTCATTAATATCAAAAAGTTATTCACTGAAGCTTTAAGGATAAGAATATGTAAATGTTCTTGTGTGATGTCCAATGACTTCTCTCACACCTCTAAATAATAATATACATGTGGCCATCAAATGTAAAAAAAACAGTCTTGTAAATGTTATCATAATAATTATAATTACAAATAATTCATATTCCCTTCCACTAGGTGTAGTGCAAAACACTGAGGATAGTTTTGTGCCTGAGACCAGACTTTAGTACTACAGAGCTGAACTCTTTTCTCATTCTCTCATTCTTAAAGGAAAATAATCTTCATCTTCTGACGAGTCAGAGAAAATGTGTAGAATCCTGCTGTTTCAGTGAGGCCCACAGCATTCAACAGCGAGGCGGCCTACGGAGAAACTCGCAATCATTATAACATCAATCGCTACTCGCCGCGCGTAAACTCCATCCTCATCACCACCACCCATTTGAGCTGCAGTACATCAGCTCTGCTGAGGTGGAATATGGGAGCAGGTAGTCATCCTTTAACACCGGCTGCAGCCTGTGTGTATATATTAATGAGACGCCACTGGCTAGCTCCAAACTTTCTGGCTCGTCTCTGTCATTAAAACACCCCATGTGCACTTTTGACTCCAGATTCAATTCTTTTTTCCCTTTAGGGAAACAAAGGGGATTTTGTAAGATTTATAGTGATCGGCCCACACCTAGCCCCTTCGCTCCTTTTTATCTTCTGATTCAGATGATTATTGTTTGGAGGTTATGCTGAGTGGATCATGGTTTTGAAGCCCAAGATGGACAGCACTTAAACAAAATTTTCCCAGCGGTCCGATTTACATGCTATGTCTTTTGCATTTTTGTCCATTCTGTTTAGCCTAGTTAACATTCAAATAGTTTCTTCAAATCACACTTAAATAAATACACTGTAGAATAACGGGATTATACTGTGTTAATATGAAGACATTTTCTGTAATGATTTTTCACAGGTGTTTTTACATTTTAACAGAAATGTCCGTTAAAGGAAAAGAGGACATACTGTAAATCTACAGAATTTTGCGTTTTTGGATTAACAGAAATTTCTGTAAACTTAACAGAAAAGGTACTGGTCATTTTCTGCCTGGACATTATTGGTTTTTCTATGAATTTCTTTCTTACAGTGTAGTTAGTTGTGGGGAAATATACGTGTTTGTTTTCTGTCTCAAAGTGAGATGAGAAGATTGATATTACTCTCATGTTTGTGTGTAATGTACAAAGCTGGAGTCAGGACGCAGTAACCCTAGCTTAGCATAAAGAATGGAATCTGGAGTAAAGAGCTAGTCTGGCTCTGTCCAAAGTTAAGAAATGAGCCCCTAAAGGTCACTGATTAATCTGTTTTATCATGTTGGTTTGATCTGTAGAGAAAGATAAAGATGACAGTTTGTGTTTTGACGGCGAGTTACATGGGTTAGCTGGACCTGAGCAGTATCTCCAGCTAATGCACAGGTGGCCTGATTTCAGGGAGGAAGCACAGGTTTTAATTAGTTCTCTGCAAACTAATGGCGCTTTTCCATCACATGGTACCTGCTCGACTCGCCTCGACTCTACTCGCTTTTTTTGGTTTTCCATTACGAAAAAAAGTACCTGGTACCTGCTAACAGGTACTTTTTTTATTAACACCTCAGTCGAGGTTCCAAGCGAGCTGAGGCGAGCCGAAAAGGTGACGTGAAAGCGACAGACGGGGGCGTCCTGAACAAACCCGCTATTTTTAAATAGTTTAGCCAGCTGTGTTATTTTTTGCTGCCTCCAGCTTCATTTGAAACTAAATGTGTCTTCTAGCTGTGGCAACAACAACACACCTTTGACGTTCTGTGTGTGTGTCGCGTTAGGTCACGGTAGTTAACTGCGGCGCCGCTTGTTTACAGTTCTGCGGAGACTCCAGGCAGAGCTTTCGCCGTAGCCTAGTACTCACACACATGACCAGCTCGACGCACACACCAGCGCACAAGTATAAACATCAGGCCACTTACATAGGCTACGGCGAAAGCTCTGCGGGAGCCTCCACAAAACTGTAAAACAAGCTCAAGTGGCCTGATGTTTAATACTTGTGCGCTGGTGTGTGTGCGTCTAGCAGGCATATAACGACCAGCCACGCTGAGGCGGTACTAAAATCTGCAATGGAAAACGGACGCACAGTGTGCCGAGTCGAGTCGAGGCGAGTAGAGTCGAGGCGAGTCGAGCAGGCACCATGGTACCAAACCTGAGAACCACACTCCTTTACAACATAGTAACTGGTATCCTTCACTTGTTCTTATGAATGAATCAATTACAATGTCATAATTTTATTTCTGAAGGAAAAATATAACCTTTTACCCTGCTACATTTATCTGACAGATATAATTGCTGGTTACTTTCCAGATCAAGATTTAATCAGCTTATAAAATATGATGTATGCTATAATTAAGCTGCCAAACAGTATATGAAGTAGTTAGAATTTGGCATACAATTTTACTATTTTAATGTTTTTTGACTGCCTGATTAAATGTTTGCAGCAAATACTTCTGCACATTTCATGATTTTACCGTGCTGTATTTTAAGAGTGCTGATCACGTTTTGATACAGTGACCATTACGCATGAACTCTTTAACAGATATTGATTCTAGAAGGTACAGACCTCTCCAGTCGCCTCTCCATCAGCTCCGCAAAATTAATGCTGGATTGTCTATCTTACAAATATTAGTTTTGCTTTGTGTTTGGCGTTGAACGGTGATATCATGTGGTTAGGAGCCTCTGCACATGGGACGCACGATCAACCAGGTGAGCTAACCAGGCGCCCCAAGAGTTTTTAAATGTAAACACATCAGAGTAAAGACAGAGGGAAAGGTGTAGATGGCTATCAGCTACGACCTATGGCTACGATCCCGACTACATGGACAAACAAGACCATTGCTGCGTCCATCTCCATCTCTCCATCAGAGGGGCACCCAACCACTTCTCTGCTGGGCGTCCTGTAGCCAGTGTGCAGGAGTCAGACGCTGAGTTTACAGTGGAATGTCAAGAGCTGTGGTGTTCTTTCAACCCGTTTTCACTAACAACTTGTATAATACTGACAATTGGTCAGTGTCTTCCTTCAGTGTCTGTATGGAACGCACCGGGCAGAGCAGCAGCTCGACCACGGTGCTGTAAGATGACGTAGTATTAAGAGAGACAATGGTAGAGAGTAGTATGAAAGACCCAAAATCTGCATAAACAGGTTGGTTGGGAGGATGGATGGGTCAAACAACACAGGACTTTCACCCAGGAGACCGGGGTTCATGTTCCACGTGTCACTGAAACGTACATTTTGTAACCCCACCCACCATCTTTTCCTAAACCTAACTGTACCGTTCTTGTGACACATGTCAGTTAAACGTACGTCCCGACCCAGAGCGTTAAAAAGTGACGCCAAGGCTCTCGACCAAGCACGTCTAAATATGAAGCTAAAGGAGACTTTTTGCGTCAATAAAAAACACCAAAGGCACCTGACCAAGCGTGGCTTTTTGACGCGATAGGAGTGAGAATGTGTTGGTTCGTTCGCCGAGACTTGGCTGGATCCTGGGGTGCTGGCGCCATTCAACCGGGTAACTTTTCTTGTGTGTGCCGATCTGACGGCCACATTTTGCTTCATAATGGATGCACAAGTTTATGGGATTACATTTCACTGGAATTGTACCTTGTACGATTCAATGTGACAAATAAAATTGATTGATTAATTAATTGATGTAAGATGCATCCTGAAGCTTCTTTTACATTTATCACTTGGATTAAACACACTCACTTTTGAGACCCTCCACTGCAAACAAATTGCAAGTCCTAACAGTATATCATTGTCATTCAAATGTAGAGGATGCAGTTGGCTGTTCACTTATGAAACATATAAATTAGCCAATTACCTAGATAAAGCTTGGGAGAAGAGGAAAAAAGCTCTTTATCAAGATGAATTGTAGATGAGAATGTGTGGTTTGTGTGTGTGGTGTGTGTGTGTGTGTGTATGTGTATGTGTGTATGTGTATGTGTGTGTATATATTTGTATTCATGTATTCCTCCGAATGATTTGTATATGCGACAGGAAGATGTTTGTTAAATAAGTAATTTTGTGGTGTCTTGTAATCCCATGTGGGATGGGCTAAAATGTTTGGCATGACACAGAAATAAAACATAACTAACTAACTAACTAACTAACTGTAGCATTGTAATTTAGCCCTTGGACAATGTTTATATTGGCATTAATATGCCAGTGGCATGCTTTGACTCAGAGAGAGGTCAGTGTTGTGTGCCCGCTACCCAGAGCGACTGAATTAACATGTGGAAATATACACCTTGGTAACTTGTGTGACTTTGGGTTTTGCGTGGCTGTCAAAGCAAGACTTTGTTTGTTGTTCTGTGATGTAGATAAAGAGAGGAGGGAGCTGCAGAGACGCTCACAGTCTGAAAGATGCAATACAGAGTGTATCTGAGATAAGTTGGTGCATATTGTTTTCAAAAAAGTCAAATGTCAAAATGAATAAGGTGTTAAAAAAATGGAGAGCATTCATGAAGACGATGGAATAGAACACAAATGATGTCCTTGTCTGACAGGTAACTGTCTCGGCAACTGAGCTCTTATTATAGTTAGAAAGGTTGAGCGGGAGGTTTTCCAGAAGCGGGTGGCTATAGCTTTAGTTGTCAGGGTTAAGGTTAGTATGTCTTGTTGTCACACCACTCTACAAGCCTTTTGACAGCCGGCCCATGATCGACCTCTCCATCCTGCAGACTGATTCAAACAGTCAACTGCAGGAGACATCAACGCAGTTGCTCCTACACTTTGTTTGTATACAGAACAAGCTATGCAGAGTTGTATACCGTCGAGATGCTTGTACAGATTATTAATTAGGTAGTAGCATCTTCCATCTCTCTGTTAACCCGTCTATGCAGATTGTATTGAGTATGTTAGAAAAAAAAAACAGTCTGCTATATGCAGATTTTAAGTTTTATTGTTTCTGCTTTTTGAAAAGTGCATCACTTGTGGCCTCTGCCCAGGGACTACAGATGCAAATTAGCCTTTAGCCATATCTGGTATGAATGTGTATTTTGCATTGTCCCTGCTAAACAAGCAGTGCAATAAATACATTTAGATTTATAAATATTGTACAAAGAACTGGTTTGATTTAACCCTGTTTTAGAGGTGGTGGAAAATGACTTTCGTATCGAATCCAGACAATTTTGTCACTTCTTTTTTTCAAGCCTTTAATAGCTATCTAGTCACATATACTGGAGCCTCGTTGGAATTAACAGCTTTACATGTTTACTTAATTTGCATACAACTGATCGCAACAGATTGCCGAGTGGAGGAATGAAAACTTGAGTGGGTGAGAGACAGAAACCTCAGTGGTCTTTTAAAAAAACAATTCAACTAGAATGAAGAAAGAGCCAAGAAAATAATGCAGAAGAGAGAGCAGTTTAATAAGCAGTCAAGCACAAATGAAGGATTAAACAGAGATTAAACAGAGATACAGGTAATTAGGGAAGCAATATATGAGATGAGGAGAGAGTAGATTGATTAGATGAGTTAAGATGAACAAATTAACATATATCATTATTTAAACATTCATTTGGAAATTCTTAACGAACTACATGAAAGTAGAAAAAGGAGACAGGAGAAACTTTTTCATTAACAAAGTTATAAAGTAGAACTGTAAAACATTTGCAGTCCATTTTTTTAATGTGTTTGATAGAAGGTGGGGATTGAAACGGCACATTTGTGATTATGTGCAATCTGTCTGCGTTCCTGCGAAGCCTGTTCATCTTCCAGGGTCTGCAGCTAGGTCGCACACTCCCCCTGAAAAAGCCAGCCAACATGTTTTATTACTTCCCTATAGTAAATCCATACGGATTCACACCTTTCAATCCATTACAGCTCGCTGTCACCAAACATATCCAGTGTGAAATAGTGTGAAGCCTATAACCTCCCATGTTCCATGCATAAATCTCTCCACTCTGCCAATAAGCAGTTCCAAAAGGAAGCAGGAATGGGGTTATTAAAGGCTGTTATGAGATGACAGGTTTAGGAGACACCAATGCAACCAGGAATAATATTCTACAAAGGCTGTTATTCCAAAATGAGAAATATGCTTTATGATTGGTTTTTCTTGAACATCACATCACTTTGTTTAAACTAGCATGGATTTGACCATCCTATTGATTTGAATGAGGCCACTGGCACATTGGGGCTCTCAGTGCAGAGTGGTAGTTAGGGTTGCTAAGCTATGATTGCCGCTAGAAATTCGGCTGGATGTCCGTCCCCTTCCTCTTTCTTTGTGTTGGCGATCTAACCTCCGGTGGATTGATGAGGACTATGGTTAACTGCTCCTCAGATCTCTGCAGGGTAAATCCAGACAGCTAGCTAGACTATCTGTCCAATCTGAGTTTTCTGTTGCACGACTAAAACTACTTTTGAACGTACACATGTTCCACCAAAACAAGTTCCTTCCTGAGACTATTTAGCAGAGGCACCATGGCTCCGTCCAGATCTTAGCACCGCCCAAGACGATTGTGATTGGTTTAAAGAAATGCCAATTAACCAGAGCACATTTTTCTCCCATCCAGGATTGCTGTGTGGACTAGCCAGACCTTCCTCCGCAGCGCTGTGGAGCAAGGTCTGCTGTTTGGTAAACAGGTAATATGTGTCAGTGGTGGTGGGTGGCTATAGATGAGGGCCCCACAACGGCATCCCTGGTTTTAGCCTTAAATAACCTTTTTGAAAAGCTCGGAAGAGACTCAACCACAAAACAGCAGACCTCTTATTTGTTAGTGTCTACATGGTCTGTTTGACTGAGATCAGATATATCGTTTTGTCTTATTTCAAAGAAGGACCTGAGGGGAGCAGACAATATGGAATCAAAAGATAGAAGCAATAAAAAAGTGACAGTATGATTTGTGACTAAGAGGATAAATATGAGGACGTAGATGCCAGACACAGGATGAGATAAAGATACTGATCACTTTATGATCCAAAAGATGCTCAGACAAGGCAAAGAAAGCTTGACCAGAGTCAGGATTGACAAGACAGGGCACCACACGAGAATTTACAATAATTGGAAAAGCCATACTTCATACAATGCTATCAGATAATTAAATCTCGAAACAATTGTGCTTCACATCTTCTTACATGTCGGATTCAACATGTGAAATCGAAACTGCCATTCCGACCCGAGGACAAGACACGGGCGCTTTATTTCCAGCTGTATCACAACATCAGAGGATTATAAAAGAAAAAGAGAAGCACTAATTCTCTCTTCTCGAGAGCTTTGCTTAATAATAGACACCATATAACAAAGCAAGTGTGAAAAGCACACTTTATGTGTTGGAGCTGTTGTAAAGTTATATTTGCCGTTAAATTGAAATCTTGTTCCCTTGACATAATAGATACGGCATCTGAAATCATAATAAATCATTTTAACAGCTCATCAACTTTACAGTAGCCGCTGGTGTGCACGCTGCTCGACATTTCACTGGCTTGAGGGGTAATGTTGGACCTGTCAAAGCTGCTGAAACATGAATGACATCCGGTGACAGCTATTAAAACACATCGGCTCCCGAGCATCTCTCTCCACACAGGTTTATGAAGATGAGGGGGGAGAAAAAGCATAGCTTATTTTTTTATTATTTTTTTTTTTTAAAGCTCCATCTTTTCCCCTTGGTGGTTTTGCACAATAATTGTTTTTCCACACCTTTGGGCTAGTCATCAGTGTAGCTGCCACATCACCACATGACATTCATGATAATCCCATTAGTCTCTCTGCCGCAGTGTCTCAGAGTCCAAAACATTTATGCAGAATGTGAAACAGTGGATACAGTGGTTTTTAATGTGTTGATTGCCTCTTTGGTTTCTTGTCAGGGCTTGGTGATCTTTCTAGATTCACAACTTTTTTTTCTATATCTGATGACTTCAGGCAACAGTGGAGCAAGCTTGAATCTAAGTCCTGCACAGGCATGCTGATCAGAGTACTGCTCCTCCTCCCTCTGTGGTGAAGACATGTTTCCAAAGCATTTGTATGCAGGTCACATCCATCCAACATGGCTTTCCCTGCCCGCTGTGCCTCATATACACAGTAAAGAGACTGTTTCCCTCCTATACAGTTACATATACAGCAGAGAAAATGTGTTACCTCCACAAATGTACAACTAATTGAGGTACTGCTGTGGTTCATTAATACTGCAGCACAAGTGTCAGCACTGACCACTGCTGGAGGGAACATTTTACTTTGTAATAGGGCTGGGCAATATATGGATATTATATCCACATCGATATATGAGGCTAGATATCGTCTAAAATTGGAATATCGGAATACGACACGTGTTGTGCTTTATAGTAAAGTGGTGTATATTCTGAACTTATCAGACTGTTCTATTATTAGCCTTTACCCACTTAGTCATTGTATCCACAATATTGATGATTATTTATCAAAACTCTCATTGTGTTAATATCTTGTGTTGTGTTTTTGTCGCTTTTTCTAAAATTTTTGATGCATTTTCCTACGTTTTTGTAGCTTTTTTCGACCCAAGTTACTTTTTTGTGGCTTTATGTCGACCAAGCTGTAAATGAGAAGACTATATGAGACATGCAATAATACAGTAGAAGTTATTTGACTTTTTGAATTAAATAAAGCATGTCAATAAACTAAACATGTCTGGCCCTTGATG
Organism: Zingel zingel; assembly: GCA_023566125.1. Classification (NCBI taxonomy): domain Eukaryota; kingdom Metazoa; phylum Chordata; class Actinopteri; order Perciformes; family Percidae; genus Zingel; species Zingel zingel. Next base: position 5,285,234 of record CM042332.1, read on the forward strand.
TTATTCGAATTTTCCAGTGCGGCCCTTAGTGAAGTTGAGTTTGACACTCCTACGAGATAACATCTACGCCCTAGATGTTATCAGTTCTTCACCAAAATCTTTTATTTCATTTAACCTTGGTGTCAAGAATGTTTTCATCGGAATATCTTCTCTATCATGATTGTTGTTGTCGTTTGTCGTCTTTCAGATCCTGATAAATATCTCTCTCAGCATTCTTTCCTTTCATGACCGACACTCAAGCATGAAAGAGCGAGCTGTGAGAGTGGGCGCGTCAACTTTTTGTGTCTCACACTCACAGAATTTACACACACAGATGAGTTTTCATCCTCTCTCCTGTCTTTCACTGCAACTCATAATCAATTGTTTAGAATACCACATATCCTATGCTGACATCTGTCACATGCAATCATCCATCTTTTTGATGTCTCGCAATACTAAGCAGTTCAGACACGTCATCAGATTCCTGTCAACTTTATTTTTACCTGCAGTTTGTCATCGCAAGAATTAGAGCATATGCTCCAAATACTGTACATGCTGGAGCCTTCCCACTTTTCCTTTGGATTTCATTCAAAGTTTTCTTGGATAATAGCAAAATCTAGTCTGCTGAGAGGGGCAGGGCCACTGGCGGAATGCCCTGGTGGCTTCGTTTCTGGCCTGTAATTGTAATGTCTCAAGTATAGTCTCAATTTGCCAGACCTTGCTCCACAGCGCTCCGGAGGAAGGTCTGGTTAGTTCACACAGCATTCCTGGATAGAAGAAAAGAAGTGGTCTTGTTTATTGGCATTTCTTTAAACCAATTACAATTGTCTTGGACGGAGCAACGGTGCCTCTGCAAAATAGCCTCGGGAAGGAACTTCTTTTGGTGGAACATGTGCTCATTTAAAAGTAGTTTTAGTCGTGCAACAGAAAACTCAGAATGGACAGATAGTCTAGCTAGCTGTCTGGATTTACCCTGCAGAGATCTGAGGAGCAGTTAAACATAGTCCTCAGAAATCCACCTGAGTTTATAATTACAAGAGGGACATCCGGTGGCAATGGAGCAATCCCGGAAGTGGAACGTCGTGGATATAAAGTGTAACTTCAGTGTCAGATATTTGTTTAACATTTTCATTTATATCTCTATGCACTGTAAGCTGTCTAACAAATGTCACAAAAATAATCTTTGAAAGAGCTCTGTTCCACCTGGTCACAGAGATATAATGCTTCCCTCAGAAGAAAGTAAAATGATTTTTTTAAATGAAACAAGCATGGCAATGGTGGCTGTTCAATACATCTGTCCATTCAAGTCTTTGTTAATGAGCAAAAAATCTCAACAGCTACAGGCCAGATTGCTCTGAAATCTGAGTTGGGTTTTAATGGTCCCCAAAGGACAATTCTTGAAGATGTTGGTAATCCCCCCTGGGCTTTTCTACAGCATCACTATCAGGCTTAAATGTCAAAGTCTAAAAGGTAGATCCAAATAACATTACTGAGCGCATTCATGCTCCCCAGAGAATGAGCCCAGAAGGGTTAACCTCAGTAGGATAAACCCTTAAGCTTCAATCACCTCATGGCATTTCCAGCATCAACCTAAGGACAAATGCTCATAAAGCTCCATGAGAATAACAATCATCACCTGCCAAGTCCTACTACCTAAATAACAAACAAAAGAGGTTGTCAGTCTAGCAATTTCCAGTCAAAATTGAAGTTCTTAATTTTGAATGGGCAGCATTCCAATGGAAGTATGATCCTGTACGTATCATATTCCACAGGCTGCTGTTATCCACTTACTGAAATATCATCACTTAGGCAAATACAATGGGTTATATTTTGATGTAGAGGAAGTGGTTAGCAATAGGACATGATTATTATGGCAAAGTGTGCTTGATATTATCAAAAACATAATTTATTGACCCCTACATTGAAGCTGATTTTGCTCACAGACTATTTCCGTGGTTGCTATGGTCCAGATTGTCCTCACCCAGAAAACAACATTATAGGTCAATTTTGGAAGCAGCTCTAACGACCAATATTTACATTTGTTGTTAGCCGCCGACTTCTCATGGCCGTAGTAATCATTGCAGGAGCAAAACGAGTAAGTAAGGTGACATAGTATAAGAGTGCTCCATTCTGTGTAGGGAGCCAGGTTGGGGTGGTGGATAGCTCAACCAAACACAGGACTTTCACTCATGAGAGTGGGAAACCAAACGTATTGAAAATAACTGACTTTTACGGCTCTTCGTCCATGATGCAGTTACCTCCTCCTTCTAGTCGTTTTATGTGACTCATTTTAAGCCAATTCCTGATGAACCCTAAGTATTTTTCTTGCCTAAACTTTAATAGCTCTACATGTTTAAAACGGTGACTGTTATCTGAAATAGAACAGTCACGTGAATAAAGCGGCCAGCGCGGTCACATGTTACAGTCACGTGTTTAAAACGGCCACCAGTAAATATAACGGTCATATATATCTCATCTTGTTCACAATGGAAACAATGGAAGCAGCAGTGGCAGCAACTGTTCACTTTCTATGAGTACCTTAAAGGGGCTGTACTCAACAGTTCTTTGTTCCAGTAGCCGGCCTAGTCGCATATTAGTGCACAGGAGTGCCTTTTGCATGAAACGGTATCAGACGCTGAGGGCCATGACATGAAGCGTTGATTGAAGGCAATCACAGACCAATTATTTTTCAGTATTTCAAGTACAGCACATTTAAGAGATTAACTGCCAATGTAAAATCCTCACGCTACTTTTGCCTTTGCTTCAGAGCAAGCTTTTCAGGAAAAACGGGCAGTGCTGTGATTTTTTTCTTGAATATCCACACCAAGGTTCATTGCAATCTGCTGAGTAGTTGTCCAATAGACTGAAAGACTGATCAACTACCTAACCAACAGCATCCTCATAAGGAGACAAGAAAGGATGTATTGGATGTTACTCCCTCTGTATTATCACTGTTTATTTTAAAACTGCTAGCCATGTTCAATAATTAACATTTCTATAACCACTTCAAAGTTGCAAAATTATATCAGATTCAGGTTTGCGCATGTATTTATGTACAGCACTGGTGCAGTTTGAGCTTCCGAGGATTTGAGCGTTTATTTTAGCTCATAGTTTCGCAGGTGACACATGTGATCAGTGTCCACTTAGACATATTCTGCTGTTTGAGCCTAAAATAGCCACCCACAACATACAAGTGCATATAGTCTACACTACACAATGTGATGCATGAAATTTGGAAGGGACACCTCTGCCTTTGGCAACAAAATCAAGCCAGATTGGTTTACATGGATGTTTTCCACTTCCTGTTATACCATTTTTAAATAAAGTGTTCTGTTCTTATTATAGATCAGAATGAAGCATATTATCCAGGATAAAGGATGTTAATATGCTTAATTTTTGTGGAACTTTGAAGTAAATGCAGCAATGCAATTAATGATATAACAAGATATGACTGGGAAGAAAAAAAAATGGCAGTTACCCTTGACTCAGGGTTACCCGTTTAGTAATTATATTTTTTTGTATAATCTTAATGTATCTAATCTTAATTACAAAAAACGTCGTAAAAAAGCCAAACATGTGGGAAAAAAGTGACAACGTGGACTTCTATAATCTCCTAAAAGTAACATCTGTGGCCGATAAAAGTTTTCAGATCAGAAATTAGGCAAACTGAAATGAAAAAAAAAAAAAAAAATACAACTGAGAATCACATTTTACACAACAATTTATGTTTCTGCTTACATAGCTTGTTTGTGTATAATCAAACTGATTACAAATGGCTGACTAATGTACAGTATACACAGTCAAAAAGGGTGGGATTGAGGGGTCAGCCCCCAGGGCCCACTAATGGGTTAATACGGCCCTGCCAATATGTTATATATAATATATAATCAGTGTCTACTATTACAATTCATAACAACTACTGCATGATTATTGGTTGTTATAAGACAATACAAAGATAATTATAAATCAATGGCGATTACCATGTTTCTTTTATTGCTGACTGCTGAGACAAATCATCATTTTACTCACAGTTGGATCATTTTTCAGATGTGTTTAGAATTAATAAGTGGTAAAACCACAGTAGTCACTTAGGAATTCCCTGTTCTTCATGCACTTATGAATGTATTACTTAAACTTATCATTACTTCCCACTTTGTTATAAAATGATGGAGTGTGTGTGTGTGTGTGTGTGTGTGTGTGTGTGTGTGCGTGTGTGTGTGTGTGTTGCTTTATTGTGAACAGGACATTGTATATCTCTGTAAAATCCCATGTGGATTACGTGGAGACTTAGGTTGAGAGTATAGGTTGATATTTCTATTGTTATACTTCCTATTTGCGTTATGTTTCTAAGAATGATATTAATATGCTAATATATTTAAGAGTTTCATGCAGATGGAGATGGTCGGGAAAGTTTCACCATGGTTTTATTTTGTAAAACTTTATCTGTACCAGTGAGCTTTACCTCCCTGTTTTCACCTGGACTTTCTCCTGGGATTGTATGCGTTGTATAGTGTGTTTTCTGTCTGTATTTTTTTTATAAATATGTAGTCTTGCATAGCCAGACTTATCTCTCCACTTCTTCTTAGCACTGTGCCAGCGCTGGAGTCTGGCTGAACCCATCGTAATCTCGAGCCAAGGCAAAATAAATCTTTTTATTTCATTAAATCAAGCACTTCAAATCAATCATCTTGGGCAATGCTAAGCCTAGGATGCAACAACGCTGCCCTATTCAAAATAGGGACAGGAAGGAACTTGTTATGGTGGAACATTTGTAGGTGGAAAGGCGAGCCCTGGCATTAAAACGGCTATATCCTCACAAACACACACACACAATAAAAGACAAGGGGGAAACGCCCATCAATATGAAACTTTTTCCATAACTGGTGGGCAAACATGCAGGAAAGTCCTCTCTATACTACCCATATTCTTTGTAAATCTTTACAACCATTCACAGAAAGAACTAAGCAGTCCTGCTTATTGAGCGATGCAAATTTTCAGCGAAACTTTACAGTTTGAGCGTGTATTGCCAGCTCGGATTGTTTTTTGGTATATATTGTTAAATATTCCAAAAGATAAAAGAAATCATCAGAACTGAAAACTGAAGATACAAGTTTTCCATGTGCGACCATGCCGTAGCCACCTTGCGGCAGTGAAAAACATGCCATGTGTAAATAATATCTCTGCAAGCACGTAAATACTTGTTTGTATAGATCTGATGTTGTCGATTCGTAAAGCATGCCTCATCACAGCTGTTCAGGATCTACTGAATTAGCAACACAGCAACACAGCCAGTGAGTCACATACTACACTACATTAAAAAAAAAAAAAAAGAACACACCTTGCCTTTCCTGTTACATTGTGTGCAGTCAGCCACATTACATACCCACCTCAGATGGATCTGAGTCAGAGTAAAGTCAGTAAGAAAGGGATTTCCTGTAGAGACACATCATAAATGCATTACCCACTGTGAAGTTAGACTGCAGGTCTACACTGGAGTAAAATACAAAGTCAGACTTTCTGCAGTTTCACACCTTAGGAAAAGCTGACGTCATGTATTTCATGTTGCTCAGATGTACTGTGGGACATAAACAGGGCACAGCCGTCTGCTCATGATGACAGGCTGTGTGATGCACTGATTACAGTGCCTTAAAACACACACACACACACACACACACACACACACACACACACACATCTGATGCACAGCATTTACCAAGCACTATCATTGTACATAGTTAGAGTTAAAGAATGACCTTAGTTTCAATTGTATTATTTAACATTTAGTGTATATTTTAGTTTGTTGAAGTTAGGAAAAGGGTTAGGGTTAGGGTTATGATAAATAAAAAGGCAAATGTTAATTGCAGCTCTGTGATAAGGCACATACTTGGTGTCCTGCATGAATGTCAAAAAGCCATCCACCAAGCAAATTTTCAAACCCTTACCTTCCACTTTTCTACATGTAGGAGTACACTAGTTCCTGCATTGACACTAAATGTTGTCACTGGACATAAATAATGAGGGGTAGAATATGGATGTAATTTTTCGGGATACTGGACTGATATAGTATGTGCATATTCACTACATGTATACATATCTACATACATATACACACAAAAACACTTGTGTAAAGTGTAAAATCCCCTGATCGAAGTGGTAGAGATATCTGCACCAATATTGAGAAGGGTCCTAAATTTGAAAATATACATCATTTTATAAGGTGTGATAAGATTTGTCAAATAATCTAGAGATATAACTGTAACCACACAGCAGCTAGTGAAACCGAGTTTATGTTTAATCAGAAAATACTCACAGTTGACACGTACCTCCACGACTTGAAAATTATTTTCCAATTCTGTGGGAAATGTCAATGAACAGATTATCATCCAATTGAAACAGGGCTTTTCTTCTGATTATATAAAGAAGAACAATCTGGAGATACCAGCTTTTTGTCTGACTGCTGCAATAATAACATACAGATAAGACAAATGTATTAAATGACCCATAATTATTTCAAATGTTATAAGTGCCTTTTTATTTTGATTATGTAAGAGTACTTTAAATCGTGACCTAATCACTGAATATGATTGCCAATGTTGCCACTATTATCTCACTTCTTTTTTTCGTGTTTCCCCAAATTAAAAGAAACAGCCAGCACATCCATCTGTATTTAAATGTTACAGCTCAAAGATTTTCAAACTAAAGTGCGAGAAAAATAACACTTAATCGGTGTGGTTAAGCAAAGATTCTTTCATTATACACCCTGCTCTCCATTATGTGGGAATCAGCAGAAGAAGACCAGCGATGTTCGTTAGCCCACTGTCCAACATCATAGGCGTTTCATCAGGTTGAAAAAAAACATGATCAACTAAGTGGAAGGGTGTGCGGAGAAGACGTTACAATGATGAGTGTGACACTTGGGAGTTACAGTAAATCATCCTTCAGAGGCCCCAGTGATGTCTGCTAGATCAGGTACTCCAGTCTCAATTCCCATTGGTCACATGGCACTTATCTCAAAGAGGATTATCATTAACCTCTGCATACTGGACAAATTCCCCACCCAGCTCCCTCATTGTCTCCACCTAATTATCCCCAAGTTTAATTGGCTAAATAAATCACTGCTTTGCTCTAACAACTTTGGTGTTGGCTGAATTTCTTGAACTAAATAAGCAAATAAGGATATTGACTCCTGAGGTCATCTGGACATATTGGGGAAACAGCAGGGTTAGCTAAGTTGGGACACTGTAGTTTTGTCTATAGTTCCAGCCAGCTATTATTCCCAAGCCCCTTAAATCCCCATCCAGCTTGCAAAAAGCCAAATCAGGGCTTGCTAAGATTATGTTTGGCCAAGTGGAGAACTCACTGCATTGAGGTACAGTGCTTCTATTTTGTTAATGAACTTATAGTGCTGTAATAATGTTTTAGAGATTAATCTGGGTTCCTATATGCTGTACAAGTGGCAACCATGATACATTTACATTAGTTTTCCAGGGTTGTTTTTCTTTCCATCCCACGTCTGTCTATATTGACGATGTTTCATTTCCAGGATTGTTCAGGTGCCGCCGGAAATTCCGCCGGAAATTCCGCTGGATGTCCCTCATTTTCGGCCGGGTGTGCCTTCGTGTTGGAATTCTAACTGCTCCTCAGATCTCTGCAGGGTTAATCCAGACAGCTAGCTAGACTATCTGTCCACTCTGAGTTTTCTGTTGCACGACTAAAACTACTTTTAAATGAGCACATGTTCCACCAAAACAAGTTCCTTCCCGAGGCTATTTTGCAGAGGCACCATGGCTCCGTCCAAGACAATTGTAATTGGTTTTAAAAAATGCCAATAAACAAGAGCACTCCTTTTCTCCTATCCAAGAATGCAGTGTGGACTAGCCATACCTTCCTCTGGAGCGCTGTGTAGGAAGATCTGGCAATGCGAGACTACCGTGGCAACAACTACTTTGCACAGATGCAATACCAGACAATCACACAATTTTACAATTTGACATAATGCCCTATTTCACATTTGATCCACAGTTTAACACAGGTGATAATCTGACTGAGCACATAACCTGTTGACCTCAGCTTGCTGTTATACTGCTATATTCCCCATTGGTGCCATCAGTTTGGGTAGCCATGTGTGCCCAATTGTACCGCATCCTCCTGCTGCTTTCATGTTTGGTAATCCTCTCAGAAAGATGCTTGAGACCCTGGAAGCCTGTTCTTGACCAGGTAACCCCCCAACGATACACACACACAACACAGTAAAAAAAAAGTGTTTTCTCTGACCAAGTAGCAGTTGTTATCTACCATATTCACCCTTTACTCAAGGGCTTACATTTACTAGTTAGCAGTAAACCAAAGTAAAGGTGATTGCAATTCCATAGTGTCTGCGGCATTTATTTTTGTTCTTTTCTACACAGCAGTTGTTATGATGATGTGTGTGTGCTAAAACAACTTTAAGTACAGCAGGCCAAAGTTCAAACAAGATACAACAGACAGTTTGTGTACTAAATTCACCATTTGCCTTCTTTTCTTTTCCAGTTGGCTAGTGTCGCAATGTCTGGCTAGTCCACACAGCATTCCTGGATGGGAGAAAAACGTGCTCTGGTCTATTGGCATTTCTTTAAACCAATCACAATCGTCTTGGGTGGCGCTAAGAGCTGGACGGAGCCACGGTGCCTCTGCTAAATAGTCTCAGGAAGGAACTTGTTTTGGTGGAACATGTGTACGTTCAAAAGTAGTTTTAGTTGTGCAACAGAAAACTCTGATTGGACAGATAGTCTAGCTATCTGAGTGAGAATTTAGAATGCCAACACAAAGAAAGCGGAGGGTGACGGACACCTGGTAGAAAATTAAGACATCCGGCGGAATTTGCGGCAGCACCAGAGCAATCCCATAAATGAAACATCGTGGATATAGACTACCAGTTGGCTAACCTTGAGGTTTCCAACCTGTCCAATTGTCTGCTTGTGTTTCTTGTCCTGTTGGAACTAGAGTATTGTCGCCATGCTCCCAGATCTCAGCCAATAGACCTTTTTCACGGCAGACATGTTGACATGTCATAGTAGGAAAAGCACAGGTGTATTCAAACCCATTCATGATGGCTGTATTCCACTTAGGAGAGGCCCTGGTATTGGGCATTCTGACTCACTGAAATAGCTTACTGGGACACTTGATGGAATTGAGCCATCGTTAAGATTATCAATTTCAGCTGTGCTTTTCCTACTATGACAAGTCAACATGGCTGCTGTGAAAAGGGTATATAACTTGGTGAGTACAGTGTTATGTTCAGAACCAAGTTGTAATTAACTGGAATGATCCTTTAAGTGAGGTCCTAGAAGAAATGCAACCTCACAGCCTTCATATTGATGATCATTTGATTTGATAGCTTTGCTGACAAAATTCTTGGATCTTGGATGTAACGGGTAAGAAATGGAAGACTCTGTTGTGCAATGAGCACATATCAAGTGGTAAATACATTGTCAAGCATGAACCTGGTGTTCAAAGGCAAGATTGGAGGCACGAATCTCGTCTCATTTCTCTGCTGTAGTGGTTTAAACGCTGTGAATAACCGGTACCGGCAGATCCGGCGCTTGTGTTAGATGCAACCTGTGGTGCATCTCTGAAATACCTTTCTAGATCTGTCACAGATGAAACCTGTGTTTGATAAAGGCAGTGTGTTGTCATCTCATAACCAGAGAGAGGTTTTCACACCATAATGGCTTATGCAGGGGGATTTTCCTGCTTCTATGCATCTGCTTAAGAGTCTTGTCCTGTGTGGAGTATATGCTAGGGAGTAAATTGCTTTGACACATACTTTACCAACTATTTCTTTTTGATAGAAACCAATGAATAAAAATACAAAGCTATTTGCTGTCCAGAAGAGAACAGCGAAGGACAGAAGAGGCTCTTTTAATCCATGTAATGGGTTATTGACTTTGACCCCAGGGGGAATATATTTGCAGACATAGGATGACACTTTTTTACTTACACTAGAGTTCAAGCAACAATCCAAATGGATCCACACCTCTATTTTCTCAATGTTACTCTCATTCATTTAGGATTCTGACACAAGTGCAGATAAGCTTTTTGTTGGAGAGGACTAAAGAATGTTCCCATTAAATGGTTAGAGTAAAAGTAGAACATACTGCTGTTTCTACCACCACTACTGCCTTTACTGCTTGCTAAGTGTTAGAAGAAGTGTTCAGAGTAATTGATAATAAACTGTGTGGGGCCGTGCAAGTCATAATTCTGTCACATTCAGTCTGCTTTAACTCGTACATACGTATATACCGTATTGGTCCAAATATCAGTCTGAAAAAGTGGGGTCGTCTTATAATCGGAGTCTAGACTTTCAGCTGTTAAGTCGCAGAACGTAACGTAACTGTTTCAACAGCCAATAGTGAAGTCAGCTATAAGCTATAGAAATAAAATGAGTTTTAGACGGCGCCTCAGCGACGGCCCGAAAGCACGGTAACGTTTTATGGTGGAGAGAGATAGAGAGTGACTGACGAGAGAGAGAGAGAGCCTAGAAAGGTATTTCAGAGACGCCAAGAGTCCTGACCAAACGCGTCTAAATATGACGCTAAAGGAGACTTTTTGCGTCAATAACAAACGGCAAAGGCACCTGACCAAGTGTCGCTTTCTGACGCGATCGGAGTGAGAATGTGTGTCTATATACCTTGCTCTTTGTCATGTTGGCCATTTACCCACTGAAGACCCAGGAGGGGTCTATGATGGGCTGTAACACACTAAAATGTAGTTATAGGTTTCCGTTTTCAAATGTTTATTAATGTATCACTCATCCATAACTGGTGTAGAAACAGATAATGGTTGCTTGATGACATAATGAGATGCCTTCATGAGTTTTGAACACTTATAGAAAGTTTTAAACCTGTCTACAAATATTTTATTATAGGAACGTAATAGCTTCATAACACACTGTCATATTTGTGGAATTACATATGTTTAATCACAATAATGTTAGACTTTTTTATTAAGTATTTATTAATTGTTAATACACCAGTTATGGATGCTTCATAGGAGCTTTGTTAAGTGTTGACAAATGCATTACTTCTTACATGTCCTTATATTTGCTTATGACTGCATTATAGTGTGCTATATAGCATGTATTAGTGTTTATATACTGCTTATGAATGCTAAATAGAAAGGTTGAAATAAATCTTTAGCGAAAATTATAACTATCATGTGTAATTTGTTTGTAAATGTGAAATGTTAATTCGTCCTCATGTACTTCAAATCCCCAAATTCCCTAAATCAAAACTGAGTACATGATCTAGTTATGAGATCTATGCTATTGTGAGATTGGAAATAGATGATATACTGATATAAAAGAATCCAGGATAAAACCATTTCTGAAATAAACAGAATTATGAAGTGCTGTTTATTGCAGAAATATATCTGTATATGGGGATAAATTGGCAGGATTGTGAGTGTCTTTGAGCATAACATAAAATGAAGGCATGTCATTCTGAATATAATAAGCAAACGATAAGTAAAACCCTCTTTTGTGAGGATTCTAAAAATACAACTCTACACTCTGAAGTCTCCAAGATGCATAAATTCTAGTTAGGCATGTGCTGCCCACAGCTGAAAGACAGAATGTCCATATGAAAATAAATCACCTGTGGACTGCCATTAGCTGGCTATTTTCTGTAAGTTGAATAGCATTCATGATTCTATTAATTGCAACAGTCACAATCCCATGTCAAAGTTGGTTTTAATTATACAAAACAGATGTTGCAGAGCAACAGACAGATAACAGAACCATCAACCACATTTGCAAAACAATGAACATAATGCGACAGATTTGTCCGTCATTTAAAAAGACTTTGCATAATTATGCTTCCTTTGAATAATTCTCCATAATTACTCATGCACTAATGCTCACCAAGAATAGAGCCGTGTGCACTAAACCGTCAGCGAGAAAGTATATCTGCTGTAATTGGCGTCCAGTCTTTTTAACCCCAAATTTGAGAGGCCAAATGTATTTACATCTGCATTGTATTTCCAAATTGTCATTTGGACGCCACATTGTTGGACAAAATGCAGGAAATGATATCAAATCAAGCTCATGAAAAAGAACCCATTCACACTGAAGCGGGGTGGAAAAGGTGGAAGTTTGGTGCTGCCCACGTAGGTGTTTATTCAGCGTGAGCTCACATACGGGTCGCCAACATGGCTGCTTTTTCTTCTCTTTTCTTCTTATTCTTGCAGTAATTGAATGTTTGGTTTGAGTGCAAGTGGATTGAAATGTGGTATGACCTGAAAGCCATTCATTACATATTGGAAAAATGCATTCATTCAAACGTAAGTTAAAAGGTAAATGTGTTTTTTCCTTTAAAGCAGCAAAAGAGAAACTTTTAATTTATTTTTCTTGTCATGGGAAAAGATGAATTTGGGTTCTATTTGGCCTGGAGAACCTGCTTAAGCCATGGTCAAGCTCCAGTCAGTTCTAGGCAGCCCCACAGGGCCCACGGGGTCTGGCTGAGGGCTTTTGAGCCCCAGCGTTGTCAATTTCTGATTCCTGTCTGGGAAAAGTAGAAGCAGACATCCCTGCCCCCCCCCCCCCCCCCCCCCCCCCCCTCCCCCCGTTCTCTCTTTGAGCAGGTGCCAACACCTGAAGGTAAACAACATCCAGGAGGGCAGCGGGGTCAGAGCAGCGTCTGGACTCAGCCTCTCCCCACAGACCCAGCCTGTCAGAGCCTGGATCTGGAGCAGAGCCACTGCCGCACCACGGCTTGACATCACGTCAAGCGCCGGGGCAGGGACTGTCACGGAGAAAAGGGGGCTGCCTCCAGAATATCCGGCTTAGTTTTTTAGCATGCAGACCCCATGCCGCAGGGCTCATGTTGTGGAGGCCCCTCCAAGTCAAAGGCCGACAGCGGGATAGCGAGGCTAAACGGCCCACCAAATGAACCCATAATCCCTCGTTTAAAAATGCATGGGCTAGGGAAGAGGACAGGGGGCCTGTGCATGGTTCATAGGGTGGTAGCTGGGCGTATCCAGGTTGGGGACAACCAGAAACCTTGTATCAGCGATCGCATCTGTAGCCCTGCAGGTGCCCTCCCACACTTGCAGTCTGCTGTGGAGACATGCAGGGCTGAAATAACAGCGACTGTGTTCCTGCTGCAGAGTGGAGTAACAAAATACACTGTCAAAATAGTCAGTATCAGTGTCAGAGTTATGGCAATCCATAAAACATATGAGGGGTGAATTGAGTTGCGGTGCAGCAACCAACTCTGAATAGGCACGGGCACCGTCAGCGGAATAGAAATCACACAGCTATTCATCCGATCTACATCTACATCGCCTGTAAATCTTTCCTGTCCTCTTATTTCTCACCAGACTTTTAGGTGCGAAATGGCCCTAAAACCTTACCTTGGTTGACTTTTGAGGAAAAACTTATACTGTGTAAAATGTACACAGTGTGTGTTGTCATACTGACCTGAAGCCAGCAGGAGCTCAGCCTTCTGGCTGTGAGTTAACTTCTCTATTATGAGATGGGACATAACTGCATTATCCATTAAAATTGTTCATAAATGTCTTTATTTTGGTAAACAGCTCTCGACTTGCTCTTCCATGTTCCGCTCAGTCAAGAAAGAAATGCAAAAAAAAAACGGTCACACACAGTTTCTCTTCAGGGCAGTGAAGACACAACCCCAACCCACACACACAAATACACACACAATATACACACAGTTATGCAGTGTGTCAGCAGCTTGTGTCTCCTGGTGTTGCACAACATGCAACAGAAATAATTAACATCCACTTACTGAGGCCTGTACATCAAATTCAAATTTCTTACAATAATTTGTATAGATGCTTCACACATATAACACTTGATAGCTAAAACAAAATACTCATTTAAGCTGTATACCTATTTTTACAGAGGTATTATGTCCTGACAACCCAAAATTGCATTTCCTAAGAGTGTGTAGGCATGAATATTTTCAATGCAGTTAGTTTTAGCTAGCACATTTCCCTTTTTCACTTAGTTTTGGTTTTTTGGTTTTAAACCAAAGTGATATTATGACCTGATGGCGAAGCTAGGGGTAAAGTCAGAAAATCATCAACTTCAATGGGATCCTTCTTCTTGAGAACATGAATGTAGTGATATAGTTGTTATATAGTTGATATTTTAGTCTGGACCAAAGGAGTGGAGCGCCAAAAATCATGTCTAATACCTATGTGGTTTGACAGTATGAACAAAAAGGGTAGGCCATATTATTGATTTTCTGGAGACTTAACCCTTCTGTTGTCCTCCCGTCAACCTTGAAAAAAAACACTGTTTTTTTTTTTTCGACGTTTTTGACGCCTTTTTTTCACAGTTTGTTTTAAATTGCTACATTTTTTTCTACACATTTTCAGCACTTATTTCTACGTCCCATATTCCCTGATATAAAACAAAAATTTAAAATGGGTCAATGTGACCCAAAGTCAACACAAGGGTTAAACTCAATGGCTTAAACTGACAGTGTGTTAGCAGTGAAACCCTTTATTGAACCCAGTCCAGACCCAGAAGTTTCACATGTCGTCTAGAAGAAAGTGAAGCAACAGAGTTTCTCATCTCCCAGCTAGGTGGCCAGTAGCATGGTCTGATGGAGATTAGGGCTGCTTGTGTATCAGCTTTAACATAGGGGAACGTAGGGAAAGCACCTCAGCCTGACCTTTTCACATCCCTAGTGGGGCAATTGTCCTGCAAATCACTAACATGGCAAGGATCATGTTTGAGCAAGAGCTTAACAGCTCAGGAGGCCTGCAGGACGGTACTTGATGACTTATTAGAACTAGAACGGGGCCTAGAGAAAAGAATAGCTTTGCTCAGTCCCACCCTCCATACGGCTGCAGATGGCTCCCAGGCTCACCCTGTTCCCATGGTACTTGATTAGTTTGTCATGTTGTAATACAGACGTGTGGGAATGCTGACAGCTAAAGTGTGTTAATGAGACAACTGGCTGTATCAAATTGTGTTTGGTTATCTCTTTAGTGAGAGTTCGCCCCTAGCTTTGGTTTGTTCAGACGCTGGAACCTTTTTCTCATCTGGCTTCATTTGGACAGACTAGAACAGTTTGAACTCACAGCCTGCAGTCTGTTAGCTGAGAGAATTGGCTGATACTGAAGCTTTTTCACTCCTCTTTTTCTCTTGCCTTGAACATTTAGACAACACATCTAGCTTTGCACATTGCAGCCGGAAAAGGTTTAGAGACGGTGAACAGTAAAAATATGTCCGTTATAAACTTTCATCACAATTTACATTTTGATATCCTGGTTCAACCTTGACCTGCCTACTGTAGGGTTTTTTGGTGCAATGATGGACTCTTATAGCAACATTACTCGTATCATGGCCTTTAGTTTTCCCTCCAAATAAAGTGCAACATCATCATACAACAGAACCGAGTCCTAGCTATGACAAGCGCTCTTCTTTGAACAATGTTCAAAGGACTTTTCTTGTATCCAGTTGTCAAATTTGCTCTGTAACTAATCTATACACAAATACTGTCCCTGAAGCACTCTTAGGCTGTGGTTGCTTTAACCAGATTTCATTTTAGATTTATTGTATAGCTTGTGAATCTTTGCATAGTTGGTTTTTAGTAATTAAATTACTCAAGTTTTCGAGGAATCGTTTCAGGAAATAAGTTTCCGACTCGGTTCTAGGTTAACCAGCTTTGTGAGAAGGTGACTTCCTCTTCTGCCAGGAAGTAACAAGCAGGAGAGAAGGGGTGAGGAAAAAAAAGAGTTTTGGGATCCTCCTCACCTAATGGAATCTTGCCCCAAAATACAAGGTTTCATGGACATAAGAGAACAGAAATTGTCATCTGATAGCAGTTGCTGCTTGAAAGGCTTAACATAACAAAGGGGGAACTGAGTGTAATTCCCAGTCTTGACTGATGCGTATAGTCAGCTATTTATTCAAGCATGTTTAAAAGGTATGAACACCAGAGAGGGTAAATGGCCTGAAATAAGTCCATTATGCTTAGCTAAGGTTACAGACTGTGATCAGATTTGTTTTGACGTCTCTTCAATGGCCAGACGGAGCTGGGGGGAAAACACAGAAAGGTATTCTGCCTCTTCAGCTCCATCACATACGAGATGCGTTCCTCTGCAGAACAGCTGTCATGATTCTTCCGCCGTGCAGTTTTACGGCTCCAAGCACAACCTGAAGATCATTACTTTTACCCTAATTTTAGTCTTGCATAGCCAGACCTTCCTCTACAGCGCTGTGAAGGAAGGTCCTCCTAGTCCACACAACATTCTGGGATGGGAGAAAAACGTGTTCTGGTTTATTGGCATTTCTTTAAACCAATCACAATTGTCTTGGGCGGGGCTAAGCTCCGGACGGAGCCACGGTACCTCTGCTAAATAGTCTCAGGAAGGAACTTGTTTTGGTGGAACATGTATACGTTCAAAAGTTGTTTTAGTGGTGCAACAGAAAACTCAGATTGGACAGATAGTCTAGCTAGCTGTCTGGATTTACCCTGCAGAGATCTGAGGAGCAGTTAACCATAGTCCTCACAAATCCACCAGAGGTTAGAACGCCAACACAGAGACAGAGGAAGGGGACGGACATCCGGCCGAAACGAAGGACATCCAGTGGAATTTCCGGCAACACCTGAACAATCCCTCAAGTGGAACGTCGTGGATATAGACTAGAGTCTAACAGTCTCTCAACAACTATTGGATGAATTGTTGGGACCCTTGGTTATTTGACACTCTCGGGACTCGCGTCCAGCCCTTTGGCATCATATTAAGACGCTTGGTCAGGACTCTTGGTGTTACTTTTTGAAGCTCTGGGTCGGGACATATGTTTAACTGACATGCTGCACAATAACAGGACAGTAGGGTATAGGAAAAGATGGTGGGTGGGGTTACAAAATGTACATTTCAGTTACACATGGGACAAGAAGGGGACATGAACCACGGTCTCCTGGGGGAAAGTCCTGTGTTTCTTGAACCATCCACCACCCCAACCAACCTCCCTGCTCCCTACTTCTACCGTTGTCTCTCTTAATACTACGTCATCTTACAGCGCCGTGGTGGAGCTGCTGCTCTGCCCGGTGTGTTCCATACAGACGCTGAAGGGGGATTTTTGCATCGGTATCTGATGCTGAGAGACAACGACCGAGTGTCAGGATGTTACGAGTTGGGAGTGAGAACAGGTTGAAAGTGTCTATACCGAGTCTGCAGTGTTGGCCAGAGCGGCGCTCATCAGGGCAGACGTCGCTTCGTTGCTTTCGGTGGTCCATCACTTGGCAGCAGATCAAATGTTGTTTCTTTACTTTCCCTGCAGTCTGGGATTAATTAAAATGTATGTAAACTGTTCCCTTCATGATTTATCCATAACCCAAGACGCCAAATCATAATAATAATCCTGCTTTGAAAAATTCATGATAAATTCATTAAATATCTGTTTGTGTCTCATATCAAAGCCCAAGGCATTCTTGTGCACTTTGGCTGAACCCAAAATTCCTGATGAGACTTCATTTCAGCCTCTGTATTGGCATGTATTATGTGTGTGCATGTGTAAATGTAGATGTGTTCGGGGGTTTTGTCTATATGTGGGGGAGTGAGTGGGTGTTGTTTGAAGTTGGGATCGAACCGACAATTAAAGCAACAAACAGCCTCCATATGGGGGTCGTGCTGATGGAAAAAAACAGTTGTTATAATATACAATAATAAAGTCAGGATCTTTCGGTCATGTGTAATGACTAATGCTAATGCTAAAAACATACGGTAGAAGAAAGGCCGTCACAATGCTTGACTTTAAAACAGTGGCATCACAATCTCTCCACACTTCTCTGCAGTCATTTGAGATTGCAACCACCGCAGCACATAAACAGCTTAACTTTAATATGTGGCTAAGCTTTTGATAATAGTCCCTTTGTGTAGATAAATACAAGCTGCATATTCACAATAGCCCTTTGCCCAAAACCAGAAATACAATCATATGGAGCTCCAAAGCTGCAGGTGACAGAGTCAGCAGCTTACCACAGACAAATAAAAGAAAGGGACCCGTTGGGTTGCTTTGCATGTTGGCTGTGGTCATGAGTGTAAGGACACCGAGTCTTTGCTGCAGCCGCTGCAAGTCTCAGCACTTTGAGTTGATGTAGCAGCAGAGGATTGACGGGGAGGCGGCCCGAGCCCCAGCGGGCTGTTTGTTAGTGTAAGGCATCTGCTCTGTGTGTCAGAGAGATGCCCCTGGCACTGCACCCGGCTTCTCTACCAACACAACACAACACAACACAACACAACACAACAGTGTGCAGCATGGCAGCAGGTCACCTCTGCAGGGCTGACAGCATCCAACTACACACTGAGATACAGAGAGAGAAAAGGAAAATGACAGAGAGAGGGAATCTTCACACTACAGCTGAGTCTATTCTACCCACTGATAAAACTGGGTTGAATGTCTCCTAGTTAATATATAGAGCAAAAACCTGCATGCAGTCACATTTTATATTCACATTTCTTTTCTTTTTTTTCTTTCAGGACAATGCACATTAACAACAATTCTGTAAAACGCGCCAGATGGCTAATTTTCAACTGTAGTCCTAGTTACCCAGCATGCATGACTTTATGGTGGAAGGAAACCGGAACAACAAACGGGGAGAACATGCAAACTCCACACAGAAAGACCACTCCTGGACCGGGGATCCAACTCTGCAGTGCCAACTTGCTGTGAGGCAGAAGTGCTAACCACTGAGCCACTGTGCCACCATTTCAGTCTTCATTTTAGTCTTTAAACTTCAGCACAAACAGGAACAACATCCTAAACCACTGACAAAATGAGTTCAAAGAGTCTGATATGTTTAAACATGGGTCTTGCTCTGTATACGACAATAAACTCCAAATATAAGACATGTTCTGTCAATGTATGTCAAATAGGAATAACTCCACCAGTGTTTTTTAGGTAATAAAGTTAGGGAACCAAAATCCTACCAAATAACCTTTACTCTAACTAATATAGCCTATATTCTTAGTTGAAGCTGCACTAAGCATTATTTTCTATAACAACAATAAATAAAATGACTATCTTTAAGAAGAAAGGTCGCTTGTAGTGATGAATACACAGAGAATTATGACAAACTCTGCAGTTCCACTCAGCTTTCCACTCACACCAATCATAACCGCTGTCATCATCCTGGTTTCCAGGCGACAGACTACATTCGCAACTGGCTGGTGAACAAAGTGGAGAGCCAGGTGTTTATCTCAGGAGCTGGCCAAACCAAAGCTAAAAGCAGAGTTAATATTGGACTTCAGAAACACATCTCCAAATGACTGCTGATGTTGCTGCTTGTCTGCTAACACCTTCACTATAACCACTTCATCCACTTCAAGGTGATAATATGTAGGGTTGGGCATCGTTTTGATTTTAATAATTGCGATTCCAATTCTGATTCTTCCTTTGATTCCGGTTCTTATCGATGCTTGATTCTGATTCTTTGAGGGGTGGAGTTGAAACGGGTCACATGCTTATTTCACAGATAAGAGGAACATTTCATTTTGAGTTTATAGTGTTACCGGGCTTTTTCAATGTAAAATAAAGCCAGACTTTAGAGCGCCGCTTACTGAGCTCCATGACTGCAACACAACAAGCGCCTGGAAGTACGGCGGTCGCTACGGAAACCAAAACTTATGCATATTAAATTTGGAACCAATGATGGAATTTGAAACCAAATTTTCCAAATGATTCCAATAAAAAAACGCCCTTTGTTTAGATAAATACAAGCTGTATATTCACTTCTTCTTCATTCCATTGAAATCTTAATTTTTCAAACGATTCCTAGTTGGAACCAATTCTCGATGCCCAGTCCTCATAATATGTCTGAGTTGTTTACTTTTTGAGCCAAGTGGCCAAAATGAATACTTAAACCAGAATACATTCCTCTGATTATGGAAACAGTGTACTCACTAAAGCAAGAGCTGAGATCTCGCTACAGAACATCACTGAAAAGGAGTCACAGATTGTAAACAAACAATTACACCGTTTATTTAAATGTATTTGATCATTTATATGGAGGTAAAACTGAGCACATCCATAATATAAATATGTAATGTCATAATCGTCATGGAACAGGAAAACTATGCAGTTTGTGTGTGTGTGTGTGTGTGTGTGTGTGTGTGTGTGTGTGTGTGTGTGTGTGTGTGCGTGTGTGCGTGCGTGCGTGCGTGCATGCGTGCGTGCGTGCGTGTGTGCGTGCATGCATGCATGTGGTTCTAAATAATCCTTATGTTAGTGTCAGGCTCTAGTGTACAATATGGAATATAATAGAACAAAAACTAATCTTTACTGTATCTATTTTCTATTTCTATATATTCTATGGCAATTGAGATATATTGCTTGTTTCTTTTAAAGAAATATTGATGTTTTCATTGTCTCAGGTGTTTGTGATTTGACTCCTTTTTTGGTTGCAGCATGTGGTTCCAGTACGGAGAGCTTGTTGTTTCATAAAGTGATTTTGAAGCTTGGCGAGAGTCCATAACTTGAAATGTTGCCGTTTTAATAAACAATAGACAGTGTGGGAATTCAACACTTTGTTAAACAGGCAGAAGATGAGACATTTTTCTCATTTTTACCTTGAGCATGTCAGTTTATACTGGTGTCTAGTATGTGTTAAGTCCCAGAGTACTATATACATATCTACACTCTTACTTATGAGTATGAAGGCCTGAACACACATCGCTGTGTGCTGTGAGACAGAGAAACTCAGAGAAAGAGACTCTGGAGTGAAAGCGACACACTGGAGGATTATATGGATCGGAGGCTGATTGAGTTGCAGATTGGCTGATCTGATTTATTGGCCGCGCACATCATCAGTGCGAGTGATTAGGAGCCGACTGTGAGTAGTCCCGCCGATCTCCGCGAGCTATGACGCTACGTCTCACTGGATGTCTGCCAGTTGTATATTCAGAGGATAGAACTGTGAGGCTGTATGTCAGAAAGCGGACGTCTATCTGGCATCCCGGGGACGCGCGGGGCATACCAAAAGCCTGAACCTGAGCCTCTCGCTGGAGGATTGAGAAAAACTTCAGCGTCGTTCACGCTCCGCCGACTTTTTGTCTGCTTTCTCAAGAGTTGCTCTGTGATTGAGCGTGGCTGGAAGGGGGGGAAGTGCGTGCATGTCCGGGCCACAGGAAACATGAAAATCTCAGTTTGTGCTGAGAGCCGTGTTCATGTTTCTCACCCGATACTCTTGATGTGTTGCGCAGTGATTTCAACCATTCCTCTGCCTGTCTGCCTGTCCCCTCCTCACTTACACATACCTGCTTGCACATGTCAAACTCCATCCCAACATCAAGAGTGTAGATCAGCTTTTGGCTGCCACTGCCTAGTTTTTTTTTACGCTAACTAAATACGCAGTGAGAAAGAGATACCTCATTAACTGTGATTTTTTTTTTTTTTTTAAACAAACACCCCCTGCAGTTAAAATTGCAAATCCATGCTAATTGTCGTCACAAGGTAAACACTAAACGCCGCTAAAATAAGCATGGTGTGACAGCACAGGGATTTAATCTGCACTGTTGGGGGAATCTGTGTGATTTCCCAAAATAACAGCAAAGCTTGAGGCAGCAGTGGAAGGATTCATTCATGTCTGACACACAAGCTGTATGACACAATGAAGATTTGAGATTACTTTGTTTCATAGGCAAAGCTTACACTTTAATTCCCTCAGCAGTCTACACAGGACAACCAATTAACAGGTCTGCATGGCCAGGTCTGTGACAGTGGGGTGGCACTGTGAATACAATTACACCCGAGTGTCTCACATCTACCACTGGCGTGAAGAGAACGGATTTGCTCGGAGGACAGCCTTTCTCCCCCACTTTGTCACTGTTTCATTAATATTCATTTTACTACAATTTCAACATCAAAGTAATTGCTAAGATCTGAGAACACAGTTCAGTCGACACAATCAGACAAGCCTATATAAACCACTTGAACTGAACAGAAACTACAACAGCAATGCTATGTTACAAAGCAGGACAAAACGAACCTAGGGGTTACAACATGTTCTCACACCCATCTCATAAACTATAGACGCTTGGTCAGGTGCCTTTGTTGTTCTTATTGATGCTAAAAGTCTCCTTTAGCGCTATAAGTAAACGCGCTTGGTCAGGACTATTGCCGTCCCTTTAGCACCGTCCCTTTAGCGCTTTAAGTAAACACGCTTGGTCGGGACTATTGCTGTCCCTTTTGACGCAGTTATGTTAAGAAAAAGGTCGTGGGTGGGCTTACGGTTCTGTGACACGCGGGAACTACGGGACGGTTGGGTTTAGGAAAGGGTCGTGCGTCTTGGCGGCCGCTGTCTTGGGAGCTACTGTCTTCCTAAGCTATCTTTTTAATAAACTTTCTATACACTCACAAAGTTCTCAATGCTTCGGTTAACATGTAGGGACCCTCATTATGTTACCGTTGAAGTTTGGTGATATGTTGAGCCTTTTTAGTGGTAGAAATAGCGATTTGTTTTTGTGCCCAGAATACTAGCGTTGTAAGCTAATCAGCGGTCCACGCTAGCATCTTTCAAGCTACAAACACATTAGATTAGCATGAAAACATGTCCCAGAGAGAGACAGAGTGGGTACACATCTGTTATTAACCCCTAGGTTTGTTTTGCGCCGGAATTGTCCTTTAAACCACACCAGGAATTATGAAAGATTAGCATACCTTCCAAATAAATAAGTCTGCATGTATAGGTGACACATGGGTATATGGGTTAACGGGAGTCCCGCCATACATACCTATCAGGCATAGATATTTATTCATAGTTAAAGGTTCTGTACCCAACACTCAGCAGTAAAGAAATATGTTCTATGTAAAGATATAGTGGAGTAATGGAGTCCTGAGCAAAGAATGAGGTCACACTCCCTCTGTGTGTGTAATGTGAGCTTCTTTGTTTGGATCACCAGTACGGCCGCGCATGCATGTGAGTCCCTCCCATTGTTGTCAGTGTTCAATGACCTGGGAATGGAAACTGGGTTGTTGGAACTGTTGGGCCTTCCCTTCGTGTTCATTTCCCGCTGGCTGGCTCTTCCACCATCTGTCCCTTCCTTGATGATCTGCTCATCAGCAGTAACCTCCGTATGAGCACCGATCTCCCACGGAAGCCCGGCCCAGGTAGTGCGCAGTGCAGAGCAGCAAGTGGCTAGGCATTAGGAGCACTACTGCCGTCTACCATATCACGTCAGAGGCCAAAGCCGTGTGCAGCCATTCCTCAGACTACAGTCAATCAAACATTAGTCTTGCATTACAAGACCTTCCTCCACAGCCCTGCAGAGGATATATTTTAATGTCATAATGTGTTTGGACTAAAGAGTTCACTGGATTCGATCGTCTAGACCTTTATCAATGTAACAAGACCATTTTTGTTAGAATCGACCGGTGGATAAAAAAGAGGCTTTTCTTGTTTGCTACTGCAGATGCAGTGATTGCACCTGCTGTTGTGAATGTATCTTGAAATGGTTTGCATCAATCGAATCACAAGAGTTTCCAAAGATGTGTGGCATGAGAAACAACTTGAACATAGCAGACATGATGCATACAAAAAAAGGCTGCCGTCGGAACACTAAGGGGTTAACTGATAGAAATGATGGCAAAACTACAAAATAACTCCCAACTTCCAAGAAATCTGGAATTAACCTTTATTACACATGTGACTTTCTAATGTCAACACCATTTCCACAAAAACATAAAATAAAATGTTCAAGTTCAGAAATGAGGAGGAGAAAAAAACAAGTGTGGGAAACCTAGAGATCTTGCTGTGTCATGTCAAATGTGTCATACGAGGCTGGAGGCTCTTGCTAACATTTTGCATCACTGAGAACTCTTTATTGTTTGTTTGAGCTGCAACCTCTCCCTTCACGCATTTCATCAGCTCTCAGAAAGCCGGCATGGCTACTCCGCCTTTGTGTTAAATTACACTGAAGTAGAGAAGCCAGTCTCGGCGTGCTGGCAACTCCGTCAACACTGAGACTGAAGTCAATGGACGCCAGGGTTTCTGCAGGTTTCATCAAGTCAAATTTAAGACTTTTTAAGACCTTTTTAAGACCATTATGAATGACATTTTTCATTCAAATTCATTTTTTTCAAGCCAAGTATCGCTAAACTTGCACTTCCCCATAACTTAAGAAATAAATAAAATCTGATTTATGTCTGTGGAACAATCCGAAAGAGACTCACGACGATAACACGAAAGCTGATTGGCTGCAATATAAGTTGCATGTTGGTCTCATTTGTAGTCGTAATACTGTGAAATTGTATTTGGACTAGCGACAGAAAGAACTACAACACCACAGAATAATAAAAAAGAGAGCATTGGAGGTAGCTTTGCATGGACGTAGGAAAATGAAGACCTGTTTTAAATAATTTAAGACCTAGAACACAATACTTCAGCGAATTTAAGCCCTAAAATTTTGATTTTGAGACCCTGCAGGGTAAGGGGTTAGGATTAGGGGTAGGGTTAAACCTAACCTATGAACACATACTGTTCATTCCATATATGTGTTCAAAGTCTACTAACACATAGTGCTGGAGCCTGTAAGCTGCTGCTTTGCTGAAGTTCTGCCTCCCCTCCAGCTCTGAGCCCGCTGCTGTGTAGACCCTGACCTCTTACCCCCCTGTGGAAGGATAGAGAGTTTCCCCACAGGGATCAATAAATTATCACATCACTCTGCATCTAACACGCTTAACAACAATTGCCTTGACTTTAGCTGCCTGTATTCCTCCGGACCCTGTGCCAATTACGCGTTGTTTTCCCTGCAGCTGACAGCTGCTCTCGTCTCCTTTAAGTAGCATCTGTGTCATTATCAGGGGACCAAGACATACCTCGGATGATGATCAATTAAATGAGCATTGCGGTTTATAAGAAAAATTGGTTTCATTTTTATGGATTTGGCCATCTTTCTTGTATTGTACTCTGGGAACATGATGACATCACTAAAAAAAGACACACAGGGCCAAGATCATGAGCAGTCAGATGATCAGACAATTTAAAAAAGGGACGAGCAAACCTATTAACACTAGTCCCACTCGGCTCTTTAGGGGAACTCCTTTCTCTGAATCTGATGCCCAGGAGCATCTGTATTTTTTTTGTTGGCACTGATGGGCCATAAATGCATCATCAGCCTCTCTCTCTCTCTCTCTCTCTCTCTCTCTCTCTCTCTCTCTCTCTCTCTCTCTATATATATATATATATATATGTATATATATATATATATATATATATATATATATATATATATATATATATATATATATATATAGAGTTTCCATCTCTTAAGTGCATTGTAACACAAAAGCCCCTTTCACACAGAGATTCTGGAATAGCTCCACAATGAAGGTCTGCCGTTATGCCAGCTTTGTTTATTCACACAGTACCAAGCAAAGATATTGTATAGCATGCCGGCGTTCTGGCAGTTAAAAGGAGGTGTGGCGTGTAACACAACAGCATTAACGTCTAGTGTGTGTGAGTCGATCTGCGCCATTCATCGACCGCGTGAACCCAAGTGAATAGACAAACCGCAAACTTTATGCATTATTGGAGCAGAAATGTCAGTAGAGGGGACAGTAGTCTATATCGACAACGTTTCATTTAAGGGATTGTTCCGATGCTGGATCTTCCGCCAGATGTATGTATGTAGCAGTGCAAATGTACTGTTTGTGTGCTTACGTGCTGAGGTGTTTTTTCCTGTTCCCACACTGTTCTTATCTTTATGAGGATAGTCTGAGGGCTGCTTTTTCCCCCCTCCCCTCTCCTCATGTCTTGCTGTATCTGTCCCTGCGAGAGTTAAGAGAGAGTTGGGATGGCGCCGCATATGGCGACTCGGTGTGTCTGTGCGTGTTGCTTTAAGGTGACATGCACTTACGACACCAAGACAAATTCCTTGTGTGTGTAAACGTACATGGCAATAAAGCTTTTTCTGATTCTGATTCTGATTCTGATTCTGATTCTGATGTCCGTCCCCTTCCTCTGTCTCTGTGTTGGCGTTCTAACCTCTGGTGGATTTGTGAGGACTATGGTTAACTGCTCCTCAGATCTCTGCAGGGTAAATCCAGACAGCTAGCTAGACTATCTGTCCAATCGGAGTTTTCTGTTGCACAACTAAAACTACTTTTGTAAGTATACATGTTCTACCAAAACAAGTTCCTTCCTGAGGCTATTTAGCAGAGGCACCGTGGCTCCGTCCAACGCTTAGCACCGCCCAAGATGATTGTGTGTGTGTGTGTGTGTGTGTTAAGAGAAGGTGGCCTTTTGCATGCAATGTTTCTGTAAGTTATTAATAACTGTAAATGTGGCTTTGTCTCTTTTTGACCTGCCTGTGGGTGGACCCGTGTATGATACTGTATGTAGTCCCGCCGTGCCGGTTGTCCCTTTCACAGAGACGTCAGTTTGGCTCTGTTAGGACTGTGTCTACCTCCATTGCCGGCTTAAAGGCGCAACAACTCTGTCCTCCCATTTCATCCTCATAACTTTCACACAGCAAAGAGGCGGCTTAAAGGCGCATCAGATGCACCTTGAACAGGCTGTGTGAAAGGGGCTACAGGCTGTGCCAACGTTTCCATCTCTAAAGTGGACACACACATAAGCAGCCCCCACAAAGCTATTTTAATATAAAAAATATATTTGTATGCTGGCGCAAACAAATAGTTTTTCTTGAAAAACACATCTATTTGGTTCTATATGATGCTGTTCTGAGTTGTAAACAGCATGTAACCTGCAATGTAAAACGTACAAGGCGTAAACCAAATGCTGAAACACATTGTAATCAATTTCAGCATTTTTATCAATCTGGCTGCCGCATTAGAGTATCAACATAAATTGCCACTACTCCTGTCGATATTTTCATGAAAGAAAACACACAAAAAACATCTAT
Source organism: Zingel zingel (assembly GCA_023566125.1). NCBI lineage: Eukaryota > Metazoa > Chordata > Actinopteri > Perciformes > Percidae > Zingel > Zingel zingel. The sequence continues at coordinate 5,312,093 of CM042332.1, forward strand.
TTGGTTCTCTATAACTGATATTCTATAATTATGACAATTAGGCATGCGCTGAGAAGGAGGGAAACATATACACAACGATGGAATAATTCACATTTCACTAAACAAAAACATTAAAAGGTTGGTATGATTCGCTCCCGGGTTGTGGACCAGTTCCTGAGTTGTCACTGACCAGGGATCAACCTGTGTTGACTGGCTTGGTTTGAATTAGGATTAGGTACCAAGACTAGGGTGACCAGACATCCCGGTTTGACCGGGACAGTCCCGATTTTGAATTGCGTGTCCCGAGTCCCGAAAAAAGCCTGTCGGGACACTAAAATTTCCCGGTTTACACCAACCATTATGACATTGTCTTGGTTGTCAACGATTACATACTGACCTAGTCTTATTATAGCCCGATCATTAACTAAACCCACGTAGAAAGACTATTAAAGCGTCCAGCGTATGATTTTAACAATGTGTGTGTGTCAGTCAATCGTAGCGGTCTGCATAATTTGTGCAGACAGTGTTACAATGTAGGCTACATATTTGTAAACATTGTTGCAATGCCTCTTCTTATCTGTCATTGTGTTATAACATCTGTTATAACCAATCCCTCCAGGTCCGCTGGAAAGTCAGCGGACGAGCGCTGGGTGGAAATGGGGACATTCTAAAACATGAAAAAGCTTAACGTGTTTTAACGTACCTAAACAATGATCAAGGATCACCACATTTCTCTCTTATATTGCTCTGGTTATGAGGAGCAATATGAGAGAGAAATTTGGTGATCACTGATCGTTGTTTAGGTACATTAAACCACGTTAAGCTTTTTCACGTTAGGACTTAAATAAAGCCCATAAGATCCCGTGGAGAGTCAACCAACAGCCGCTCTGCTGCCATGCTGAAAATGTGAAGCAGACACTCGTCACACGGGCCAATTTTGCTGACACCTGCACATAATTTCACAGTAGGCCTTCAGCCAACAAATTGATTCTTGAGCAAATTCACTCCTCCAAATATACGGAATGAATGTTTCCAATAGGGAAGCTATCTGCTCTATCAAATGAGATTACATTTGTGTGTGTGTGTGTGTGTGTGTGTGTGTGTGTGTGTGTGTTGTTGGTTAGAATAACACTGGCAACACTTTACGATAAGGGTACATGAATTATCATGAATTCCTGCATGAATTAATTGATGTAGGCTATCTATTATTATGCATTATGTAATTAATGATTTATGTGTTACTGCATTCCTTAATATCCCATGAATCATCAGGAATTGACATGTTCATAGTCTGTCATCCGTGACCTCATACATGAACAACACAACTAAAGCATTAGATACATGGGCACATCATTATGAATTATGATTTATTAATCATGTTTATTAATTTTTCTGCAAAAAAATGTGGTCATCACTGCGCAAATTCTGATTTGAACACAACTTGTGCATAATGATGTAGCCACCTTACCTAATGCTTACCATAACTTTAGTTCAAGCCTGTGGCAGCAGTTCCAAATAATTTGTTTAGTGCCATGCAATGAAAAATACCTTTTCACAAAGTTTTTCATAAGTTCAGTGGATGAATTTTCCAAAAGAATGCTTTAATTCTGAAAAATAAAGTTGGTACCACACGAAACTCACTCAATGTCTTTTAATAGCCTATTATTTCTTAGATATGTATGCTATATAACAAGATAAATTCATTAATATTAACTGAGATACCCCATTATGTTGTGAGCAGTAGGCCTATGTGTGCTGATGGCAAAATTGTGTCTAATCTGTCTGTGTCTATGTCTGACCTGGGCTGGCACATTTAATGTTAAAAAGCTTGTGCATGCACCAGCACTATGGTCATGCGCAAAGTGTCCCAGTTTTAGTTTTGGGAAATCTGGTCACCCTAACCAAGACACTGGTGCCTTAATGCTTAAATATCTGCGCTTCTCTCTGATGCTCTGAAACAGACTTTAGTCAACACTACACTTGGCAGCAGGTAACGTTAGCATACCGTTAGCTAGCAGCTGGATTAAACACAGTTAAAATGCTGACAGCTAAACGGTGTAAAGTGTGACTGTATTTCACTGTAGAGGATTCCAACACCGGGACGTCCAACAGCCTGCAGCTGCCGTTGTCAGAAAAACAACACAGACGGTGCGTTTACTTGAAACTCGCCTCACCAACCTTGTGGTGCATTTACAGTTATTGTAAAATACAATTTTACCATCTACTGTTTTTTTCGTTGCAGCAACTTACTGTTGAAATAAGTTATTGTTATTACATTATTATTAAATCATTAAGTTTTGACCAAATGGGCTTAGCAATAAACAAGCCGTTTTTTTAAATACCCAAAAAATACCCAACCCTAGTTTGAATTGACAAAAGAAGAGTTGACCACAGGTCAGATTCCTCTGGTCCGACCCTGGTTATTGGTGTGAAAGAGCAGACTGCATCAGGCTCGCTGTGGCAGCAAACTGCGTTACTCATCAGGGTACCAGTGATGAGTGCCAGCTTATAATCTCTGTGCTGTACACCTGATGTAACACAGCTGTGTGGGGGCCAATCTTTGTGAAGAATATTGCAAACAGCTGATGCTAATCAGCCAATAAAAGCGCACCTTCAGTGTTCTGCCTGAACTAACGCTGTGCTTCATTAAGTAGACCTTGAGTCGAGATTATTCAGTCAAACTACTTTTTTTAAGGTCAAGGATGAGCTTGCATACTCAACAATATTTGTTCCATTGAAACAAACCATATGAGCGTTTTCTGACTTCATTTGACCCTAAATAAAGATTATATTGTCAGATGTAGTTTGACGTTTAGTTCGGGGGACTTTTGACCAGTCTGATCATCCAACAGCTCGTGTGTCTTTCTGTTGGATTTTGCTTTTGCGCTGTCCATGTTGACTATACTCTCAGATCTCAGATTACTTTAAGTACTATGTTATCATAGCTGACAGAAATGGTGACCAAAAGTCCAAAAAAAGACAATTTGAATAAATTGGGAATGATCCTTAAAACAAGAAAAATATAAGGGCGTCACCCGTATGTCTGTATTAGGTCTATGCATGTGCACCAGCGTGAGAGTGCTTCTATCTCCCCCACGCCTTGTGTGTGTGTGTGTGTGTGTGTGTGTGTGTGTGTGTGTGTGTGTGTGTGTGTGTGTTTTCCAGGCCACCCTGAGAAGAGAGGTGTCATTAGGCACATTTCATCCCAGTGATATCACAAACTCCTTGACCTCCTTGACCCAGCAATATCCCACACAGGCTAAAAGCAAACCCAAGATACACACACACACACACACACACACACACACACACACACACACACACACACACACACACACACACACAGACACACAGACACACACAAACACACACACACAAACACACACACACACATGCACACAAAAGCTCCAAGACTGAAATGAATAAAGTTCCAACCTGGTTTACTGAAGATCAAAAACTTTTCGTTGTGATTCTATGTCGTTGTTACATTGTGTTTATTTCTTAACTTGAGTCTCATTCATTGCTATTCCAATCCAGAGAAAATCAAAAGAGTCGCGGAATGCCCATCAGTTCCCCTTCTCTCTCCAGTAAACGTGTTGTCTGTGGTGCAGACATTTATTTCAGAATTTCATGAGGCTGAAATTCAGCCCGGGGACAAAACTTCTTCCACACACACAGGCTCCTCACACAGCAGTGTTAGAACCATTGGAGGAAAACAATAGGCACGAAGAAAAGGCAACGTTTTTTCTGTTTTTACCAAAGGGACAAAATGCAGTATTTCATTTCAGCCTGATAGGCGATCCTCCTGAGGCACACAATTAATATTTAACTTGATAGGCAGGAGAGGCAAGCTTTGAGCAAAGTGAGGACATATAACAATAGAAGCAATTTAAACGTGCAAAACGAAACTATTGAAAACCGCGGATCATAAGTCATCTGTGGGCGATTGAAAGGGCCAGTGTGCTGGGTTGCGCTTTCAACATTCAATTAAAAATGTGCCATTTTATCCCCTCTCCCATATCTATTGCTCTTTGTGAAGCAGCCATGTTTATATCCATTACTCACACGTGAAGGGAGGCTGCATGCTGCCTCAGTGTAGGGCATTCTCTGGCTGCCAGATTCAGTCAGGGAACTTTTTGTTTGCAAATAAGTGTAACGCTTGTAATTCCTCTTTAATTGATTATTCATCCTTCGCTGACCTCTGACCCCTTCTTTTCTTTCAACTTCTCCTGAGTGAAATCCAACCATCTCCTCCAAATTATTCTTGGAAGCTCCCCCGGAGAGTCTGACATTTTGCCCTTTCCATGCCCAGTCATATGGGGAAGTAAACATTCCAGTGAATGAAGGACACTGCATTCCAGCGTTCAGGTTTCACTCAAACAGAGCTGCAGAAAAATGTGTATATGTACACAAAACATGCACACCATCATGTTTGTGCACAGGCAAAGTTTGGGAATTCTTTTGTATTTACTGATATCTGGTTGGTTTTCCTAACCACTCAAATGTCAATAACCAAATATTTGATTTAGAGAATCACTTTTTCTGCAAACCTCAAGTCCAAGTCGCTCAAGTCCAATGTTGTAATGTATTTTTTCAGTAACATCATAATACCAGGTTTACAAGATGTAACAACCCATGTATTTTCTCTATTCACAACACAATAATGTTCCTTTAAGTATCTCAAACAGTTTTTGTAAGTAACAGTGAAACAGTATTTTCAATAACAAACAAAATATATCTTAGCTGCACCTTGCAAGATACTTCTGCTATACATTTATTATTAATCCAGAATCGTACTCCAGTTTTACCGACACATACATTATTTGCTTCTGCACATTTAACATTATAATAGTTAACACTATTATTCTTAATCTGCAGCAAGAGCATTCTCATACAAACAATATAAAACGAGTGAACACTGACCACGACGATGTTACATTAACGTTAGTACCACGCTTCACATAGCTTCGCATGACGCAGTTAGCCTGCAGGCTACAGTAGAGCAACATGTTTACATTTAATGCATTAAATTGACATGCTTGAGTTATCACACTTTGGGCTCCTGCACACTGGCTGCGTGGCGTGAGCGTGCCAGCTGCGTGGCGTTTCTGTTTATATTTCGGCTCCCATGTTAACAGGTTAGAGCGTGCACACTGCCTGCCTGACACGCACATCTCAGGCGCAACATAGAATACGAAAAGATGTTTATATGTCATTTTGACACGAATACATTTAATAAACGTCAGCGCCTATGTCCCGAGATAGCCCTCCCTGGAAATATGTCACCTACAGCTTTTTAATCAGGGAAAGAAAGAGGGATGCTGGACTGCAGGATAGCCTATGCTTTTAACATTTTAACAATTTAGCAAAATATGTTGAACTCCTTTTCAAATTGTATTTCAATTGGATTCTGATAACAACGGTAAGATGGTCTTTATTATCTCAGGAAAGGGAATTGAAATATAAAAATATATATATTGAAATATGTGCAAACAAATAAAAATAAAGTTGCAGAACACGCTCTTATTTCATTTTATCAATGGGAAACATCCATGTGTACAGACAAGGCTAGCAGCAGCAGCAGCACCATGTCAGACACCTTTCTGGTGTGTAAAGACATAGAAAACGCAACTGACACGCAACAGAAACGCCACGCTCACGCCACGCTCACGCCACGCAGCCAATGTGCAGGAGCCCTAACTCATTCATTTGACTCCCTTCCTTCCTTACAGAATTAAAACACATATACATTGATCAAACATATCACAACCTTCGTTCTTACCTGTAAAAGGGGTAAATAGAATTAAACACACGGACAATGTTGCTTCGCTCAAGTCCAATGTTGTAATGGACGAGCGGAAGCCACACATTCCCCTACACAGTCCAAACAAGGCATTACTAATTGAACACAGACTAGCAACTCAACCAATACTTAAAACAGGAAACAAATGGAAACTTAAGGAAACAAAGAAATACTGCAAAATGTCATTTCAAGTGCATTTTTCCCAAAGTCTTATAGGTATTTTAGACAGCATTTTAAACACAAATTGTCTTTTTATCCTATTTATCTTTTAAGCCTCTTTATGTGAAAAGGTCAGAGCAATGGATTACCAATCTACAGATCATAGTGCATTTTAACTGAATAAAGAAATGAATGACCATCTTTTTAACCACTGAACCTCTGAAAGGGAGTAGCAGTTTAGCCTGGCAAGCTTATGGACAGTAGTGGACGAAGTTAATAGTTGCAGTTGTTAATTAGTTGCATTTTAACTAACTATCTCCCTGTGCTGAATTTTACCAAGTCACATTCCTGTGTACATTGTACATTTGGTGAATAAAGCAATTCTGATTTGTTAAGCAAAAATATAATTTTGGGTCTCAAATGTGGTAGTGTCAGTCACTTCAGTCATGTCTCCTCTTGTGCTGCTGTTACATTATTTTTTGCATCTAAGGAGACATGTTTGTCGTCTCAGTCAGGTTTCCTGATGAAGACATAAAGCACCTGTATTAATATTGTGGGTAAAGCTATGGTGACCAGTATGTAGATCTTTTATAATACATTGAAATAAAGTATACCTATATGTCTCCCAAGGTATTGGTTTGCCCTCTTATGGACATAATGCTCAAAAGATATTCAAATGTGTCTTTTTAGAAGGAATATTCAAATGTCATTTTTGGCCAATTTTGATAGCCCTAGTGAGCACAATGAAACAAATTCCATTTTCTATTGTATCTTACAGTGGCCCTGAAGTGCAAATCACAACAGCAAATGGAAAAACGCAACAGCAAATCATAAAACACAACGGCAAATAGGAAAACACTTCAACAAATCATAAAACGCAACGGCATTAACTTCACCGGAAAAGGTAGGGCCTATCTAGCAGAGGACGGACCCTCCTGATTGAACAGATGGACTGTCTGTCTGTTAAAAGTAGGCACTTTTCCCTGTTTTTCACCTCTCCTTCCTGTTAAAAGACAGTATGTCCAATCAGGAGGGTCTGTCCTCTGCTAGATAGGCCCTACCTTTTCTGGTAGAATGCCATTGTGTTTTAAAATTGTGTTTTCATATTTGCCGTTGTGCTTTATGGTTTGTTAAAGTGTTTTCCTATTTGCTGTCGTGTTTTCATATTTGCTGTCGTGTTTTCATATTTGCTGTCGTGTTTTCATATTTGCTGTCGTGTTTTCCTATTTGCTGTCGTGTTTTCATATTTGCCATGTGTTTTATGATTTGCTGTTGCATTTTTCTATTTGCTGTTTTGATTTGCACTTCAGGGCCACCGTAGTATCTGGATGGAAGCAAATACAGACAAACATCTCAAAACCAAATAAAACCAAAACTATATGTATAACTATGTATAACTAGAGGTAAATGAGAGTTGTTTTTTTTCTCATTTGGGTGAATTGGCCCTTAAGTAAAAGTAGGAATACCACAAAACACAACGTAATGATGTAAAAGAAAGGGCCTCAAAATTCCTCTCATTAGCCACATCTATTAAATTTGAGTTGTTTTCATTTTCAAATTTTTCACATATCAATAAGAACTGTAACTTACACTAATCAGCAAAGTGGCTGTAGCGTTAGTATGCAGAGAAAGATCAACCTATTGGATAGTTCAATCTGTATAATGAAAAAGCCATTAGACACAGCAGATGTGTGTTTCGAGGAATTTTTTTCTTTCTTTTTTCCAAGAAGAATTTAATCTGTGAGCAGATTAGAAGCTGTCACTCCGTCTCAGATTTTTGCAACTAATTTGCATTTGTGGTACTGGGTCAATATTTGAATTGGCTGATGTATTCTTTTCTCTTTTCTTTCCCCCTTTGTTAAACTGTCATCATCTGACATCTTTGTCAGGGACGATCTTGAATAGCATCGGGATCTGCCTTCGCCTCTCGCTGGGGTAGGCTGCATTATAATTATCAGCTTCAGTATAGATAATTGATACAGGCTGTTCCAAAGAGGCATTATCTTGTCATATGTGGCGAGTAGTGTTACCTTTTTAGTTCTCCAAATGGCCGCATACACGGATGTATTTACACTACAAGGAAAGTCCATTTCACCACCTGAATTATTTTTTCCTCCAGGAGAGCTTTATATTTATTTCCAACATTTTTTTTTTTAAATTCATACGCTTTTTTTGAAACACAAGAATCATGGTTTTGTGATGGATTCCTCCTTTATCTGTTGTGACTTTCTCCGTGTCCAAGACCAGAAACATTTTTGCAGCCGTTCTGTGCATTGAACTGTCAGCTCCCAACCTTTCTCGCTCATGCATCCTCTCTATATTTCTATTCCTGTGGCTCTAAAAATATCCAGGGGCCATCAGATCCTCAGCCCCCCCCTTCGAAGAGCAGCTGGTGTAGCACGGAGAGGGCCGTGAAACACGCCATTAGATAGAGTTGAGTCACATGACCAATTAATGTTTCCATGACGACTATCCAAAATTTTTATACCATGGAACCAGCAATGGTATTTTTTTTTTTTTAAGTGGCAGACTGAGCCTATAGAAAAATGTGTATTGTATTCGGATATACAATTTGTTTAAAATGAAAACAAGTGAAATTAATATTTATTTTATTTTATTTTTTTATTTATTTAACCTTTATTTAACCAGGTAGAACAGTTCTCATTTGCAACGGCGACCTGGCTAAGAAAAGCGTAGGCGTGCAAGACAACAAATAGTTTCACATTCAATACAGTACAAGAATACAGAATACAAAATGCTACATAAAGTGCAGAATAAGTGGGCATTACAAATGCCGGCACGTAGAGAGATGCAAGTAAGTCGATGGATGTGTAATATACATGAACAGAGAGTCTATATCAATGCTGAGAAGGTGTAAAGAGTCAATGGTGTAAAGAGTCAGTAAACAGATAGTCTAGTGGTCTAGTTAGTGAAGTAGATCAGTTATAACACAATGTATATGAATAGACAGTCTAGATAAATGCTGAATGGTAGTGGAGAGTCAAAATACAGTTAGTGCAAGTTGCGGTCTAATAAGTGATGTAGAACAGTAATAACACAGTAAGCAGAAATATGAATGATGAATGTAGAGAAGAGACAATATACAGTTAGTGCAAATGGTTGTCTAGGTAGTGATGAAGATCAGTAATAACACAGTATACAAGAATAGACAGACTATATAAATGCTGAAATGTAGTAAAGAGTCAATATATAGACAGTCTATAGTTATATCTATAGACAGTTAGTGCAGATTGTGGGCTAGATAGCGAAGTAGATCAGTAGATTGGCAAAACATTGTGTGGCAACAAAGGTGGTAAGAAAATAACGGTTGAGCATACAAGGGCAGATGAAAAGTGCAAAACAGTGTAAACAAATATGATAGTAATGCAGGTGTGGATGTGCATCTGTGCAACTATGCAGTAGGCCATGACAGAGATAATGGGGTAAGGGTGTGCAAAAACAGTGGGTAAAAGACGGGGAACAGTTAGCACATACAGTGATCAGACAGGAGCACGGACAGACGTGCTTTGAAGGCAGTTAGTGGGATAAGGGTTTTGAGTTTCAGGGTTTTTTGTAGTTCATTCCAGTCATTTGCAGCTGAGAACTGGAAGGAGTGGCGTCCAAAGGACGTGTGGGCTTTTGGAGTGACCAAGGAGATGTAACTACTTGAATGAAGGCTGCAGGTGGGTAAAGCTATGGTGACCAGTGAGTGTAAGTACAGCGGGGCTTTGCCTAGCACGGACTTGTAAATGAGTTGGCACCAGTGGGTTAGGTGTCGAGTGTGTAATGAGGGTCAGCCAATTAAAGCGTAGAGTTTGCAGTGGTGGGTGTTATAAGGGACTCTGGTCACAAAACATATGGCACTGTGATAGAGAACGGCCAATGTTTTCAGGAGAGAATTAGAGGCAGTTCTGTAAATAACACCACTGAAATAGAGAATTGGTGAGATTGTAATTTTCACCAAAGCGAGTTTGGCAGCGTGAGTGAAGGAGGTCCTGTTGCGGAATAGAAAAAACGATCCTGGACTTAACTTTGGATTGAAGGTGTTTTATGTGTTGCTGGAAGGAGAGGGAACTGTCTAACCAGACACCTAGGTATTTGTACTCTGTCACATTTTCTAATTCCATTCCGTCGAGCGTGGTTATGCTGATCGGATGGGCCGGGGTAGGCAGTGATCGATTGAAAAGCATGAACTTGGTTTTGCCGGAGTTTAGAAGTAATTGGAGGTTTTGGAAGTGTGTTGAATAGCCTAGAAGCTCTCCTGAAGATTTGATAGCACATTATTTAATGAGGGGCCAGATGTGTACAGGATGGTGTCGTCCGCCTAGAGGTGGATTTGTGAGGGCCCGGTAGCAAGAGCTACGTCATTGATATAAAGGGAGAAAAGTGACGGCCCGAGAATCGAACCTTGTGGCACCCCCATGGAGACAGCCATAGGTCCAGACAACAGGCCCTCAGATTTAACGCACTGGACCCTATCAGAAAAGTAGTTACTGAACCATGCGAGGCAGTCATGGGAAAGCCCAAGATTATTGAGTCTCTCGATGAGAATATGATGGTTAACAGAGTCAAATGCCTTGGGTAGATCAATGTAAATGGCTGCACAGTAATGCTTTTTATCAGTGGCGACTGTGATGTCGTTTATGACCTTGAGGTTGGCTGTGATGCAGCCGTGACCAGCACAGAAGCCAGATTGCATAGCGGAAAGGACACGATTGGATTCGAGATGGTTGGTGATCTGTTTATTGCCTAAGCTTTCGAAGACTTTCGAGAGACAGGGCGAGATAGATATGGGTCTATAGCAGTTTGGGTCAAGGGTGTCTCCCCCTTTGAAGAGAGGGATGACTGCGTCGGATTTTCAATCTCCAGGAATTTCTGAAGATGCGAGAGACAGATTAAACAGGTTGGTGATGGGGGAAGCGATGGTGTTCTTGTTTTCCATAGTTTTGACAGTGTCCCAGAACTTTTTTGAGTTGGTTTATTGAATGTGATGTTTTATTTAGCAGAATTAGATTGTGTTGTTCTATCCTATCCAATATTTTTTTTATTATATTTTGGGCATTTCCACCTTTAATTGATAGGACAGCTTAGATATGAAAGGGGAGAGGACTAAACCTCTATATATGGGCATGCGCTCTACCAGGTGAGATACCCGGGCGCCCCCTATTTCCTATATTTCTAAGCAGATTTTCTATGCTGTGTTCTGATAAAATATCCCCCCCGCCCCCGACCGATTATTGGTCCCCCCTGTGCCACCCCACTTAAAAAGTCCTGGAATCACCCCTTGCTTGGGAGGGGGGGGTTAAGGGCAGGCAGGGCAGCTTTGGGATTGTTAGAGGGGAGTGGCGCTCCTCTCAAGTGGAACAGCAGGGACGATTAATAAATGAGCACAGGCATGGGGTGGGAGCTGCTTGGCAGGGGGGTTTGGAGGCCCAGTCGGGGTGATTGGGGGGGGGGGGGGGGGGTTAATGCTGCTTATCAGGATCACAGGGAGGCTTTGGGAGGCTGAGATGAGGTCAAGTGTACACATGGGGACACACCCTCAACACTGGAATCAACCAGAGATAGGCTAGATTAACCATTTGTCCCGACACCACTTCCTGTCTAGCCATTGTTCCACTAGCTTCGCTAACTGTGACTGCTCTTTTAATTTACCCGCCATATTCTGATAGAGATAAGTATTTACAATGTTTTTGTAACATTTGGTCATCAGAAATGACTTACAGATCTGAACTGACAGCCCAGTTCATGAAGTTTTACCAACAATTGAAGTCATAACAATGCAAAAAAAAAACATAATGTGTTTCTACTAATTTCCCTTTTCTCTCTCTCTGAGGGTCTTCTTTGCACCGCCTGCACTAACACCGGTTGGGTCTGGAGCTGAGACGACCCGCACTGGGTAGCGAAGAATTTTCTGGAACACAGTGGCCCACAGATGCTCCCTGAAGAGCCGGATAAGCTCCTCTCTCACAGAAGACATAAGCACCCACTTGAGTCTTCCTGTACTTGGAGAGGAGAATGCAAATGAGCGGGCTGTTCCCTGTAAATAAACCCTCCCAAATCAGCGATTCATTCAGGAAACTCACCTCAGCTGCCTAATGAGCTGGCTAATTTGTCTCAGATTCTTTTTCACCAGACGCAGCCGTGTTTGTGTTTGTCTGATAGCGATTGTTTGGATAGAGTTGGTGGGCTGGGGTGTCTGGAGCTGGACAAACCATCCTCCATCTCAGCACCGTTGGCCGACAGCTCTCTGCCGATGTGGAAGGCAGTCATTACAAGAACAAGTGATTTCTCTTTCAACCTGGTTCATGGGTCAATTGCTCTCTCCTTTTTCTATTTCATGGAAGAGTTGGTGGGATTGAAGCGCTCCTCTAACCTGAGCTCTCCATTCCCACGCATTCTTTGGGGCTATTGAGTCCCCCGGAGCCTCACAGTTTGCACTTGTGCTTTTGCAGCATTGTGTTTCACTTTATTGATCCTAACGAGGCGGCAATTTGTGTCATCTGAACAGGCCGGGGCGCCCTGTTTGTCCAGATTTATGTGCCCTGCCTTCAGTGAAAATCCCATCCCAGTAAAAATCTTTAACACCCCTTTCTGTTCTCTTATTGAATAACTGTCAACTGTCTTTTGATGACAGAGTTTAGGGCTTTACTCATCTCTGTAGCCGCAGAGGTCTCATCACACACAGCCTCCATAAAGGCAAATACATAACTGGCCATAAAAAAGCATGTCTATTTTTTGGGGTGTGTGCAGTCAATATGACAAAGTATAATGCTCATTTAATGAGGGCCGGGGCCGCCCAGCATGCCAGGGTTTGTGGTGTCTCTCAGGAAGTCCAAACTAACATTCTTTTACAGCCAGTATCTTTCAAACAACAGATGTTTTCTCCATTTTCATATGGAAAAGGTTATGGTGGTTCTGCTCTATTTCATTAGAAACTACAGAAACAAACACAGGAAATAAAAATGATCTAAGAGATAGACTTGCTGTAAATTCAACCAAAGTGGTAGGTTTCAGAAAGTGTTTCTGGTGGTCCCTTACTATTAGAATCAGTTAAAGAGTCTAAATATTTACTGATGACTTTGACATAATTTGTGGATTATAAAAAAAGAGGTACAGCAAGCATTGAGCAATGCATGCAAACAAAGCTTTTGGTTTTATAATATGTCAAAGTCAAGTCCGCGGGTGGTCTTCTGTTTAAAAGCTTTACAAATGAGATGATTTAGCTGTGGCTGTTCTTCCCATGGATGGATTCAAAGAGTGCTCTTCCTTTTTAGAATTGCACTCCTGAAACACTGTGGGATAGAGATGGACCGTTTTAACTTGATGCAGCAGAACCAGAGACACTGATGCTGTCTCTCAAATCGCACTAGCTTTTTGGAGTACGAAGTGAGTTCACACTGACAGCGTGGCCACATGCAGTGCACTGCGAGTACCAGGATGCTGCCCTCAAAACGGTCAAAATGTTAAGTGTGGAACGCTGCACACCACTCGCACTCAACGGCTGCCATCTTTGCTACAGAGCGGAAGCTAGGGGACCACCAACGTATTTCCAAACGTGTGTAAGTGGTAGGGAGGAAGCTGCAGCGGTTGTTATTGAAATGGCGAAACACAAACTATACAAATGTAATATATACGTGTTTTTTTCCCGATACGTACCACCAGAGTGGGATTTTGGGGGGGGGGGGGGACAAGTGTTTCCTGGGTGAAAGTATTTTGTTTTCACCACAAAGTGAACTTCACTACCTGACTTGAGAGCTCTGTGGTTTATGTTGACACAGTGGCAGTTCTACATTGAATTACACCCTGGGTAAGACCACCCCCCCCACCCCCCTCCCAAAAAAAAGAAAACACACACAAAATTCTGCACAATGTTTGTGCAGAATTGTGTTGTGTGAAGTGGAGATTGTGCACCTTAAAAAGTGTGTTTCCTGTTGTAATTGCAATAGTTAAATAACTGGATTTTCTTAAGTGTGTTTTTCAAATGTTCTAATGAAGGATTTGTGCAATTGAGAAATAATTATATAATATAATTTTCTCTTTCACTTATGTTGTTATAATAAATATATATATATATATATATATATATATATATATATATATATATATATATATATATGTGCCAAAAATATATACAATCACATATATAAAAATGTAACAAGAGCAGAGAGCAACAATAATATAAAATATTAAGAATAATATACAAATAAAATATAAAATAAATATTCTAAATAGTACAAATCCTTCATCTCACAAATGTGAAAACACACTAAAGAGAATCTAATTGTTACACTATAGCACTAAGAACAGAAAACACAAACTCAAACTAAAACCTGACCTTTCTGGCCTTTCTTGATGCAAAATCATCAATGATGTTATCGTATGAAATCTGCTCTCCTATTGAATGATTGATATCGATGACGGCAAGGCCAGTGAGCCGTTCCTGGGACATGTTGACCTGAGGTATAACTTGATCAACTTTAGTTTTGAAAAGCTCCTCTCTGCTGGAGCCACAGTGACTTGCAGAGTAAGTGCAATCCTGAGAGCAGTCCAAAAGTCGGGGTAGATCTCCGACAGATCCTTATTATGCATAAAAGTGATAGGCTCAAGGAGGCTCATGGTCCACCGTTCCCCCCCTTGTCCGGACCGTTCCATTTGGGAGACCCAGCAACATAGGCGCAAAATAGGCACCAATTTATGTTTTCCTCCGTGGGTGCTCACAGGCACACGCCCTTTTAAAAAAAAAGGTAGTCAAAAAATGTTTGTATTTCAGAACCTTAGGGAATGGACAGCGGACGACACGAAGACACACGCCTATTAACTCGATAATAAAGCCGTAAAGTAGGCTTTCAACTCGGGACAGCGCCACTTGTCACAAATACAGATAGGATTGGAGATGAGAAGTTTAACTGACACGTAACCGCGATCAGCTTCGTGGGTGCTCAGTATTAGCGGAGCCTATGACCAGCAACCCGTATGACCCAGAGGTGAACTGTCCCCCGCTACCCCCTCCCCTTTCCCCTCCTCACACAGCGTATGTGCACGGTACCTTCTCAGTAAGCAGGGCCGCCTATTTGCCAATTCCCCACACAGTGAAATGATAGATAATAGAAAACTCCAACCCCCATGTGTCATGAAAAAATGCCACCACGGGCGGCTGCCCGCTTCACCTGTGCCAAAAACTGCTACTGTGTTGACACCACGTCATGCTATTTCATTCTGAGATTATTTTCCATTGAATATTGAAGTTTATAAATGAGTGTTTTGGCATGCCTGGCCCAGTGGCACTATATCCATGGTGGTATTGGAAGGATTTCATTCTTGCATGTTTTGTTTTGTTGTGCACGACGTAATCCAACTACTTTTGCAGCTTTCCATTGCAAATGGTTGGCTTCGCTGCATGGCGACATCATTCAATCCATCCGTTCCAGCAACGCGTCTCCTTTCCTTTGACATCATTTAAATCTATACATATCTCAAGCATGAATCGTGAATCTGCGGTTTGTGTGTAATATATAAGCCTAATGTATGATATATTAATTGCATGTGTAGTTCAGAAAGGATAAAATGTGAGTTTTCATCTGGCTAGCTGGTCATTTCATCTGGTAAATGATGTATCCTGTTTGCTATCAGATTGTTTAAAGGAAGATTTATTTTGTGTGCATATAAAATGGTAATGTCGCAGAGGAAGGTCTGGATGGTCCACACAGCACTCCTGGATGGGAGAAAAACGTGCTCTGGTTTATTGGCATTTCTTTAAACCAATCACAATCATCTTGGGCGGTGCTAAGCTCCAGACAGAGCCACAGTGCCTCTGCTAAATAGTCTCAGGAAGGAACTTGTTTTGGTGGAACATGTGTACGTTCAAAAGTAGTTTTAGTCGTGCAACAGAAAACTCAGATTGGACAGATAGTCTAGCTAGCTGTCTGGATTTACCCTGCAGAGATCTGAGCAATTCACAACAACATTATTGTAAATTATCAACCAGCATTTGGATTAGCTGGATAAGTGTTGAAAAAAGCATGTCAACGCGTCAAAAAAGCATCGTAAGCATTTAAAAAAAAGCATTAAAAAAAAGAATCAAAACAAGCGTCAAAAGCATAAAAAGAACCTTTAAATGAATTAAAGAACAGATTCAACTTTAGAAGTTTACTAACTGAGCAGAAAGTGTTTTAGTGCAGCCACACACATTTCTGTTTTTAATTACAGGACAAAGTCCAGGTAATGACCTGCCAGAACTTTTTCTGTTATTTTACAGATTTATTTCTTAAAGTGTACTGTAAGGTGTGTGTGTGTGTGTGTGTGTGTGTGTGTGTGTGTGTGTGTGTGTGTGTGTGTTTTAATGTCACACAGTTGTGTGAGGTCCTTTGTTACCAGAAAAACAAGGTTTCCACTGTTAAAAAAAAACTTAAGTTCCACAGGATGGTTTCTATTTTTTAAATAATTTATTTAAAAATCAAACCGGTTACTTCTGCACAGCAATAAAAAATGACAAAAAAACTTAAAAACACAACTCTGCTCCAGCAGGTCACATCAGGGATTCTCTTTCTTTGTCCTCCCTTTTCCTTTTTCTTCCCCCTGCACCTGTTTCGCGTCCACCTTTAAAAGGACAATTCCGGCGCAAAACAAACCTAGGGGTTATTAACAGATGTGTACCCACTCTGTCTCTCTCTGGGACATGTTTTCATGCTAATCGAATGTGTTTGTAGCTTGAAACAAGCTAGCGCGGACCGCTGATTAGCTTACAACGCTAGTATTCGGGGCACAGGGAACGTAAAAACAAATCGCTATTTATACCACTAAAAAGGCTCAAAATATCACCACACTTCAACGGTAGCATAATGAAGGTCCCTAAATGTTAACCGAAGCATTGAGAACATTGTAAGTGTACAGACAGTTTATTGAACGAAGAGCTGCGGGAGCTCCATGAAAGGGCTACGAGAGAGAGAGAGCTACCGGTAGTCAATGCCGCAACACAGCCTCGTACTTGGGCAAACAGGTGGTGTACCTGCGGACATTGTTAAGCTATGGCCACCCAACAGGAGTGTCTGTGTTGCACGGAGTGGGACCTGTTGGGTCGCGATGCCCAAGAGACACAGTGTTTGGTACAGTCTGAAGATTTCCCCTCTCTGATAAAAAGGACTGGACTTGAAACTTTGTCAGCGACCCAGACCGGATGGACCATATGGACACTTATCCACTGAGTAAGTACACTAGACAAGTTCGCCAGCTGTGAGTCATGACTGGTTTTCAAGATGGCGGCAGCATGTAAACATGAACGTGAGTGTCTTTATAATCTATCTTTTCAATAAACTGTCTGTACACTTACAAAGTTCTCAATGCTTCAGTTAAATTGACCATCAAAAATAGCAAGTCCCCAAACCATGAAAATAATAACTGTTAAAACATTCAACACATCTACTATTAAAACCAAATGAAAACGACACACTGCTAGAACTCAAATTGGGCAATTAACCAAAACATGCAACTTTGGGAACAAAATGAAAAGCTGCCTACAGTCACATCATGACATGGACTCAGTTCATTCCTTTCCATACCTGAGAGTGCCATGCAAACACATGGTGTGAGTACGTGAAGTCTTCCGAACGCATTAGATGGTCGTTACAAGATGGCGCTGCGTGAGTGGCAGCTTGTTGCAGCAGCTCTGAACCTTTTTGGTGAAGTGTGTTATATTTCTCATATTTGTTTTGCTCTTTTTGTGTGTTTTTTTTCTTCCATACTATTCTTCAACATAACGTGCGCATACATGGATACACAACTGTGGAAATTAGCAGTATTTCTTTTCTGTTTTGTTGGCACCTTACTCATCTGTATATCTGTGTGTGTATATATATATATATATATATACACATACACATATATATATATATATATATTACCTTTCTGTTATAATACCATTATTATTATAACGCTGGTTCTATTTTTTTTCTATTTCTTATAATACTGTTTGTATATTTTTCCTATGTCTATATATTGTGTATTTGTGTTATTCTGATGTATGTGCATTATTCTTTTGACTTGCTGTAATACGGGAATTTCCCCAGTGTGGGATTAATAAAGTCTATCTTATCTTATATTTACCATCAGATGTTTCTTTCCAGTGTCCATGGAGGATTTTATGGTTTTTCTCATTTACTTTGATTAGGAACAACGCAAAGTTGTTAGAGGTGCTGATCTTTCACTATCAGACACAGAGAATAAATATATACTGATGATTTTGGCAGACTGTATGGATATGATCAAGCTGTCGAGCGTCATGCAGTGTATGACAACAGGTGCAGCAGCAGAGTGCCGCCGGAAGAGTTACTGTTGTCGCGTTTTAGTGAGGCAAATATACATCTTATCTCAGGGTTCGAATTATGATTTCATCTTTGTGGGGGTCTCTTTAAAAAAAAAGTAGTCTATGAGCAGCAAATTTTGAGCATTAAACATTTCATTTCCTGCATTCTGATGAATTTTTATGCACCTATTTACCTTTTTCTGAATCAATGTATGCTGCAAATATCTTTATGTAAAGGGAAACATAGATTACTATCCAAATATAAAAACATAATGGAATATATTACAATAAGGCTCTCCGGCAATACAGAATGTATTGCTATTTATTCTCCCATTGATCGACTTTTCTAATTATATCTGAGTCAGCACACATGTAGCCTAGAGGCATCATTTACTCCTCCCTCCTCTTTTGCATTTTTTGTTGGGGAAGTAACCTCCTTAAATGTGCATATGACAATTATTCACCTCACTGATACATGAATTTGTTTTAATGGATTAATAAACCCCTGGACTGTAATATTTCAGATGTGTTTGAGCAAGATTACTGCTCATGTTCAAAACTTTGTGCACATTCAAAATGTATCCCATCTGTGCTCTCTGTGATTTAGAGGAGTCGTGATATTTTGAGAAAAATAAAGTGTATTATCTGAACATTCTGTAATAAACCTTTTTATAATCAAGATCAGTGTCTACGAAGTTCCTTTCCACACATCGGCAACGCAGCACTGCAACTAAATACAAGACAAAAGTGAGAATAGGCTATTACAAGAATAAAGTCACTATATTTCAGAAAATAATCTACCTGCACCATAGTCTGCTGTGCATTACGTGTTGCTCTGCTGATATACGGTAGATCTCAGACCTTCTGACAGACTCAGAGCCCCGTTTGAGACTCTGGTCTCTGAATGAGACAACGTTTAGGAAGGTGGCTGTATGCTGCTCTACATCGGAGGTGGGAAACCGAAACTACGCAACATGTCGATAGCAGAGCGCGTCCATTATAAACCTGAAGCTGAAGGCGCGCTGCTCATCTCTGTTTTTACAGCGAGAGTGGACACTATAAGTGACGCACAGGTCTGCTTCAGAGCTCCGTGTGTTTGGGAAAAGTGCTTTATTTGTGATTTAAATAATGGTGCGGATGATTTTTAGAGACCCCCACAGGTCTATGACTTTACTGCTTTCTTGGGAGCTCATCCTCTCTCTATGGGAGCTCAGCTCCCACTGGCTCCCACATAATTCAAACCCAGTCTAATCTCAGTTGTATCTCAGTTGTAAAGTCTTACAAAATCTTTCTTTAGGTATTTCAACTAGACATAACAACATCATCCATCCATCCATCCATCCATCCATCTTTGTCCGCTTATCCGGTATCGGGTCGCGGGGGCAGCAGCTCCAGCAAGGGACCCCAAACTTCCCTTTCCCAAACCACATTAACCAGCTCCGACTGGGGGATCCCGAGGCGTTCACAGGCCAGGTTGGAGATATAATCCCTGGATCTAGTCTTGGGTCTTCCCCGAGGCCTCCTCCCAGCTGGACGTGCCTGGAACACCTCCCTAGGGAGGCGCCCAGGGGGCATCCTTACCAGATGCCCGAACCACCTCAACTGGCTCCTGCGAAGGAGCAGCGGCTCTACTCTGAGCTCCTCACGGATGACTGTGCTTCTCACCAGATCTCTAAGGGAGATGCCAGCCACCCTCCTGAGGAAACCCATTTTGGCCGCTTGTACCCTGGATCTTGTTCTTTCAGTCATGACCCAGCCTTCATGACCATAGGTGAGGGTAGGAACGAAAACTGACCGGTAGATTGAGAGCTTTGCCTTCTGGCTCAGATCTCTTTTCATCACAACGGTGCGATAAATTGAATGTAATACCGCACCCACTGCGCCGCTTCTCCGACCAATCTCCTGCGTCATTGTCCCCAAGGCCCCAAGGTATTTAAACTCCTTCACTTGGGGTAAGGACTCATTCCCTACCTGGAGAAGGCACTCCATTGGTTTTCTGTTGAGAACCATGTCCTCAGATTTAGAGACATAACAACAATAAAGATTAAATCATTGCAGAGTTTTTAAACATAAAACTGAATAGCCTGCGATTAGCTCTATATATTAATATAGGATTGTCTTCAAACAATAGCCAGGTGGCAATACAGGGATTTTACAGGTTTCACCAAGTCAAATTTAAGACTTTTTAAGACCATTTTAAAACCATTATGAATGTAATTTAAGACCTATTCCCCAATTTCCTTATTGGCATTATATTATAGGACTGGTGTCTGGATTGGCTGCAATAGAAGTTGCATGTTGGTCTCATTTGTAGTCGCAATACAGCGAATAATATTTGAACTAGCGACGGAAAGAACTAAAACACCACGGAATTATTAAAACAAACATTCTCCAGCGCTGCGGGAACATTTCAATGAGCATTAGAGGTAGCTTTACATTGGCATGGGAAAATAAAGACCTGTTGGAAATGATTTAAGACCTAGAACACAATACTTCAGCAAATGTAAGACTTTTTAAGGCCCTGCAATTTTGAAATGTTTGACTTTTTAAGGCCCCTCAGAAACCCTGCCATATGGAGGTTTTTCTTGCTGTTTTCGTTCCTCCTGTCCCTACTGAAGAAATGGGAGACGAAATCCACAGTCCTCATTCTGCACCAAAAGTTTATTTGAAGCTAATTTGAGGCTTCAGTTTCTGTGCCGAGCTGTGGTGGAAGGATACATTTCACAACAGACTGTTGGAGCATCTTCAGCATGTGGCTAGAGAGTTATACTCAGTAAACGTAATACAACTTTTTTTTTGCCACATGGCATCGTTTTGTCACTGATTACATGCCACTTTGCAGTAATACAACAGAGACCTTATTTATTGATATTGATTAATTTCAATATTGATCAATCCAACACCAAAGATTCTTCCCTGTGCCACAAATACTAGCGTTGTAAGCTAGTCAATTGGGTCAATTTAAGTCCCCGTATGGACCGAAATACAGAGGTGGACTGGTAGCTGGAGAGGTGCCAGTTCACCTCCTGGGCACTGCCAAGGTGCCCTTGAGCAAAGCACCGAACCCCCCCGAACCACTCAGGGCACCTGTTCAGCAGTCGCAGCCCACTCACTCTGACATCTCTCCATTAGTGCATGTAAAAGGACCTGAGCATGTGTGTGTGTATTTCAGCCCTGTGTGTAGTGTGTAATAAAAACAGAGTGTAAATTGTAATTTCCCCATTGGGGATCAATAAAGAATAAAAATTAAAATTAAATTAATTAATCAGCTGTCCGCGCTAGCTTGTCTCAAGCTCCAAACACATTAGATTAGCATGAAAACATGTCCCAGAGAACGATCGAGTGGGTACACATCTGTTATTTAAGCCCTAGGTTTGTTTTGCGCCGGAATTGCATTGCATGAACAAAGAACCGTCATTATTTCCAAGCAATGCTGTGCTGAGTTAGCTAGCTAGCTAACATTAGTGTGTTCTTGCCTTGGAGCAAACTTATGTGTTTTGGTTAATACTGTTGAAATTTAGCTAGTTGTGAATGGGGGCCTCCCCCCCCCGACACTGCTTGATCCACGCCCGGCTTTTCTCCCCTTGGGTTTTAGGTTTCGGGAAGGGAAAAAAATTCCGCCACCCCGTCCAAACTTTTAGGATACCGGGTATCGGATTTGCACAACGCTTCAGCGTACGGTGTTTCCCTCGCTCGAAAGCTTGACAGACCTCTTGCGCCTAGTTACGGTTGCTGAGAAACGATTGGCCTGTGGCGGTTTTCGGGCATGGCTTTGCGAAGGGTCAATTCTTGGTGTGTAACATAATTACAGACAATTCACCACTGCGGGTCAACTACATAAAGCCTAAGTGTCTACGTCGGTAGGATTAACAGATAAAATGCCTTCTCCTAAAGCTAAAAATCCCGTTCGGAAGCTCCAACGGCTGCTACGAGTTCATGTCGCTGACCAAGCCGTTGAACCGGTCCTCGCCGTCGCATCTCCTCCAGCGGCAGGGCTCCGAGCCGGTCACGGCTTGCTTCCGAGCATCGGAGAGCCCCACTCGGCACCGGGGGCGTGTGTGTGTTGTGTGTGTGTCTGTGTGTGTGTGTATGTGTGTGTGTTGTAGTAGTAAAGAGAGAGAATGGGAGAAGGAAGTTTGTGTGAGGTGGACCTGGTCACCACAGACCCAAATCTTCTCAGCTGTTGCTACTGTCATATGCTGCACTGTCTCTTCATGTGGCACATTATGTTTGGCACATACATACATACATATGGTCAATTCTTATATCATAACAAGGTAATACAATGTGTAATCAAGTGATGAATGATTAACAGTAATGTTATGCTAAATGCCCTAATACCTGTTGATACTACAACAATGCAAAGTATAGGCTCTTAACCTTGCAGTTTTGCACATATCATGTAAGACTCGATTTCTCCATTTCTTTGCACAAAACTCCCCAGAAAGTGCCATTTAATGGTTTATTTTTCAAAAAAAAATTCTGGGGGGGCATACCCCCCCACATAACAAATCCCAATTTAACCCCTGTATGTTATGTATGTATATATATATATATATATATATATATATATATATATATATATATATATATATATATATATATATATGTATATATTAGAGATGCACCGATTACAACTTTTTAGGCCGATTCCGTTTTCCGAATTTCTTTGAGTTAGGCCAGCCGATACCGATTTTAGCCGATTCCGATTTCATTTTTTCTAACCACTTTACAGCACACACAGATATTTATTTTCTATCTTTTCTTTAAAAGAACATTTTACATAGAACATTGTTCGCTATAAAATAGAACTATATAAATTACTCCTGGTGTGGGAAATTCACGCACATCTGAAGTACAATGTTAGAACCATTTCCTTATTTTCACATCCAATATCCAACTTAATATAATAAATATAGCCTTGCAGTATAAAGATATTTCTCAAAACACACGCAGGCCTGTTTGAACGTCAACAGTAACGTTACCTGAAAAGATAAACGTCACCACTCATCTTACACAGTTAGCAACTAACTAAACGCTGAGGGAAGATTACTACGTTTTTAATGTTGATTTTAAGCGGTATGCATCCCCACTAAGCTGTAAAGCGTTTTAAACAGTAACGTTAATACAGCGTGTCTTCTTTTTTTTTCTTTTTTTTTTAATACTCTTTCAGCCGGACTTTCAGAGGCAGAGGGACGTCACCGCAGCGTTCTAACGTTAGCTTATTGTCTCATCTGGGGTCTGATAAACAGAAAATTCATCAAAGTCAGTGTGCCCAACGCTATTTTCCAATAAACTGTAGCTGTCATATTTCACGGGAGCCGCGGTTTTCATGTTCCAGTTATTCAGCCTCAGAGGGGAGAGAGAGCGCGGCTGAGAGCAGTAAAGCAGACGGCCGTGTATAATTACAACTTTATAACATTTCATAAACAGCTGATTGAGCGGCAGTGCGCTGATCTTGCGTTAATCATGCGAGTGAATTTGACCGGCATAAACTGACCGGCCGGTCACCGGTCATGGCCAAGCACGTGAAAATCGGCCAATTCTGGTCACCGGCCGGTCAATCGGTACATCTCTAATATATATATATATATATATATATATATATATATATACACAAGTAAGGTATTTCTGTTATATCACAGAAACCTTAAGATTCTCAGCACGCACTTAGTAAACTACTGTTTTTAAAACCGATGTTTATTATTGTGTAGGTACACATATTGATTCTTCTTTATTCACTTATTTCTATGTTGGCCTGAAAGTAAAAAAGCATATTAAATGTAAGTGGACTGTATTTATATAGCTCTTTTCAAGTCTTAACGACTACTCAAAGTGCTTTTACAGTACAGGAACCATTCACCATTCACACACTGGTGGCCAAGGCTGCCATACAAGGTGCCACCTGCTCATCAGATTAACACTCACACACATTCACACAGCATCAGGGGCAACTCGGGGTTCAGTGTCTTGCCCAACAACACTTTGACACAGAACTGCAGGGCTAGGGATCGAACCACTAACCTTCTGATTGGTAGGTGACCGCTCTACTACCAGAGCCACAGCCACCCAAGTTAAGAGTAATAGTTTATTAAGTCTAAACATATATTTGGAATCAGCCTATAAAATAACCACCATGTGTACGTATGGATTGTAGAATATAAACTTCAGCAAAGTTACTAAATCCTCCAAATTCCCAGACAAAATCCTGAAGACATGATCTCAGAGTCCTCAGTGTTAGTGTCAGCCCTGCGTCTGCACCAGGAGATCCAAGATAAGCCTGCAGCTCTGGACCTAGAGCATTTTAGAATCAGAAAACGAAGTGTTTTAAAAAGGAATTACCACATAAAAATACTTAATACCTAGCCCAAGTCCTGAGAGCTGTGTCCCACAGGACTTCAGAGTGCTGCTCAGCACAATGTTCTGCATTTGAACGGTTGTTAACTGTTGTCAAAGGTACATTAAAGAGGGAGGTTGTAACTCATAAGTAAAGATGTTTAAATTAGTGAAGGGTAGTGTATTATTCTGTATTCATTTGCTCCAGCTTTGTTCTGATCTTTTAAGAATTGAATCATGACTGATAAATCTACTGGATGGACAGAAGGGTACAGTAAAGATGGTACATAAAAAACTAATTTAACTAAGAAAATGATGGAATGGTAAAGTGATCAGTTGATAGATCAGCAAATGTTTTTGGATTTTGACAATGTTTTCTGTTATAGGGTTGTATGGTTGCATGTTGAGAAACACTTTGTTAAAGGTTATTTTTGTAATTAAAAAGGTATGGACATTTCAAAAAAGGGGTATAGGACCTGAAAAGCATTTTGCTTTCTTTTTAATCCCTTTCGGACAAGAGTATTTATTTAACAGCTTTTTCTTTTTTCATAGTGAACTTCTTGTCTGTCTTGTATTCTACGTTTTTTTTCTTCTACGTTTATTCTTTTGTATGTTCATTCATTCATTAACTAACACAGGTGAAATAAACCTACAGAATGTCAGCACACTTTCTATGGCGTGCACACAGAGTCCTCTCTCACTGCCCCACCCAGGCTCCCCAGGACTCTTAGTCTCTTTACAAGGACAAACACCAACCGGAGCAGGTCGGACTGGATCCCCAGAACGCTGACGTGGGCGAAGGCATCCTGCTCCATGTTGTTTAGGTTTGTCTGCCATTATTCAATCCACACAACACGGTAAGGTGATCCCTCAGAGGTCAGAGCACAGAGAAAAGTTAGGACAGACTTCTGAGTCATAGTACTATTCTACTATCTGACATAGTCAGTCAAAGCAGAGACCTTCAAAAGGGGGTCAGGGACCCCTAGGGGGGGTCCTCTGAGTTACTGCAGGGGGTCTGCCAAATTATTGTTAATTGTTTTTAAAGTTTAAAAAAAAATGTAAATCATTAATCCCACAAATATAAATCCCCACTGTTTACTGGCCTGTAGGTAAGGTAGTCACTAAGGTAGCCATCAGATCCATTTATTTATAAAATCATGCCAACATTTATCAATTTAATAGCTTAGTATTCTTTGCACAAAAAATGTATGTATAAAGGCTTTAGGACAGGGGTCTTCAACGTTTTTTAAGCCAAGGACCCCTTACCTGAAAGAGAGACGGTGCAGGGACCACTACTACATATATTGTATAAAATGAAGTTGCATATTAAACTGAGCCTACAATAACATGTAGGGCGGCCTAAAGCCTTTATACATATCTTTTCTGCATAGAATAATAAGCTATTAAAATATCCTAATAATTGTTGGCGTGATTTTATAAATCCTGTTTTAATGTTAAACATACATGTGGCACAGTGAATCCTTAGGATGAACTGGATCTGTAGATGGCTATCTTAGTGACGACCTTACCTATAGGCCAGTAAGCCTATCATCAGTGGGCATTTATATTTGCTAGTAATATGTTAGATTCATGTTAAGATTTTTTTTTTATTTTGGAAAAAAACTTTCTTTGAGAACCCTCTGATGAAGGTACCTGCTTTAGGAGCCCTACGTGTTATTGTAGGCATAGTTTAATATACAACTTCATTTTATACAATATATGCTCTGTCTCTCTTTCCATTAAGGAGTCCTTGGCCTAAAAACGTTGAAGACCCCTGATTTAGAGCATAGTTCCTCTTCTTCTTCTGCTGTATTTGGAGGGAGGGGGTCAGCGCCTGTTATGACCTCATCTTGTCCTTGTCCCGGCCCCCACCTGCCCCCCACCCGCGCTGACCCTCACTTCTGAAGGCTTTTGGGTAAACACAGCTGCGTTGCTGACTATAAAGCCTGTCCCTCCTTTAAACCCCCCCTCTGACATATTGGAAGGGATCCCCCCCTCCCTCTTACGTCCTGCCCAGTAAGAATACACATGTAGACTTCCCCGAACAAAAGCCGGCCATTAAAGTTGAATCTGCCCCCGAAAGGTAACAGGATCTGCTTGAAGCTCAGGTGCTACAAGTCACACTGTGATTTAGCATCAACGAACAGTCAGCAGGTTTACAGCCTGCGTACATCACTGACAGCAAACTGCAACCTGTGCACACACATAACTCTCCAACGGCGTCCACGTGTGGTCACACTGTCACTCAGAGAAGACCAAAGCTAGTTGGAATTAGACACCTGTTTTACGTGTACAAGAAATGGAACTTACAGAACCAGTTCACCCAAATAAAAATAAAAAAACATCTTATAATCTAACGGTTTCCATTCATGCAGGTAGTTTTGCCTCCCCCTCAATACAATGGAGGAGAACAGACTTTCATTCATGCTGCTGCTTTAAGAAAATACCATTTAAAAATAATAATAATTTAAAAAAAAACATCTACGTAGGCCAGTATGTGATAGATCATTCCAAAACCATTGGCATGTATGAGGTGATCAGGGCCACTTTCAGCCCCAATAAAACGTAGCAACAAGTATTTTTAAACTGAAACGGGGGTGCGTTGAACAATCGCTCTGCCTTTTTATTTAGTTTACAGTAGGGATGCACCGAATCCAGATTTTTGGGGTTCGGCCGAATATCGAATCCACTGATTAAGATTCTGCCGAATCCAAAACTGAATACTGAATCCTCCTCCCATCCTCAGTCCATTAACACAGTAAACACATTCATGAAGTAAACAACGTCCAGAGCAGTGTAGTTTTCATTTTATTTTAACTGTAAAAAAAAAAAAAAAAAAAAAAGAGAAGACAACATTATGCCAGGTGGGAAAAACTATTTAGACAATTATCATAGGCCTATGTTTACCTCATGTTTATCTCAAGATCCAATCAATATCCAAAATATTAGCCTTTTAGATTTATAATCCCATAAATTAGGCTAAGTATGTCATCTGGTTAACACCAGTTTTAAGCTGCGACTGTCCTTCCTTTGCCGTACCTGAAGTTGCAGCATTCTGGCTGCTGTCTGTAGATTCCTTCATCACAACTCGTATTCTTTCAGATGTTTCTTATGCATATGTTTTAACAGCGGCGATGCTGTGCATTGCAAATTGAACATGTAGCTGGACTTGAATGGCTTTCTTTTGACTGAAAGTACTGCCAAACAACAATATTTTGGCATAAAAAATACTGGAAAATAACAGA
Source organism: Zingel zingel (assembly GCA_023566125.1). Lineage (NCBI taxonomy): Eukaryota > Metazoa > Chordata > Actinopteri > Perciformes > Percidae > Zingel > Zingel zingel. Next base: position 5,339,916 of record CM042332.1, read on the forward strand.
GAAAAAAATGTTCTTGTAAAAATCAAACTAATTTTCCATGATTCAAACACAGTTTGTATAGTTTTACGTGAAATATAATTGTATGTTTTGGATTTTTTTCGGATATTTACACCTGTCATTTTATCGACCTTAAGAAATGTATTTACAGTATTAAACTTGACATTTTAGTTGAATCTATTAAATAAAACATACATATTTGTCAAAGTATGATACATTTGCCAATGCAGTTAATAAAACAAAATGATGTGGACACAAAAAAAATATATATTTTTGTGTTTTCAAATTACAGGAAAAATCTGTCTCGTGCACATTTAAAAAAACTAAATGAATAAAGGACAGCCTGTGGACGGGGGGGGGGAGGAATCGCTCTCTGCACTGCACTGAGAGGTTAAAAAGATGCTACTGATAATGTGTTGTAGGAATATTTCAAAAAAGTAATTATGGCATTGAACACATAGTTTGAAAATACACAAACTTACAGTAGTAAAACAGAATTTTTTTTTTCTCTGATTTTAGTGCACTGACCCATAATCTTATAATGATTCAGGTGTAAAAAAGTGTGTGAAATGACATCACTGAAAGCATTGAAATGCACTGCTGATGCGTAGTGGCAGAAGTGTGCAAGCCATCCACACAAAACAGCTCTGATTCTTAGTCTTATTAATAAATAACATCCCAGGAAGCCAAAGGCATTAAGCAGATTACGGAGGGGCAGCAAGCTCTGAAGGCATGCGTGTAACCCAACACACCCAACCGGATCCGAGCACTCAGCGTCTGGCTGCAGAAACAGGGAAATGTGCTTAGTTTAGTTAAAAAACAAACCCTAATTTGATGGTTTTCTGTATTCTCATATTTGGTTTGGCCAGAGCCCAGGTGATTGATGTGGCAGCAAACCTGACTGAGAGCGGCTGCGCGTTGTGTTGATGGTCTACTTCACTCCATAATCAGGTGGAGGGGTGTGTGTGTGATTGATTGTCCCGGTATGTCTTCCCCCAGTGCTCGTGCATGTGTGTGTTTTTTAAGGTCTTGCTACTGTGTCGGATTACCTGGCTGCTTTGGAAATGCCTCCCAGTTTTTGTTTTTGTTCCCTTTGGCAGATTCCATTCCTCCGCTGAAAAGACTATAATCCATCTAAAATATTCAAATCAGTTCCAGAAAAAAAAGTGCTGCTGTGGGGAAAACATTAAAAAATATATCTTATTGATTTGGAATTGAGTCTGCAGCTCTGTATGCACAGTGCAAACAACAATTCTTTTACGGACTGATATTTTATTCAGAGCCTCCAACACATCGCAGAGACATTTGGGAGAAATGATACATGTCTTTCACTGCAGTAGGTATGAATGTGTTGTGTGGCTGCCTTGTAAATCACGCCTGCTCTCCTGAGTGAAGGAAGCTTTCCCACTGCTATCAGAAAGTGCCATCATCTTGTATTGGTATTATTATTATTTTCCAGCTCAAGCACACCTTTTCTGCGTGTGTGCATGCATCCATAGAAACAGTATATGGCTTTAGCTGCTGCTGTATGAGTGGCCATATGATTGTTTGGAGGCTCCATCAGGACTAAAACCTCACACCTTAAAAACAGTTTCTTGGGCGCCTGGGTAGCTCACTTGGTAGAGCGCGCGCCCATATACAGAGGCTCAGTCCTGTCAAAACTAAGCATTTTCAAACCCGCTTTAAAAACTAATTAAAACCAGTGATGGGAATAACGACGTCATAAATAACGGCATTACTTTTTTCAGTAACGAGTAATCTAATTGATCACTCTTCCCATCTTAATAACGCCGTTACCGTTACTGCCAAAAAAATGCCCCGCGCTACTATAATTGAAGCTGTTTTTTTCATCAGACCAACTAGATCTCTGAGCCGAGAGGCAAAGACTTTTTTTACTGTTCTTCCTTGGTTAGTGGGAAGTGCACAAGACAAGCGCATAAATGCAGACGATTGGCTGAGGTTGAGTAAAATTTCATTGTAAGCCAATCAGAGGTAGAGTTGGGCAGGTGTTCGAAAGCACGCATAGTCGGACACACAACGAACAACACAAGTGAGTCAGTCAACGAGGTATGGCGAGCCCAAATAAATCAAAAGTAGCCTTCTCTAAATTGAAGTATAGTCTAAAGGATTGCACATTAATCGTGAAATGCACATTATGCCCTAGGCAAAAGTGCCTATCCACGTCGGTGTCAAGTAATTCAAACTTACTCAAACTTTAAATAACTATCTGTAACATGTGTTTTCTCAAATGTGTGCAAATGTTCTCATACAGTATGTCCCACTGGCTGCAGGCCCCGATGAACTACTATTTTATAATGAACTGGCAAAATGCCTCCAGAAATAACCGATCCGTTTGGACTACAAAGAGTGCATATATTTGTTATTTATTTTTGGTATAGTGTTTAACAAGCATACTTTAATTTTGCCCAGTTGTGGCCTGTTGAGGCGTTGTGTTATTTGTATTGATCCACTATATAAACATAATATCTACATACATGACATTTGATTGGAGGCTAGTCTCACTTTGTCCCACAGCAACATTAAAATAGTTTAGATTTGTGTACATTGTTTCTGTTAATATTGTATTGTATTAAGTGTCCATTTCATTATAATATTCAGATTTATCATAAATAATTGAACATGCACATGTAGTTTAAGTTCCATTAAAGAGGGGTGGAGGTGGGGTCACATTTGAGCATTTAAAAATGTACTTGAAAGTAATGCAATAGTTACTTTCTGAAGTAACTAGTTACTTTGATAATTTGTAACTGAGTAACTAATTTAGTTACTTTTTGGAAGCAGTAACTAGTAACTGTAACTAATTAACTGTAACTTGCCCAACACTGATTAAAACTAAACTGAATTTGAAAACAAAAAGTCAAAATGAAATAAAAATAAAAACTAATGAAAAATGGAAAACTACATTAACCTTGGTCTCAACTTTGGGGGACACACATAACTCCCCAACAAAAATCTGAGCATCACAAACTTTATTTCTTTAATTCTGGTTAATGGTTATGCAACAATTTGTGTAGCACAAGTAGACTTTGAATTTCTGTTACTGTTTTTCGTCAAATTGTGTTAAGATCTCGAATTTTCCAACCACATTTGAATGCAGCTTCATTTTTCATGGAGAATGTGTGGTTAAGATGGTATGGTCCACTATAGGGGTGTCTGAAATCTTAGGAAAACATATTTATAGGTAAGAAGGATATATAGATGTTTTGAGCCCCCATAACTGTTATTTCTACGTCCTTTGGGGAGTGGTTTGTCATATTTTTTGAGGGGGACAAATCTATGTCTTCTAAATATTGGGGGGGACATATCCCCTGCATCCTCCCCAAAATCTACACCTATGCCTTTAGAGGGCTCATTTACAATGACGCTGAGACAGATAACAAAGACAAACAAAACAACAGCACAGAAAAGAAGCGACACCATCATTAGAAAAATAGAAAGACACTGAAACTTTCTGAATTGGAAAAATTATTTGATAATTAAATTATAAAATCAAACAAGTGAATTGATTTGAACAAAGTGCTGTAATTTGTTCCAAAAGTCAGGTGCACTAAAGTTAAAAGCAGTTTTTTTCAAGGCCATGCTAACTTGGGTTATGTTTGCTAGTTTTGGCTACTGTTCCTATCACTTATAATACCACTGGACTAACCAAAGGTAACTGCTGAAATCTTACAACCACGCGGCAACTTCCATGCTACAAACAAGCTAAAACTAAAGTTGTCTGTATGTAGTCTAACTGTTATTCTCAGTAAGCATATCATTTTAAACTCAGCAGCTTGCTGAGGCAACCAGAAATCTTTTTTCTCTCTTCCAGCGGTCCACATGGCTAATTAATATTCAGACTACATGTGATTTACGTGAATATTAATTAGCCATGTGGGCCGCTGTTAAGAGAAAAAAGAGGCTGGTTTGTCTGAGCAAGCAGCTGAGTTTACAATTGCCTAAAAGAGATAATAGCGATAACTGTACAGCCCAACGAGTTTGGAACACACAGTCTCCTCACAGACATTACATACACTAGCTACACTATTTAACCCAAGTCTGTGCCTACACAGTTCCATTATGTCTTACAGTAGACATTTGTTGTTAACTAAGAAGGTAAAACCATTTGTTAATACTGCATTTGGCTGAACTTTCAATTCTCTTTGTATGGTTCACTAAGCACTTCAGCACAGCTTTCTGCCCTCAAAACAGCCTAATTAAGAAGTAAAAGTTGATCTCGTACGTACCCGTTACTATCTCATATGTAGGACATTAACTTGGGTTTTGGCTAACAATGCCCGATAAAACTTTACACCTTGTCTTTCAGGGTTTCCCTAGTAAGCGGCACGATGGCTCAGTGGTTAGCACTGCTGCCTCACAACAGGTTGGCACTGCAGAGTTTGATCCCCGATCTGGGCAGGGCCTTTCTCTGGGGAGTTTGCATGTTCTCCCCGTGTTTGCCTAGGTTTCCTCCCACCATAAAGACATACATGCTGGGTAACTAGGACTAGAACACTGGCGCATTTTCAAAAATATTGATTCATGTAAATTGTGCTAACAAAATGAATTAATCTTAAATCGTAAACACTAGTACACACTATATACTATTTACAATGCACTTAACTGGGCATGTGCAAATTTAACCAGTTGCAGGTCCGGAAATTCCATTTTCATTTTCATTTTTATTTTCACAATTTTCAAGTTCAACATTACACCTTTTCCCAGATGTGAGGAGCTCCACAATTTCAATCATGTCATCAACTATGTTGTCAATTCTGAAGAGTGAATATTTTTTTATATCCAAAATAGAATTGGTGTATATTGAATATTTAGGACAATGCATACAATTCTGATTTTATAGAAGAAACAAATACATTAACATGGTGTTTTTTTGTTTCGTAGAGACAGAAAAACTTAAAAACATGCAGACCCTTGTAGGTGTATCTTTCTCAGCTGAATGTAGAGGAACGTCAGAGGCCAAAAAGAATCCACAGGTATCAGCTTCCATAGCAGGCTGAGTCCATATCGGGTGTGATATCGGAGTCAGCAGCGTTTCCACTCGGATGGAATATTTAACGAGTTTGATGTATGGTGGGCACCCATCTCCCTGCGTGTTTCCCCCGTGCATAAATGAATCCTGGGACAGGGGTCCCATGTGAGGGGGGGAACAGAGATCTGCTCCTGAGATCATCAGAGGGGTCTCCCGGGTGCAGCCGCGACAGCCTGCAGGAAGGAGGCCTGGCGAGGGAGGGCGTAATGACCAAACACGGCGCTGATTGGACATCTTGCATGCATTAAGGCGGGTTAGATGATGCACTGTGTCCTTCAAGCCCAGCAGATCCGATAACAAAGCCGAGCTGTATGGGGTAAGGTGATCCCGGTGCAGGGCCACGGCTGCAGGCCGCTGCCTCTGCTCCCAAAGAAACACCTCTCTGTTCCACTGCCGTGAAAGTGGAGACCTTGAGATGCACACAATAAAGAGTCCCATGTGGACGCAGACATGTGGAGAGCAGACTAGGGGACAGAGGAAGAGTTGTTTATAAGAGGCCTTGCATGGGAAGCAAAACAAGAGGCTGAAAATTTCAAACCAGAAAAGGCAATTTTAACATAATAATGCAGATTTTTCCTCTGGGGATCAACAAAGACTTCATCCCTTCTCATCTCATCCTATCTCTTTTCATGTTATCTCAGCTTATTTTATGTTATCCCATCTTATCTCTACTCATATCTTCTCATCTTATTTTATTTCGTCTTATATCATCTCATCTCCTCTTCTTATCCTATTTCATCATATTGCATCTCATCTTATCTTATTTAATCTTATTTCATCATATCTCATCTTTTTTCATCTTATCTTATTTCATCGTAATGCATTTTATCTTATTTTATCTTATTTCATCATGTCTTATTTCATCTTATCTTATTTTAATTAATCTTATTTCATCTTATATCCTTATTTCATCTCATCATATCCCATCTTATCTTATTCGTAGGTAAAACTTTATTTTAAGGTGCTTGTAATAAGCAGTAATTATTAGTTAATGTTAATGTTAATATAAGTGTCTTATTAACAATTAATTACTGCTTATTACAAGCACCTTAAAATAAAGTGTTACCTATGTATGTTATGGTCTCTTAAAGTGCTCATATTCTGCTTTTTGGCTTGTCCCCTTTCCTTTATTGTGTTCTATATCTTTTGTGTGCATGTTATAGGTTTACAAAGTGAAAAAGCCCAAAGTCCACCCCAAAGGGACTTACCATCTCCAACAGAAAACACTGTTCACAAACTGCTCCAAACAGCTCTATTGTAGTCCAGCCTTTACTTCAGAGACAAACGTGGTCACTTTGTAACACGTTATAATGCTCGCCTAGCTGCTAGCATGGCACTCCCTCATACTCTGCTTCTGACTGGCTAGTAGTCCTTACCTAGGTACTGTCAGGGCACACCCTCATACTCTGCTTCTGACTGGCTAGTAGTCCTTACCTAGGTACTGTCAGGGCACTCCCTCATACTCTGCTTCTGACTGGCTAGTAGTCCTTACCTAGGTACTGTCAGGGCACGCCCTCATACTCTGCTTCTGACTAGTAGTCCTTACCTATGTACTAGGGGTGGAACGGTTCAGCCATCACGGTTCGGTTCAATACAATGGAGGGAAAAGCATAACAAAAATGCAGAAGGCACATTTTTTTTATTGTGCATGTCTCAGGCTGTACCACCTAGTGTCATCCAGTCTGTCCCCTGAGCTAGCTGTCTCAGGCTGTACCACCTAGTGTTATCCAGTCTGTCCCCTGAGCTAGCTGTCTCAGGCTGTACCACCTAGTGTTATCCAGTCTGTCCCCTGAGCTAGCTGTCTCAGGCTGTACCACCTAGTGTCATCCAGTCTGTCCCCTGAGCTAGCTGTCTCAGGCTGTACCACCTAGTGTCCTACAGTCTGTCCCCTGAGCTAGCTGCAACTGCCTTCAGTATGTAAAGTAAGATGTAAACAGGAAACAAAGAGTACCCCACATCATCTCCAGACTCCATCTGTAACTTGTAAACAAAATAAGACAATCAGCTATAAAACTGGAAATACAGCATCTCGTATTCATGAAAGTGCAAATTACATTTATAAACAATAGTAACAACAACAACAAATATGTGGACGAGATGGCATGTTGTAACGAGGTCCTAGCACATGCAGCAAATACTTGAAGCCCTATTTGTATTTGTATTTAAAGGCTGGTTAAGCACCGTAGGGAGGAGAAGTCGGACAGTTTTCTTTTGTCTCGTTCCAACGATTGGTACAGATGGGTGATGGCGTCAGATATGCGTTAGCATGTTAGATGTATTTCACCTTACATACCCAACAACTGCTGAACAACGCCGACACACAGTCCTCGTCTTATCCACCACTCTCTGGCCTGTACTACTGGAACTGACCCGAAGACTGAAGTTTTCGAGGCCGGGACGGCACCAGGCGGGAGGCATGACACGGGAGGCTCCAGGCTTCATCCATACAGTCTCCAAGTTTTCCCAAACTTGCAATCTTAAAGAGGCCGGCGGGTCCTCTAACTCCTGTGGGTCGCCACCACTCGCCATTCTCGTCCTTTAGTGCTGCTATCTCTGACTCACTCACTGGACCGTCGACCTGCAAAAAACTGCATGTAGGCGGAGCTCGGCTAGCTTCAGAGCTAAGGCAGGGCTACAGATTAGGTGTCCCTAGAACCCGCGTATCTAACAGTAGTTCCGCATTACATTAGTTCCGCATTACATTAATTAATTTGCACACAAGTTTTATTTATTTTTATACCGTGTATTATCCGTGTAAATTCATGTACTGTACCGAACCCGAGACGTCCGTACCGTTTCGGTTCAATATGAATACATGTACCGTTCCACCCCTACTAGGTACTGTCAGGGTACGCCCTCATACTCTGCTTCTGACTGGCTAGTAGTAAAAATATGATGTTTTCTAAAAATTAAACCATATAAAGCTATTCTGGTACAACCTCTAAATACAATTATAAACCTGAAAATGAGCATAATATGAGCACTTTAAAAAAGTAACTTTCCCTTGGAGTCACTGTTGTTTCCAGCACACTGTACAAAAAGCTAATTCTGGGAATATTTTAGAGTTTAATTGCCGAACACAGCAATAGACTACTCATGTGACAGGGGAGCATATGAGTACCATGGAGGAAACTGATCAAGGTAAATGTATTCAAGGGAGTACATTTAATGGGGGTCATTTCTTTTTGATAATGTAAAAAATGAAAATATAAAATTTCATATTGTGTATTTTGTGAATAGTTAATGGTAACCTGGGCTAAAGGAAACCGAATGGCGGGCAGAGCAAAACGGACCATAGTATAAAATATAAAAGTAGTTGACTAAGCCAATATGGACAAATACAATTGGAACTTACATTCCATGATAATTGGGCAAACTCCAAAGGAAGATTCAACGATACAATGGAAAGCTCCAGAACAGCTGCTAAATAGACCTGTGACGTGATTGGTTTGTCAACTGCTGTTTCCAACATCAGGAATGAACTTTTCAATCTCTCGTGGATGGAAATCATTTAGTTGTACTATGCTTCTGTCGGTGTCAAATGCAAAGAATGATGAAATCCCATTTTAGAATAAAATAAGTGCTGAAAATCAAAATATTGAAAAAGAAATGTAGGATCCCCATTAGTTGTTACCATAGTAACTAGTCTTCCTGAGGACCACACAAAAGATACAACAAAAGACATCCAACGTTACATTGTCAATACAATAAATAAATTACATTATAATTAATAATTTCACATTATTAATAAAACATAGATCTACTGACACAAGTAAGTTTTGACACAAGCAAGTGATGACGTTATTTTGTCATGACATCCTCAGAATATAATACTATCTGATGCACTGATTTGCATTTTCTTTTTAAAAGTTTTTGTAATACTTTTTTTTTAAATGGGCTGTAATTTGGATAGAATGATGTAATTTAGTGCTAATTTGGGGTTTGGGTTTCTTAACATGACCCTGTTTTCTCAGCGTTCTTCATTTGTTCTGCGTGTGTGGGTTAGTGGAAAGATGGCTGTTAGTTGTGGCGAGTTTGATCTCCAGAGGAATTTCCTTGACAGCACTGCTGCATTTAAACTCAAGAAAAATAACAAAAATTCATGTTAATGTTCTTGTCATCCACACAACGTGCCTGCAGTGACAGCACACGCCGCCATGCAGCAGTCAGGGGGGGTGGCAGACTCAGTTTAGAGCTCTGGAGTCAGCCAGCATCTAAGCTAAAAGGAGGTCAAGTGTGTCCACTCACATGCCTACAATATATCCATCTGTTGCATACAGCATACAGTGTCAGAATGGGCTCAAGCAGCCCTAAATTTCATCTCAGCTCTCCTAAACATTTTGATTTTGATTGATTTTTTTTTTTAATCAATGTTGGTGCTTCTAGTGAGAGTTTGTGAAGGTGTCTGTTATTGACATAGGACAAACAAGTACAGGTTCAAAGGGCTTAAAACAGGTTTAATATCTTGTGTGTCTGTCGCCAATGCTATGCACCTGTAACCCAGTAGTAGTAGTAGTAGTAGTATGTTCCCTGTGTACAGCAGCAGTAGTAATAGTAGTAGTAGTAGTAGTATGTTCCCTGTGTACAGCAGTAGTAGTAGTATGTTCCCTGTGTACAGTGGTAGTAGTATGTTCCCTGTGTATAGCAGTAGTAGCAGTATATTCCCTGTGTACAGCAGTAGTAACCCAGTCAACAGGGGTAACAGGGTTAACAAAACCGTAGTGTTGGCCAATCGGAGGAGGTCGTGCCAGACTCCCTCCTTTGGCTGAGTCTCTATCTGATCTGTCAGAGGGAGAGCAGGAGATGGTTGTGCAGTTTAACGTTGGTAGTCCCCAGAGAAGAATTTGGTCATTTCATGGCGCAGATTAGAACCTAAATTGAAACGTAAGCAACTAAAATTGCTGACTGTTAGAACATTGTGTCAAATTGGTCGTTATTACTGTGACTTATAAAGTGTCAGGTTTAGTTCTATCGTAGTGTTAAAAGTATCAAAAAACGTTAGCTGACGTTGTTGTTGTTCAGTAGCTAGCTCAGAGATTATCGGCTAATTAAACTACTAATTTAGAGGGGGAGGGCGGGGGTTATCACTTTTTCAAGGCACCGTGTCACATTCTCATTAGGGGCTGAGCCCCCCTTAAGGTCTAATCCTAGAATTGCATCTGCTTCAGAGATTAATCCCCAATCCGGGCAGGGCCTTTCTGCGTGGAGTTTGCATGTTCTCCCTGTGTTTGCGTGGGTTTCCTCCGGGTGCTCCAGTCCGTTTACCATAAAAACATACATTTTAGTTAACCATTCCGCCACTCCCTGTAATATATCCATGCAGTGGCGTGACTAGCAAGACATTATTTGCTACCTGTTCAGTCAATAGCACTTTCTAGGCTGCTCCTCACATTTTAATCTGAAAATACACTAATAAGCTTTGATTTTCCAAGACCCCCTGAGACCCCCTGTATTGTGCACAATATAATGTGATAAAATGTAGAAAATAAGTGTGTTAGGGACCGTTAGGTATTTATGGAATGGACCACCGGAGGAAAATAGGGGAGGGTCATGTCTTTTTATTCTTTGTTGAGGGGAGGGTCATCCAATTTTTTTTAGTCTAGGGGGGAGGGTCACCCAACTTTTGTATTCATGAGAACAGCAACATTTCAAAGTGGCTTGTTTGGTGCATGTTTATCCATGTAGCTCCATGTAGCTCTCTCAGTCTCGGCCCCTATCACTAGCAGATGGGTCCATCCCTGTTTAGTCAGCCAGACAATTTGAGCTGTAGCTTTAGAGACCGTGGGATTTCCCAAACTGAATAAATCCAGCTTGCACATATAAACACAAAACTGCTTTGCTAGCTCCATCGTGTTGTAACTAAGAAAATCATTTTATTCATTAGCATGACTGCCGTACTGTTTAGTTCAAAAACATCCAAAACACCGTACGAAAACATAACGGACCAGACGCAAGCCTTTATTTTGAAAAGTAAAAGCTTGCAGACTGCACCAAGCCTGGAGGGCATGAGACAGGAGGTCTCCAGGCTGCAGCCATACCCGACTCAAATATATATAAACGACAGAGTGGTAGCATGCAAGCTCCCAAATTGACGCTCGTCTGAGAAATGGAGTTTTGGATAATGTTCAGCTTCGGCAGCTTTACCTATATGCTAAAATATATAATGACTGAGGAAGCCTAGTGACGAGTCCATAGCAACCAGTGTTGAATGTCTTATTACCCAGTGTGCTTTGCTGAATGGCCTCAATGTTTTATTGTTTTATTTCATGTGAATACTAGTGTACTAGAGGAGTAACTTAGTATTTGATGTAATGCAGTAATGCAGGAAGTGTGCATTTAGTTTTCATGCTTATTGTGTTTCCACAACAATGTTAGTGAGTAAATCTACTGAATGGCCCCCACACCATAACAGAGGAGTGGGATGTGTAAGATGAGAATGCAGAGGTTTAGTCACGTACGTCATGGCTGTAAAAAAACAATGAGAATCTGTATCTCTTTGCCAAGCGCAGACCAGTACAGAAGGCATCAATAAATTGTTGGGGAGGGTCATTCCTTTTTTCCATAGCATTTCGGATGGTCATCCAAAATGTATTGCTGGTGAAAGGAGGGTCCGGTCTATTTTGACTAAAGATCCCAAAACTCCTGAAATAAATAACGAACAGTCCCTTACTGCCAATTTCACTGTTTCATTCTAATGAAAACATGCACATTTTAGTTTTTCTTGTAGTCCTGAATGTTACAGAGAAGAATAAGAGTCGTGGGGAAAAAAGACACTCAATAAACTCAAATATTCATAACGTTTAGGTGTCAAATTTCCTAGATTACATATTTCTTCACATGGGCGTAATCCTACTCCATACAATGCTAATATTTCAGGACATGCCCACTGTAATCCTTTCTGCCAACTTCCTGTCTTGTGTGTGTGACACAGCTAGCGGCTAACAGCATTCAGATATGTCTTTTTGTTTCCAGACCTGTCTCTGCCGCCTGCACAGATGGATGGGGGTGTCATTTCTGAAAAGCAAAAGCTCCATCTTTGTATGGCTGTAATCAGCTGGCAGCACTTTGCTTTAAATATGTCGACATTTTCACACTCATATCTACCAGTTACAACAACAGCGTGAGTTACGAGGGTGTACTTTATATGGAGCCTGTCTTGTGATGACATGCGTGGGAAAGACAAATGGTGGCAGTACAGTTCCCATTCAGCTTCAAGAAGAAGAAAAGAGAAAACATACGTCTGGCCATTGATTATGTGGCGGCTGTGCAGAGCAACAGATTTGGTTTGAGGGGAAACAAAAGGTTGTCTTTTGGGGAGATTTGTCTCTTGGCTCTGAGCTGACTGCTTTGCAAGGATCTATTGTTCTGCTGCAAAGACACAAGAGGACTAAGACCGACAGACCCCCTCCCCCCTTTCCTCCCCTCAAAGAGCTGCATGATAAGTAAGTGGTCTCCTGCACGATCACCAGTTGAATCGTTTGTGTCATTGTGTTCCTTTTGTTTATTTCCAGGGGGAAATACAGTGGTGAAGCATGCAACTTTACTTCTACTCCACAATACTTCAAAGGGAAATACTATACTTTTAACTCCACTACATGTATGCAGGGCTTTAAATTAACACCCGCCAACCTGCCAAATACCGGTAAAAATGTGGCGGGTAACATTTTAAAGTTACTAGCCAATTTGGCCGGTGATGAATGAAGCAAACAACTCTGCGTCTGTTTAAAGATTTTAATTTTTGACAGGACAGCTAGGTGAGGTCGGATTCAAACCCTTGACCTCTGCGTCGAGGCATAAACCTCTCAGTATATGTGCGCCAACCCAGCCACAACACAGCATCTGTTTAAATCTGCAGTTTGACTCATTGTTGCCAGATTGGTCTGTTTTCTACCAATAAATGTGGGCAGTTTTGTTTGTCTTTGGCTTGGAAACGTAATATTGATCTGACAACCCTGCTTGTAGTACTTATCCTACTTTCCCATGAACACTGTGTCGTGACGTGTCGTACAACCATTGACTACGCTGAAACGGAGAACACGAACAAAACGGCGCAAAAACAAACCAGAGGAGCTGAAATGAAAGTAAAGTGGCTTGTGGAAAATGTGATTGGCTGGTAGATTAAAAATCTACTAGCCGTGTTGGCTAGTGATTAAAAAAGATAATTTAATGCACTACATGTATGTCCTACTTTGTAGCTTAACAACACGGTCTCACGGCAGTTCGTGAAATGGTCACATTATTTTTAATCTATCTATACACGGACACGTTAATCTTGTTTATTTCGTGGTGGTCAGCACGTAATGGGAAGCATCTATACGGAGGTTGGGTTTAAGAAAAGAAGAATGGGGAAAGTTAAAGTCACACACCAGGACACGATCCGCGGTCTCTGGAGGATGCGGGACAACAACGGGACGGTTGAGTTTAGGAAAAGAAGATCAAGAGAATGTAGTTAAAGTATTAAAACATTGTAGAAAGAGTAAAAGATCCAACCAGTTGTGTGTTTAATGGTCTAATCATCTCAGCTGGACTTGTAGCAGTTATATTGTTGGCTAGTTTACTTTAGAATAAAACATAAACTACATGTGTTTTTAAAATTTCAAACATTTCAGGTATGCTTGTTTGATATATAAAGTGTTATATACTCTTGCCCCCCCTCCGCTGCATGGCTTCATTCAGGGACTTGAAAGCGGAGGAAGTACACGGGCCTCTGTAAAACGGGACTGTGTGATACCATTTAGACGCACCACTTTTGGACAAAACGTATTGTCAATAATAGGAGGTAAACTCTGGAATAGCTCGCCCCTCCCAATAAGAGAGGGTCCTACATTCAACACTTTTAAAACTCATTTAAGACAGTGGCTTCTAGAAAACCAGAGAAGCATTCATTTTTAACAGTCCCACATTTCTTTACCCGTACACTTTCACTGGTAAATCAAATGCAGTATAGAGGTGGATGAATAACGTCTTGTCATGTATCATGCATCATGTATTTTTGTTTTGTATTGCTTGTTTGTTTTGTCAATGTCACTATTATGTGTACCTTTTAATGTATAGTGAATGAGTGCTGTATGACTGCTGGTTGTCTCTGTTAGTCTTATGTTACCTGCCTAGGGACTGCAGATGGAAAGTGGTTATTTTAACAAATTCTGGCATATTTACATGGTGTTTTTATACAACAATGTTCATAAATATGCATGGTCCCTATCAAATAAACCAATAAATAAATAAAAATAACTGAAAACAGCTGCTGGAAACAAGGTGGATGAAAGCAGTGAGAGTGAACCATAACGGTAAAACTGTGGTTCATAAAACCAAAATGTTAAAATCTGAAAGATGTTAAAAAGCTGTGTGGAGCTGAGAGGAACTTCAGAGTTGAATTATCCGTGGTAGTGCTGCGACATAGCCCTTCTACCCCTCACACTCTTCATCCGGGACCCCTTCCCTCCACAACGCCCACCCTTCCCAGCCAGCTCTGGGCTCAATGAAAGAGAAAATAAAGAGATCTAAATGTCAGCGGGGAGCTGAGTGCATTCCTCTCGCTGTGTCCCGAGACCGGTCACCCAGAACAACTTGTGATCCTGGGACAAAGCTGGCGACAGCAGGTGGTCATATAAAGAAATTTTCCTCCCAGAATTAGATCTTATCCCGGGGAAGTGCCATTGAGTCATAGATAATACCCCCACACTCCCCATCCTGCTGGGTCCAGAAGGATTTTCATTTCAATTTCTTTACACAACGATGCTTTTCAGCTTGACCAGGGTGAGATGACAGTGCTGCAGCTATGAAATAAATGGGAAGCAGTTGAAAGGCAGAATTATCCCCTGGACCTGCAACTTCGCTTGGAATGCCCCACTGTTTCCATTCATGTACATTTGTGACATTCTCTCTCTCTCACATACACACACACACACACACACACACACACACACACACACACACACACACACACACACACACACACACATATCCACACACACTTGCAGTCATGCAGAGATAGACTGACAGATGTAGACAGAGTGGTACCTATCCACACACACACACACACACACACACACACACACACACACACACACACACACACACACACTTTAATCCAAACAGGGCTGGTATTTTATAATTTCATCTCCTGTCTCCTTTTTCCTATCCCGTTTTCTAGGGGACATATAAATGATGCATGAAGATGAAAATGTCACCCTCAAAATAAAGAAAAAAAGCAATTTTGTCCCAAAGACCGTAATCATTTTCAACTTTTGCTGGTGTTTTCAGCTTTACTGTTGTGAAATGTCAGCTGTATGCTTCAAAGTATTAGTTGCAGGCGAACCATAATTCATACAGAAGCTGCGTGATGATCAGAAGGTCCTACTGTGAGATCTAACTGGGTTACTTCTAAATGACAACAGATGTCATCAGTCACACTTGGAGCTAAATCAGCATGTCAACAAGCAACAGGCTTTAGAGACATACTGTCAAAGTCGTACCTAACTTTCAACTTGCACTGACGTTTGCATTTGATTTCTTTCATGTTGTTTACTACAACTGGAGCCTCATTGTCGGTTACGGTGACATTGAACCAATAGGGTGTTTTGTGTTTTAAGCCCCCAATGACATCTTCCAGGCAGCGCTGCCTGGAAGGCAGTAGGATTAGGCAATGGTTAGGTTTGGGTTAAAACGCAACGCTCGGGTGCTGGACCATCGCCTTGAGCGGTTGTGTGGGTACGGTTCCTTGCTCAAGGGCACCTTGGCTGTGCCCAGGGAACTCTCCAGCTGCCAGTCCACACTCCGCACTTTGGTCTGTACGGTGACTTGAAACCGGTGATCCTCCAGTTCCCAACCCACCTCCCTACAGACTGAGCTAACGCCACCTATTGGCTGCATTTGAAGCAGGATGTTTTACATCCAATCACAGTAATGATGATGTTACTGTTACATAAATTGGACGATACACAGGCAATTTAGTGATATGCCTGTAGTTCTGGTCTTAATAAATATCCCGAGTCCTCTTCATCCGAGACCGAGAGCGAGACAAGGCAAGAGTAAAAATGTGGTCGATTCTGAGACGAGACCTTCATTAAGTGGTCTTTAGACCGATTTTAAGGCCAAGACCGGTCTTGAGTACTACAACACTGTCACCAATAGATATGATGGCCAAAACTACACAAATACAACCCAAGTGAAATGAACCGGACTTTCTCTTTAAAAGAGTCTGTGTGTAATTAAGTGTAGTTAAGAATATTATGTCTGACTTGACCTTAACCTCTGGGTTCTACATTACACCTATAAAGTTTCCCATGCAGGGACGAGCATAAGGACCAAATCATGTTAAAAAATGAAAACCTGCACTGTGAAAAAAAAAGATCAATCCCAAGTCGTTCACGGACTCATCAATAGAATTATTCATGCTAGGCAGCACACAGGGCTTTCCTGTTTTTTTTTCTCTGACTGTTTTGACATCTCTTGATTCCGCTGAGTACCCATTCTATTTTCTGATCCATGCCCATTTTCCACTGTGACTCCCCCAATTTACACAACATGTAGACAACTCAAACCATGGTTTCATTTTTCTGATACATAGCTTTGCTGGGAACTGTAAACTGTGGTTTTGAATCCCTTCATGCGCCGCAGGCAAACGTTTAAACTCTAAACTATGGATGACTCATAGACCCTAAAAGGCATGTTTAGGGGAGTGAAGAATCTTTGAGCGTGTTTTCTTCTGAGGGCCTAATTTACAGATAGGACCATGCAGTTGTGTGTTTCAAGACTTTCTGTCATCAGAGTTCACTGAGATCCAAGAACATGCTCTTAACCTCAGCTGAAGTCTCATGGAATATATTATCGTGTTTCACTCAAAATTGGGTTTACCTCAAATGCAACACCAGCCAGCCAACTTTAGATCCACATGCATGTGTATGAGATTATGTGGGTTCAACACAGCTTTGACTTAAAATACGTCTAACCGCAATATGAAAAAAAAGTATGTCGCTACTGTATGTGTTTTAAATCATTCTGCATCAATGGTGTTGTCTCTAGAATCCCAAGCTGGGAACCTAAAGCTCCAAGTGGAACGAGCTGTTTCTGGTGTTAGGCAGTAATGCATTACTTGATAAAGTGTTGTAGTAAAGTGATAACTTTATTCAGTAACAAGTAATGTAAAGAAGTACAATTTGAATCTCAGTAACTACATAGCGCTAATTCCAGTAGCACTCTGGTGGTCGGCTTGTTTGGTGTCTTACCAGGAGTTGGATGGATGATTGATATCATTTTTGTCGCTGTGTGTTCAGTGGACAGATTGCTCCTCTACGTGTTATCTGTATTTTCCACCATGCGCGTCTGCGCTCCGGAGGCGTCGCAGCCCCCCGCGAGGAGTCGCGGCCATCCAAGTCAATGCTTGATATTCCACCACCACGCGTCCCAGAAGCGTACGTGAAGCAGATCTCCGCTCCAGTAAAGATACATGGCAGGTCTTTTTTCACGCGAGCCACAGGACCTTAGGACAGCCGGGCAGGAAGAGAAACAGCGAGGAGAGCACCCCCCCCTCCCCCTCCCAATATCGTATATGTCTCCTCTACAACACCACGGACGACGAGAGATTCATCTCGGAGGTGGAAAAACATAACAGACATCACAGATCCTTTTCATAAGGAAAATGTGAGAAAAGAGAAGGCATGGAGTTTAATTACAGGAGTGCTTGGAGTGGAAGGTAGATACTAGCGTAATAAACACGTGATTGTTCTGTAAAGTACTTGTAGAGACAATAAAATCTACCTAGTCTTAATCCACGATATTCCACTTCCGAGATTGCGTACACGTTCACGTTCCACTAAAACAAGTTCCTTCCCGAGGCTATTTTGCAGCGGCACTGTGGCTCTATCTGGTGCTTAGCACCGCCCAAGACGATTGTGATTGGTTTAAAGAAATGCCAATAAACCAGAGCACGCTTTTCTCCCATCCAGGAATGCTGTGTGGACTAGCCAGACCTTCCTCCACAGCGCTGTGGAGGAAGGTCTGGAAATGCTAGACTAGCTTCCACCTAAAGTGTCCTCCACTTTAAAAGCAATGTTTCCAAGGTCAGCCCGAGCTCGTAGAGCAGGAAGTAATAGCCCATCAGCAGAGTGAGTCTGATAATGTCCTTCTGAGTAACAGAGAAGTTCTGTAAGGTAAGATGCCAGTTATCCAATAAGAGTCGTATTGGAATAAGTTACAAGTATGAATAAATAACAAGATTTTCAAATAACTTGCCCAATACAGTCAGTTTTACAATAGGAATATAATACGTGCTTAATAGGTTTATTTTAATGGAACATGGAGGTGGTGTCTGTCTAAAGAGCAGTGTATCATGCATGGTTACCCTCCTCTCTGTCTGCAAACGCTGGTCACACGGGGCCTGAGCCAGCCAATCTGCTATCCCAGCCTCACCTTTCCTGGATCATTTGCTGGCTAACACCTGATACTTTCATGTCGCTGACTCAAAGGCTGCCCACAATTGCCTTGCCAAATGGCCTGAGACCACCTATTCTGCAGGTCCCTATTGTGGATCAGTTGAACCCCATCCAGGAGCAAGCTCTGCCTAATTGACCCCATATGTTCTCCCACAGTTCAGATCCACCCGCTGGCAATATCTCTGGTTCAGAACCAAAATCGCTTAAATGCAGACTTCATGCGTGTATAGGCTCAGCGATCAAAGGCACAAAGATGGTATTGATCAGAGGGCAAGAACTCTGAGATAAAAGCAGCCTTGTTTTTTTTGCCAAAAAAAGAGAAAAATTCAGATGAATAATCTCCAAATAAAATCCTGCAGTGTATAAAAAGGCCATAAATAGCATTACATGCATGCAATTAACAGACTCATTTCGAAAGATGAAAAGACACAAATTATTTGAATTAGTGACATTTTAATGTGTAGATTGTTTATCTTGTCAGTACAGTGTGTCCTGCAGCCTGTGCCGTGTCCAAAGGCTGTAGTGGCGAGGGGCCTTAAAAAGACGAGTGTGCCAGACAGACGGGACATGCAGCAGTTGGCAGGACTGTTGGGAGTCCGAGAGTGTTGGCAGCTGCCCAGTGTGGAGGAGCTGCTGCTCTGTGTAGCCTTCATTTCCAATTGTAATTGATTTGCAGGTTGTTAAGGGGCTTTGTAGAAACAATCTTGACCATTTGCTAATAAACACATTTGCACTGTGTTTCTCTTCATAGAACAAAAAATGATTGAACCCGTTTATGAAAACTGTACATGTGCTGCTCGAATTGCCGGTCTGGTCTTTCCTTGGGTGAAAACAATCTTACACACGATAATATGTGTTTTATGTTTCTGACAGTAGCAAAGCCATGTCTTTGTGATACACATTTTTGTCCATTGAACCATGGAAATCTCCTTTTCTTAAAACAACAACAATGTGCCAGTGGGGTTAGATTGTTTCACCTGGTTTTTTGTTTCAGTACAGCAATCTTAATTTTTAAGTCTTGTTTCAACACAAAACACAAAACTACAAAAAACAAGTTAGGGGGAATTTAGTCTATCTCGACGACATTTCACTTGCTCTGGTAGCTGGAGAATATACCAGCGACCCTGTCATGTCTGTCCCTTGACATAGCCTTTCGTTTACACTTCAATAATCTTAGTTATGTGAAAGAACAACACGAGAGAAATGTATTAGAAAGATATTTGACATACACATACTGAGAATATTAGCACCATCTTAACACAGAATACCCATAAACAATGCAACTTACATCAAGTCAATTAGCTGCAAGTAACACTGCACCAAAACAAGATTTTACAGGCTAATCATGATAAAAGGCTGATTTGAATTGCATTTCAGAACGCACACACACACACAATCTATGAACAATTTTAGATAAAAAAAATTAAATAAGTAAAAAAAAAAAAAAAAAAAAAAAAAGTTTTACATCATAATAATTAAAATGAATGACTGCAAACTTTTTACGGACCCCCCTGGCAGAGTGCCACAGACCCCAGTTTGAGAATCACTGTGTTACACACACAACAGTGTCATTTTTGAAAACTGCGCATAATTTCCTAAAACTATAGTTTACTGAAACAGGAGGAAATAGTGCACTGGCTGGGGACTATTTTCAGCAGCGGATTCATACACATTTAGTGCTCCTAAGTCGTGTCCTCTGCATTCTTTGTGTGTGTGTGTGTGTGTGTGTGTGTGTGTGTGTGTGTGTGTGTGTGGTTTTTAAGGGTATTTACAATTAAAAACTTACAACTGTTGGTTATTTTTGACGTCTAAATGTGATTACTTTGTGAAGCAGCATTTAGATCTTTCTGTTGGTCATTTATACGTACTGAGAGTATAAGAGAACAGTTAACCGACACAAACTGTGTGTTGGGGACTCAACACCTCAGTATTTCTAAAATCCTGTATTACAGTATAAGGTTGATACTACAGTATACTCAAAAAAAAAATAATGTTCCTTAGTAATACAGAGGAAACAATGCATTCATTGGGAACTATTTTTAGGATTCATCCACATTTGGTGCTCTAGAGCAGTGGTTCTCAGACCTTTTCACATCAAGGACCCCTAAACTGACACAAATTAGACCACGGACCCCCATCTGATAAGACTTTGTCCCAGAGTCCCCTACCTGATAGAATTTTTGCTTTTTAGAACCCATGAGCAAAATAGTCATACAATCTGTCATTGTGTTACTTATGGATGAAATTAAAGTGAAAATTGTTGGAATTTTGTTGGGGACCCCCTGTGTGTGTGTGTGTGTGTGTGTGTGTGTGTGTGTGTGTGTGTGTGTGTGTGTGTGTGTGTGTGTGTGTGTGTGTGTTCATGGTGATGAAGAATGTCAGCCAGTACAACAGAGTGGCTCATTGGTGTGTTTTTAATCTGCAAGAGATTGGGATTTTTTACAGTAAGAAAAACACAGGATATCTCAGGTTTATCCTTTAAGACAGATGACTTTGTCGTGTCTGTGCAGCACGTCTGTACACTGACAAAGAACATTGCCTCTATTACTGTAAGCACTGATACCCAACATGGCAGAACATGGAAAGAAAGAGCTCCACTAACAGAAAACCACACTCATAAAACCATCTGATGAAAAGCCATTATCATATTGGCTTTGTATTTGTTTTAACATGACCATAAGAAAGTTTGTGTGGGGGGGAGGGGGGGGGGGGGGGGGGAGGAGCAAGAGACAGAGAACTTCAAAAGGACCCACAAGCGCATACAAACAGCTCGGCCTCTGTGGCCAACCTCCCATCGAGCCGACGGAGAGACCAAGTTAGCAAAATAGCTGTCTCAAACTGCTCCTCCAACAAACTGCCGCACAGACAATCTGGAACAAATTGTGATCTAAGTCTTGCTGGAATTTGCAAGAGCTGCCTATGAAAATGTCAGCAGTTTAGAGTTAGAGGGGGGGGATCTCAAACTGAACACAAGACAAAGGCTGCGTCTGAAATTCCTCACTAACATGCTATTTAGTAGCTAAAACAGTATGTGATTTCTTTAGTATGTTCGAAACCTTAGTATGAAACCAATAGTACATGATTTGCATACTATTTCCGGTAAAATATTACAGTATGCAATATTGCATACTACGCCGACATAAATATCCCACAATGCAATGCGATAGTAACAACAACCTTTGAAACTGCAAACGGACAGAAACCAAGGAGCTTTGTAACGTCAAAAATTCTTTAATTTACATTTCTTCATATTTAAACGACTGTTGGTCTAGCTATTTACCTCAGAAATGTAAGCATTATATGGCGATGGGGAGGGCGGCAGGGGTTACCATGGTTACGTGTCTTCAACAGCAAGGAGGCTCTCAGGAAAATGACAGTTTAGTGCGTCCGAAAGGATCCACACAACTGTTTGTTAACACAAAAGTATGTTCAACTATATAATGAGTATGTAATGCAGAGTATGCGATTTCGGATGCAACCTAAGCCTCTGAGCCACAGTGGCCATCCAAGTTGTTAAAGTTGTCATAGAGGAAGATGTCATTAAATCAGACTTGATAATTAGTGTTGATTAAGTTTATTAGGATGCATAATTTATCTTATGTTGTTGCATCTGATTAAGTGTGCTCATTGAAGCACAGCAGAAGGCCTACACATATTTATTGCAGTAGTTGTCTAGCTTTATTTTTATTTACCTCATTACCCGGTCCAGATTATCCGTCAGTCATACTTCAATGAAGTGGAAAGTGAACGTAATGGCTTCCTTTTGGAACAGAAGACTGTGTGGGAGGAAACTCCTGACACAGTTTTGACTGCCACATGACAATCATGAGAATAGGTTTGATGGCTGTATCCATCAAGTCTAATGTCATTCTAGCAGCCCTGAGCAACACAGCGTGCACAGAGCTATAATTGCATTACCACATCCCACTCAAGTAATCGTCCAAAATGTCTCCCAAATGAGTTGCAACACGATGCTGCTTGAGTTTCTAACTCTCAGGGGCGAGATTAGAGGAAAGGTGTTAACCAACTGGTTTCTGGAGACATTACAACACACAAAGGGACTCATAACGTACTCAGAACGCTGTTTCAACATGTAGCAAATATTACGCTGATCTGGATGTCTCATAATCCCATGTTGTAACTATATACGGCGAGCAAATAATAACCATAAAGCTTTAGTGCGTAACTTTTTAATATGAATGAACGTCCGTTACATTCAAGCCATTGCCAAATGAGTTGCTACAAAGCTAATTAAGACTATCAGCTCCACACAACTCTCTCTGGATTTCTCAGTATGACTATGACAGAAGATTGTGGCGTCCGGTGACTTTCCCACGCAGAAACTGGAGTGAAGATAATGACCTCTTCTGAAGAGTCCATCATGTTTTTTAAATCCTCCGTGTCCTCCTTGAATACTAGCAACTGTGTGTAGGAGGGGGGAGGAGGGGGGGGGGGGGTGAAGTGCTATCACAGAAGGCTTGTATCATGTGGACTTGCCGACTGTTGTTTTCATTACTCAGAATTCCTAATGGGAGCAACAGAAACTACACACTATAGCTTTAAAGTAATCATTTTTAGTTGTTGTTTGTAAGTACTTTTAGGATGTGTGGCATTCACTTTTTTTCCAAAAGTAAAATTAGAAAATCAATATCAATCTCATGTCTGTGTGTTAAATACAGATCTGGAGTCAGGACTGGGTTAGCCTAACTTAACATATAGATTGCAAGCAGGGGGAAACAGCTAGCTTGGCTCTGTCCAAAGAAATAAATGTAGTTATACTGTACATGTAAATGTAAAATATGGATAGGGTTAGGGTCAAAGCTTACTCATTAACAAAAATGTACAAAAATACCAAAGTAGGGGCGCCCTGGTAGCTCACCTGGTTGAGCGTGTGCCCTATCTACGAAGGCTCACTCCTTACCGCAGCGGCCCCGGTACGATTCCAAGCCGCGGCCCTTTTTTGCATGTCGTCCCCCCCCTCCCTCTCTCTCCCTCCTTTCCTGTCTACAGTTGTCCTATCAATTAATGGCCAAAATGCCCCAAAAATAATCTTGAAAAAATACC
This sequence comes from Zingel zingel, assembly GCA_023566125.1. Classification (NCBI taxonomy): domain Eukaryota; kingdom Metazoa; phylum Chordata; class Actinopteri; order Perciformes; family Percidae; genus Zingel; species Zingel zingel. Next base: position 5,363,463 of record CM042332.1, read on the forward strand.
AATGTAAAAATGTTTAAGGGGGAGTTATGTTGACCATGAAACAAAAAAGCCTTGTGTTTCCATTTTAGATTTTGTATTTTAAAACAATGGTTTTTTTTAATACCCGTTTATGAAAGGAAAATCAAATGACCAAAAGATACACTGACCGTGAACTCATGAATTCTTTATTTTTGATTTTGTTTCTTTTTTTTTAATGGTAATGTTGGTGAAACAACCCTTCGAAGCACAACACTGCATCTTGAGAACACCTTAAATAGAGGTCACACATGTTGAGTTATCTTTTGCTTTATTTCCCTGTTCTTGTCTTTCAGTGTGTGCTGTATTATGTTGGCCGTTGTGACTCATAGATCTGTGGTAAAAGAGAGTGACTGATGGAGGCATCACTCCCGTCTCAGACCAGGGAGCAGCTCTGTCCCATTGACAGGCCGTGATGAAGTGACTGACCACAGCACGCGATGGATGGGACAGTGGCTGTTTGGATGTGGGGGAAGGGCACCTGGGCCCTGTCAGTCATGTGACACTTCCCGGCTGAGGCGTTTCCTGCTCACCGAGACATCACTCTTCTTTACATTGTTCAGTAATTCTAAAGGTTAAATCCACACAACTGGTCAAATTGACAGGGGCGTCGGACTGGGGGGGGAAAGGGGACTGAGTACCCCGGGGCCCTCATGTGAGGAGGGCCCAAAAAGCGCCCCTGCAAATGGATATATGTTCTGCTACTAGTCCGATTCTCGGTCTACGATTTACATTATACACATATGCATCTATGGGCCTGATATTATATAGGGCTGAAGTTGACAAAAAGTCTCATAATAATAATAATAATTGATCAATCCTGCAAGGGAAATTACAATGTTTGTGTTGTTATTATACACATAACAATAACACGCGCTCAGTACCTCTACATTCACTAATGAAGAGATGTCAGAGTGAGGGAGCTGCCCATGAAAGGCACCCCAAGCAGTTAGGGCTTCAGTGCCTTGCTCAAGAGCACCTTGGCAGTGCCCAGGAGGTGAACTGGCACCTCTCCAGCTACCAGTCCACCACCATACTTTTGGTCCATATGGGGACTTGAACCAGCAACTCTCCAGTTCCCAACTCAACTCCCTACTGCAACCCCAATTATGCACACAGGGTTTTTAGTACTTTCACCAAGAAGCATTTCCCTCCATGCATTTTGGTATAAATCATACCGTTGCAAACTTTCCAGTGTATGTCATGCTTCTTGAGCGTTTATTCATTTCTTTCACTAAATAACAGGTATGGGACTGCAAGAGCCAAAATTCTTAAGTTAAAAAAATGTCAAAGCCCAAGAAGACATCACCATGACATCATCAGGGGTTATATCGATCACCATTCACATATGCACTGCAAACCTGAACTTATCTAGATGTGGATAGATGTGATTTGCAAATGTCCAAATCAGTTAGACTGGACATGAACGGCCTTTACCCTGCCAGCTCAAGTACAATGTCTGTGTAATGTCCGATTGAGCCCAAAGAGTGAGAATTCACAGCGGGCGAGTGGGTGTGTTTATGACGTTTCTATCATGCAGTTGGCACGAAACTGGAAGTAAACAAACACCTGAGGGTGAGGAGGAAGGGTCATTTACATGAAGATGACAACTGAAATGTCTGTCTGGAGAGAAAACAACATTCGGGAGCTTCTGTCGGTGAGGGCCGACGCTGAGATCTTCAGATAAATTCAAGCAACAGCAAAATACGCGGTTGTTTAGGACCGAATTACAAACGGTTCTGTGGCCGCGGTGTAATCCACATCATGTCCTGCTTTCTGCATGCTCTACCCAGGCGCCACCCTTCGTCTAAACTAGTGCTGTCAGTAAACGCGTTATTAACAGCGTTAACGCAAACCCATTTTAACGGCGTACATTTTTTTATCGCAAGATTAACGTTCTTTTTGGCTTAGCAAACTTTGTAGTTTTTTTCACATGTTGCTGCAACAACTAGTAACGTTAGAAAAACTACAACACCACACCGGATCTAGCTAGATCGGAAACTAAACAACAGGCACACACTAGTTTGGGCTTGCGAGCCGGCCAAAGAGTAGTAGGCTAACGTTACGTTTTGAGTGAATGGTGAGTGCGAGATGCCGAAATGGATGCCAATAAGATTCTGAATGGAAAGTTTACTTTTAAAAAGTTGTCGAGGGAGACAGTAGTTTCATGCATACACAGCCTTGCTGTGGCATCCGGTTATTGGACCATTTAGTTTGTACTGTATAAGCAAAGTGTTAGTGTTACATCTCAGTTAGGTTAGGTCTTGTAGGAATTGTGCAATAATGACAGATTCACACATTTTTCTTTTGTTTGCAGTAAATAAATAATAAAGAATTACAAATCTTAAAGTCAAGTTCATAAAGTAACTTTCTTTGCATTCATTTGATTCCCAATTAAGATCCACTGGTAAGAATGGCTTTTGATTGTTAATATGTACTTAAAAACTGTTCTGAAATGCAAAATAATAGAATTTTATTCATGTGATAAATCGTGATTAACTACAGAAATTTGGCAATTTAACTGTGATTAAAAAAATGTATTGTTTGACAGACCTAGTCTAAACCAAACACATCCGATACGGACAGTCTGCTGTTTTGCACAACATGTGTTCATATGAGAAATCGGCTTCAGATATTAAGTTCTCTGAGGGCCACAGTACACCTTTTACAACTGTGTTATGCCTAATCATGAGTAAACTGATATTCATATGTAAAATCAGTGAGTGATGCTTGACTATTTGTGGCCCTTTTGGATTTTGGATTTGATTTATTGGCATCTCAATTACCAGGGCCATAGGTAACACTTTATATTAAACAGCGATCACAATAACAAAACCACATTCAATACATCACAGAAACAATGACAACAAAGATAATAACAGAGACATAATGTCTCCTTAATGCTCCTACCAAATCCAGGTATTACATCTTAAACAGTTTTTCATCCTTAGGAAATAAATATTAAACTGCAATATTACTTCAAGGTTTGATACCTTTACAACTTTACATGATTACCAAAATATACGCAGCATAATCACCATAAATGCTAATAACAATTCCATTTGTAACATGAATACATTAACAACAGCATGAGTACTCTCTGTGTTAATCTATCTTGTACAACTGCCAGGGGGACTTAGACTTAGAACAGCATGAAGACAAGCAACTGTCAGCATTTGGACAATTTCCAGGAACATGCAGCTTTTCAAACTGAGTTCAGAACAGAACTGTCAATAGTTATTCATTTAACAAGCTCTTAACCCATGGCAAATGGGGGGCCAAGGCACTGTAATACCTTCCTCACTCCCTACAGGTTATTATTATTTTAATCAGTATTGAAACAACCAAGTAAACAAACACTTCATCCGTTCAGTTGGAAACAGTGGCGACACTGCACAGAATTCAAATCTCTGAAATGGTAATCTCTTTTCATGGCCCATGCCTCCTTGGCTTTGTCCTCTGAGGGACTCCCACCGAGATGTGTGACTCGACTTAAATAAGAGCCACAGAGTTGGCACCTCACTGCAGAGGGAGCACTCTGAAGCTAGAGTTAGAACACACAGAAGGAAAGACCTTCTGCGTGTCATAGAGAGGTTTCTACTTCAAAAACTGCTGCTCTCGCTTTATTCAAGTAGATTCTGGCGACGTCACACAGCAGCTGCTTCAAATTAGAAGGAGAGGTAATATTTAAAAGGTTTGATCTCCAGAAATCATGAAATCAGAAACTACACAGATTGGTATGAGGTAATCAGAATCTGTACTCAGTCTGTGATTGCTTTTTACCAATGAGATGAGGAAGACTAAACATCTATGGATGCAGTTTTTCTAAATGGAGTGCCCACTCACTGCAGTTTAAGACACAGTTTGTATAAGTTCAGTTTGTCACTTTATTTTATAAAAACAAAAAGTGAAATTGCTGTGTCAGAAGAGAGTGTCCACTTTTCTCTTTTGAAATCTGCCTACATCCAAACAGATGCATTCTATTCTCCTGGACTTTTAATTACTCAAAGGCAAATCCCAACATTGAAAGCAAGTTTGACATTTTTGGTCATTGACAATTACGACAGTGGTAAATGTTAAGACGTAATGTTACAGTAGTACAATAAAAGATGACTTTAGATGACATTAGAAACCATGAGCTACCGCCAAATAAGACTGTAGGAGCAAACCCCTAAATTGAGCAATAGTGTGCTTTTTGCTTAAATATTCAACATTTTATTTGTAAAGGCAACATTGTGTTATTTCCTGTTTCAAAAGTTCTGAATAGGAGGCAAGAACGGTTGAAATATGAGCTGTTATTTGATTCAAATAGCCTGTCAGTCCGTTCTATCTGTTGAATATCTGTGTGTTCGGGGAACACTCCAGGAAGAAGAGGACCGTTGCAGTCTCTCCATGCCTGCTGTCAGCCTGCCTTATTGATGCCCATGCCACCGCCGGCTCACTGACTGATTGCTGGATGAACATCCCCCTGATTGATGTGACAGACCATTGGCCTGATGTTCCAACCTCCCCACCCACCCCTGCCCCTTTCACACAGCAGAACTCAGGCTAGACAGTGAGTGTGAGTGGCTTGGTGTGTTTTCACTGCAACAACCCCAGTAAGTGACTTCCAAACTTTTACTTTTGAGGTTTTTCCAGCAGGCTGACTGGCATAAGCCCCACATTGATGCAATTGTTCCAGTGATGAAAAGGGACTTTTTGCTCTAAAATACATTTTGTTGATGAATTCGAGCAGCAACAGAGCCTTTAGGGAATGAAATCAATGAGCAGTTGTCTGCACACTTCAAGGTCCATGCCTGCTGTTGCATTTGAACTCGTACCAAACAACCACGTTTTGTCAGGTCTAATACTGTTGAAGGCACTCAAATTGTCCTCTGTGTCACTGGGCTGATGAATAGTTAATGAGTGTGTATTATTCCTTATCCAGGGGCCACTGTATAATTCCCTGTTGGAGCTGTTGCTTGCTTGTCAAAACCATTGTGTTTCCATTCATGTTGCCATGTCAAGGCAACTCTTTCATTCAGAGTGTCAGGGGCTTCAGCGATTCACCATTAAAGTTGTGCTATCTGGTGGGAGCTGGCCATGGATTTGACAGTTTTCACAGCCTCTTCAGTCAGGCAGACAGGCAGGGAGGTGTGCTTCTGTTGTCCCCAAGGAGGAAGACATCAGGACCAAAGGCTGATGAGGTGATGCCAGTTTCTGAATCCAATGTGGAATTCTATTAAAAGGGGACATATTTTGCTAATTTTCAGGCTCATATGTGCTTTGTGTTTCTTCTAGAGCTATGATCAGGTCCGACCTAGACTATATCCACGACGTTCCACTTCCTGGATTGTTTAGGTGCCGCCGGGCCAGATGTCCCTAATTTCGGCCCGATGACCGTTACCTTCTGCTTTCTGTGTTGGCGTTCTAACCTCCGGTGGATTTCTGAGGACTGTGGATTTAGGTTAACCGCTCCTCAGATCTCTGCAGGGTAAATCCAGACAGCTAGCTAGACTATCTGTCCAATCTGAGTTTTCTGTTGCACGACTAAAACTACTTTTGAACGTACACGTTCCACCAAAACAAGTTCCTTCCCGAGGCTATTTTGCAGCAGCACTGTTGCTCCATCTGGCGCTTAGCGCCACCAAAGACGATTATGATTGGTCTAAAGAAATGCCAATAAACCAGAGCAATTTCTCCCATCACGGAATGCTGTGTGGACTCGCCAGACCTTCCTCCGCAGCGCTGTGGTGGAAGGTCTGGCAATGCGAGACCATGTCCGACCCTGCATGAACCTGCATAGTTTCTGTCCAAGCTTGACCAGACCTGAACCAATCAATACTGTAAAATAACAGAATCCTTAAATATAAATACCTTTAATTAAAAAAGATACGGTTTAGCAGCAGGATGTCACAATTCAGAGGAGTTTTCCTCCACATTTGTCACATGGGTTTCAACACTGCCACACCTCTGTAGAATACTAGCGGCAGGTGCTGAGTTTGATTCCAATGGAAGAAGTGAACGTGAACACAGATTATGTAGACCAAAATAAATGTTTGACCCATTTCTCACAAGCAACATATCTCCTGAACATTACAGACCAACAAATTAGGAGAAAATGATCTTTGTTGGAGACATGTTTTGGTCTCAGCAACAAACTCTCACACGATCTGGGAACACGGATGGCTAAAGTCAACTAACGTTTGAACGCTACTGATCATTTATTTTCGTAATGCTAAATATGGCTAATAGCTGTGGAAATATCTTATGTTAGCAAAATAAATTATAAAGTGTGCTAATATAACTTTTCATACATCCACATGGCGTTAACTACACTACAAATGAGGCTGCGCCCACTTAGGAGACAATAAGCGTGTACCGTTTCATACCATTGGTGCAGCATGTATCTTAAGATATAAAGAATCTTTGATTAAACTGAAAGACACATGCTGCAGGGGAGTGTTTCCATTGAAGCTTTGTAAAAAAAATTTCTTTAAAGGGCTTCATAATAGGCCTTTGCTGGCATCTCTGCCTGATCAGATAGATGGTATGCGCCAGGTATTGAAGATGGGACCATTTTGTGATATGTATAGCCTTCGTAATGTTAGCAGCATTGTCATTTATGGGGTAAACCACTTTATCTTCCAATCTTTTGCAACATTGAGAAGCTTTTCGGCCAAGTTTTCCCTCTATGTGCCGGTCGCTAAAGTCAAAACAGTCCAACAGGCTGAAGGACATGTTGAAGTCTTCAATGAAGTGGCATGTTACTGCTGCAAATGAGGTTGTAACCCTGATGTTCAACAATCTGTGGTTAGGCAAACTGCTGAGACTTTAGACAGCCTTTCCTTCAGTGATGCTGCTTCTCTCTGATAAATGTTTCAGACTGTCTAGGATGGTGTCTACCTTGATGGAAGAGTGTGGGAAGGGTTGAGAGCATTGCTGTATCGCTTGAATCCTTTGCATACCACAATTTTGAATTATTGCCACACTACGGACACTTCGGTTAGCGCCCTTCCTCAGCATGTTCACAGGCAATTAGAAACAATACTCCACACACAGGTGGGTTTCATTATATACAACCAATACTCCTTACATAGGTTGGTTTAATTATACAACCAATACTGCATAGGTGGAGTAAATCATCCACAACTAGCACACCAATCCCAATGGAGGGCGCCACAACCAATCCAGATCAGGGTTATAGTAAACACAAAACAAAACGTAAACAGTGAAAAATACAACACGGTCTCACGGCAGTTTGTGTAATTGTCATGTTATTTTGAATCTATTGATTCGTGTACAACAACACGTTTATCTCGTTTATTTCATGGTGGACAGGACGAAATGGGAACCATCTATTCAGAGGTTGGGTTTAGGAAAAGATTAACGGTCCGCGGTCTCTGGGGGACACACGACAACGGGGAAAGGACGCCTCACACGCTGAGAGACGGCCGCGGTGGACGCGCAACAATAACGGGACAGTTGTGATTAGGAAAAAAACAAGGAAACAAAACGCCACATGCGGGCCATGATCCCCGGTCTCCGGGGTGAAAGTCCTGTGTTGTTTGACCCATTCACCACCCCAACCAACCTCCCTACGCGGATTTTCGGCTTTTCATACTACTCGCTACCTTATTCGTGCTGTGATCACGAAATATGCTTCCCAATGATATACATTACTTTACATTTCCGTGCTGGCCACCACGAAAAAAAACTAGAAAAAACGTCCCCATGAACATGAATCAATAGATTAAATAATGTGACCATTTTTTTAATTGCTGTGAGACTGGGTTGGAAAAATAATATTGTTAAACTTAAACAAGGACACAATCATGATTTGCATCCATGTTTAAGTTTACTTTATTTTAATTATTTTGGGTTGATTTTTTTGGCTCTGTTTTAGTTTGGTTTTATTTTTTATAGGGATGTTTTAGTTTGATTCAGTTTCAGATAACAAAATAATTTTTCACTGTTTACGTTTTGGTTTGTGTTTACTAGAGATGCACCGATTGACCGGCCAGTGACCGGAATTGCACTCGGTCAAATGCACTCGGGTGCCGCATGATAAACATCGCACAACATCAGAATCGCACGTGCACACGCACCACCGCCATATCAGCTGTTTATAAAATGTCATAAAGTCGTAGTTATACACGGCTCTGCAGAGCAGTCTGCTTTACTGATCTCAGGCAAACGGTCAGCCGCTCTCTCTTCCCTCTGAGGCTGAACAACTGGAACCAGAAAACTGCACTCACAGCTACAGTTTATCGGAAATAGTGTTGGGCACACTGACTTTCATGAATTTACTGTTTATCAGACCCCAGATGAGACAAGAAGCTCCCCAGCTAGCTAGTTAAGTGGTGACGGTCCCTGTCTCTGATGCCCCGCTGCAGGAGACTGTGTGTATTCCTGTGTGTATACACGCTGTATTAACGTTACGGTTTAAAACGCTTTCCAGGTTATTGGGGATGCATACCGCTCCAAACCAACATTAAAAACGTAGTACTCTTCCCTCAGCGTTTAGTTTTGTTGCTAAACTGTGTGTAAAATGAGCGGTGACGTTAAATCATCTGCTCAGGTAACAGAACTCTAGGGTAGTCTATTTTCTGGATTGTTTCGAGTTTTTTTTTTTTTTAGATTAGATTCAACTTTATTGTCATTGTGCAGAGTACAAATACAGCGAAATGCAGTGAATTTCCCACACCACGAGTAATTTAATTGTTCTATTTTATAGCGATAGATTATCTGTTCAAAAAATGCTTTATGTTCTATGCAAAATGTAAAATGTTCTATTAAAGAAAAGATAGAAAATAAGTATTTGTGTTTGCGGAATCGGCCTAGAAAGTTGTAATCGGTGCATCTCTAGTGTTTACTATAACTGATCTGGATTGGTTGTGGCTCCCTCCATTGAGATTGATGTGCTATAGTTGTGGATGATTTGCTTCACCTGTGCAGTATTGGTTGTAGTATTAAACCCACCTGTGTGTGGAGTATTGGTTGTAGTATTAAACCCACCTTTTTGAGGAGTATTGGTTGTAGTATTAACCCACCTGTGTGAGGAGTATTGGTTGTAGTATTAAACCCACCTTTTTGAGGAGTATTGGTTGTAGTATTAAACCCACCTGTGTGAGGAGTATTGGTTGTAGTATTAAACCCACCTGTGTGAGGAGTACTGGTTGTAGTATTAAACCCACCTGTGTGAGGAGTATTGGTTGTAGTATTAAACCCACCTGTGTGAGGAGTATTGCTTGCAGTATTAAACCCACCTGTTTGAGGAGTATTGGTTGTAGTATTAAACCACCTGTGTGTGGAGTATTGGTTGTAGTATTAAACCACCTGTTTGAGGAGTATTGGTTGTAGTATTAAACCACCTGTGTGTGCAGTATTGGTTGTATTATTAAACCCACCTGTGTAAGGAGTATTGGTTAAACCCACCTGTGTGTGCAGTATTGGTTGTATATAATTAAACCCAACTGTGTGTACGGTAACCTATTGGTTGTACAAATAAACCTACCTGTGTGTGCAGTATTGGTTGTAATTGCCTGTGTGCACACACTGAGGAAGGGCGCTGCTGTTGGGTGGGAATAAACTATCAAATTGGAGTGCTAGCCAGCATACTGTATTTCTGAGAGAGAACTCTGCTTGATAGATTAAATGATTAAATCCACAGATAACCACTTTGGTGCTAAAGCTAAATGGCACTGACTTGTGTAAATATGCTTTAAAGGAAATTGTAAACCAATCTAGAGGTAAAAACTCATCACTGACTCATGTTTTATTGATGCTTCCAAAGCTTTTGATCGTGTCAATCATTGTTGTTTGTTAAATTGAGTCTAATAGGGGTGCTGAAACACATTTTGAGAATTCTGTCTTACTCGTATGCCCACCAGAATATTCAAGTAAAAGTGTGTCACACCACCACCTCATGCACAGTCTGATGAAGTGGTGGGGCACCGGAAACTTTTACACATGGATGTTGAAGAAACTGGACTAGAAGCAGGAGAAGTGCAAAAACGGTGACATTTATTAACATAAAAACATACTTAAGCAAAATGCACAAACATTAAACTGGAGAATTACAATGAAACCAAATTACACTGAGGACACTTTCACATCTCAGTCTCACCTAACTGGAACCTATCACCTGCACAGGTAATATAGGATGAGACTGAAAAAGCAACATTAACATTCAGGATCATCTGGATCCAGACTGCTGACATTACCATTTATACATATATACATATTGGACCAATAGCAATAAGCACCCCAGATATTATAAAATGTAATTTACTGCAGAACTATATTAGCTGTTCTCCTACACCTTAAGAGTGCCCTCCCCTCCCTGCTGAGAGGATCTAATCAGGCAAACCTCCTTGATTGAGATGTGAGCAGCTGATCTCCCCCCACATCACAGAACTAAAATGCTATAAACCCATAAACCAGCTAAACAGGCAGCTAAACTGTGTCATTTATGCACATCAAATAATAATTTATCAAATAAACTGAAACATTATACTGAAATTAAGGGTTTAGCAAAACAGCGTTAATGTTGGCAACAGGGCCTACTGAAAAGGGAGAGAACTTGTGTTAATGTTCTTAGTTATTCCACCATTGCATGGGGCAATATGGTCTCATCCCCATTTGGGGTAAGCAATGGTTTCGGACAAAGGGGAATTTTGTCCCCAGTTCTTTTTAATGATCTGCCCAAGCAATTGAAAGCCTGTAATACTAGGTTCATGACTGGTAATAATCTGGTGAACCATATTATGTATGCAGTGGTCTGGATCAATGGAAGTACATTTCCGGGATAATTGTCTGACATCTCTCACCTTCCTCTCTCTGTGTTTTGCCGTTCTCAAACTCCGTTCGCTTTGAGAAAAAAACTCTGAACTGGCAAGCTAAATGCTGGAAAGGTCAAGTTTTGAAGTAAATTTGGAACGTGCAAGTCATGCCTGCTTGGTTCTTTCGGGGAATGATTGTAAAGATTTATGAAGAATATGTTTACAGCATTTACTCTATAACTGGGATGTTTTGGTACCGATTGCTGTGGACGAAGTGTATACAATGGCTATGATGTTAATTCCTTTGCACAAAAATGATCGCTCCCTGTCTTAGGGAAAAAAGGACTCAAACAAACTCATAGCCTAACAGAGTAAGCTAGTTAAAACCTGATACAAAATGGAAACATTAAGGTTAACATCAATTTAGTCTCGCTTTGCCAGACCTTCCTCAACAGCGCTGAGGAGGAGGGTCTGGCTAGTCCACACAGCATTCCTGGATGGGAGAAAAATGTGCTCTGGTTTATTGGCATTTCTTTAAACCAATCTCAATCGTCTTGGGTGGTGCTAAGCTCCGGACGGAGCCACGGTGCCCCTGCTAAATAGCCTCGGGAAGGAACTTGTTTTGGTGTAACATGTGTACGTTCAAAAGTAGTTTTAGTCGTGCAACAGAAAACTCAGATAGTCTAGCTAGCTGTCTGGATTTACCCTGCAGAGATCTGAGGAGCAGTTAACCATAGTCCTCACAAATCCACCAGAGGTTAGAACACCAACACAAAGAAAGAGGAAGGTAACGGACATCCCTCCAAAAAGCAATCCCGGAAGTGGAACGTCATGGATAGAGACTAACATCAATTTAGAACAAACCCCAGTACATGTGTATATATAAAACCTTATACAATCTGGAGAAACATGTTTTACCTTTCCTTACTTTTATACCTCCATACACGTGGTGAATTACTGCATAGATTGGGTGTACTTGTTGGATTGGAACGAGAGTTACAAAAGTTGTTGCCGTTGAAAACGAAGTTTCATTCATTCAGTGCACAGTTTAAATTAATATTAGAATTTTACACAGCTGTAATAGTCTTTGATTTGATTTGGTTGCACCAACAAAATAAATGAAGGTGATATCTTTGTCATAGGACTGAAAATAAAAATGTAACATATCAGATCAAACAGTATGTGGACACCCAAACATTACACCTACATCTGATACATTATATACATTCTGAATGGGTCCATAAGCGTCAGTCGACCCTCCCTCTGACCAGGGTTGGATGTGGTGGAGGGTTTTAGTGAACACATATTATCTCAATGACACCAACGTTTAAATATCAGTTAACAAACTTGCAGAATAAAGAGAGAGGAAGAGAGTAGAGGAGAAAAAAATTCAGAGCAGGCATGCATGGGTGATCAAGAGTAAGGGAGTGCGCTTATGGACAGCCAGAGAAGTGAAACTGAAACTTAACTTTTGATCTGGTAATTATTGGATGTAATGCAGTGTAATTATCTGGTTCATCAGTGAAGTGTATTAACTACACTGCAGACTGGAGTCTCTGCTCACGCGGCAAACAAGCGCGACAGCTGTCTCATATGACAGCGCGGGTTGAACACGCATTGAGTAGGCCATAGCGCCATACCACATCTGTTGTCTGAAGGGGTATTAGTGAGGTCCAACACTGATGTTGGGTGCTAAGACCTGTCTCTCAGTTGGGGTTCCAGTTCATTCCAAAGGTGTTGGATGGGGTTGAGGTCAGTGCTCTGTGAAGGGCAGTCAAATTCTTCCACACCAAACTGGGAAAACATGTCGTTATGGAGCTGGCTTTGTGCACAGGGGGCATTGTCATGTTGTCAAGAAAGGAACATAATATTGCCACAATGTTGGAAAAACATGTAATATCACTGTATGATGCAGCATTGAAGAAGTACTTTACGGCCGGAAAGTGGGTCCTTCATAAAACTGGGCTGTCTATGCAGTAGAATGGCGCAAACGTTTTGTAAATTGGTGCTACATGGCCAAAAGTAGAACACAGATAAATGTGTTGTGGTATTTCCTTTCGCTTACAAGGTAGACAACATACAACAACCATTATGCAGTGCACTGCACCGGAGCAATAAACGCTCCCTCTGGTTGGTGACGTAATGCAAGCATGTCACAGAAAGCAATATGGCGGCCGATTGATAATAAACAATCTTGTATTACAGCGTTAAACGGTGAGCTAAAATATGTTTCTGCAAACATATTAGGCAAGATGTAGGCAATACTGTAACAGAATCTTGGTTTGTATTTGATCAGCACTGCCTAGTTGACTTCGGTCTGAGTTTGAGGAAGAGGGGCAACTCTCTCTCTCGATCCACTTTTATAGTCTTTGTATTATTAAGCAGAAGTACATGAAATGTGTGATCAGGCGGATTTGAGCTGGGAGATGAGCACGAAGATCTGGGCTCTGGCAAGATGGAGGAACATGTACGATAGTCATTTACACATATTACCCACATATTGTATATTATACAAAACTGGTTGGAAATTGGCAGTCAATTGTAGTCAGGTGTGCTTTGCAATCTGCGATGCTGCAGAGCAGCAAACTGTAGCAGCTTGCAGTGTTTCTCTCACAGAAACAGACTGCGGTCAAGCTCGCCCTCACATCTCCGTGGTCAAACTAGTCACCGCTAAAGTTGGAGACAGACACCAGCAGAGCAGAGAGAAGTCTCGGTGACCAGAGCAGACGTAGCAACGTCGCTCACCAAACAATGTCTGATTATTGAAATGAAATGAGCTGGTCTGACCACGGAGATGCAAGAAATATGCACTAGTCCAGAACACAGGACCTTCTTCCTGTATTTACTTTCTTGCTCCCGCCCCAGACACATCCGACCAATAAGCAGTGGTTGTTGAGTGATTTGTACTGACGCATTTTGGTACGCTCGGATTTTTCCAGGTTTTAAACCAAACCGAACCAAGGGGAAACCGCTCTGACACCTTTTGCACCACCTGGATGCTGTGTAGCATCCTGTAGGCATGGATTAAATGCAAAACAGCTAAATACAACATTGAAGAACCACTTATTAATACAGAGAAAGCAAGACACTTGACTTTGCATTTGTACATCAATGCTACAGGCCGTCACCAGCTGGTTGCGGTGTAATCAGACCAGAGGCTGAACTCTTTGCTTACTTTTGGGCAGATGGAGGCCTGAGGTCGGACCCATCCACACAACTACCACCTTGCTTCTGGACTTGCCTGTAGTCTGATCCAGGAAAGTATGAGCTATAAAAACGTAAAAAGTGGCTGTTGGCTGTGACAAAGGACAGGGCAGCTCCCCCTTATGCTTCAGTGTGAGTGATGGTCCTCCAATGTTTCTGTGTCTCAGCTGTTTGATTGGTGCCTCACTTTGGCAGCCATGTGCAGTACTATTAGGGCTGCACTTGTAATGTCTGTCTTCCATTTCCTGCTTTTACAAGTAAAAGTAATTTAAAAACTATTATTTCTTAAATGACAGTTAAAGGGACAGTGCACTAATTGAAAACAGTTGCATAATGAATTATGTGGCTCTAGTGAAGACAATGTGAGAACATGTGACAAGTGACATCACACAAGTACCTCGGCTTAGGCTTAAACGCATTTTCGGTATTACAAACTGGCGTAAAAAACATTTCGAAAGACATGGGCGTTTTCCAGGCGGTCAAATGACCCAATCGAGTTATCAATCAGGTTGCTTAAGAAATTTAGTATTATACTCATAGTAGGGTATGGTGTGATGGTTGGACAATTCTGTTGCCTGGTTTGGACATTTCTGTTGCCTGTTTATATATTTCTGTTGCTGTTTTTGTTGTTTATTCTGAATTGTGTATGTTTCTGTGTTCTCTGTTCTCCCTTGTGTGGTATCAAGTTTCTGTGTTTAGTTGATTTCATGTTTCCTGTCAGTTTTTCTTGTTTCCTGTTTTATTTTGATAGTCCTGTTTTCTGTCTTGTCTTTTACTTTCTGTTCTCCCGCCTTGTTGATTGTCCTGCCCCGCCCTAATGTGTTTCACCTGGTGTATCACCTTTCCCTCATTAGTTCATTACCTCATGTATTTAACCATTGTGTTCCCCTTGTCGCGTGTCAGATCATTTTGTTTCCTCGTGCTGCCTGTGTGTATCCCTCTGCGTCCTGTCCCTTGGTTTTTTCCAGCCTCTGTTTTGCTGTTTTTTGTTGTATTAAAAGATCATTGAGCTCACACCATCTCCTGTCTGCTGTCTCTCTCTGCATTTGGGTCCACCATCTCTCACCATGTCACAGTATGGGATTTGCAAGAAAAACATTTAAAAGAATGGTCAAAGCAATCCAGCAGGGGCTAAGCTCCCCTGACTTTTAGACCTTACTATGGGGTCAGGCTTCAAAAATGCGGACTCCTTTACTTCTCATGATGCAAATCAGTCACATAGTTCATTAGCCTAAACACCTGAATCTTTCAAACTCCATGCACTCTGTCTGTAATGCAGGCTTTCAGTCTCAAATCTCAAGCCAAAATAATTTTCTCAGATGTGGAAAAGCTCCTCCAGAGCCACAGAATACATCATACAACAATTTGAATGTCTGAACAGACAGAGTAGCACTCCCTGTGATGAAAAATAAGGAAATTATTGTACAAAAGTGGTGGATTGTCCCTTTAATGTTTTCTTTGTAAATGGACAGATAAACAGTTGCTGTTGTTGGTTTTGACGTTTGGGATGTTCCATTCTTATGCCAAAGGAACATGCTTACCAGACAGGCATGGATTAAAACAATGTATTAGTACCCTGTCAGTATTTAAATATATTAAAGGTCTAATGGCCTATCTATGGACTCATAAACCAACAGAGAGACCGCTAAATGTTCCAAAGCTGAGTTGCATGGGTTGTGGTGTATGATCAAAAAAGGAAACAACTGACTGACACACCATGAATACCAATTTTATTTCAACAAGCAGGAATTGGTATTGATGTGGGGAACAATAACGCTTGTCGAAGATTACCAGTCACAGAGGATGATAGCCACCTACAGAATCCATGAAAGATGAGTCAAATTCCTAAAGGAAATTTGTTTTGGTGTCTTTTATTATCCACCTCGAGGAAAGGAAATACATCAAACAGAGCAACGAGGGCAGGTGCAGCCATGAGAGGAGGAGATGCTTAATCAAACTGTTGATGTCAGTTGCGTGAGTGGATGTAGCGCTGATCGTACCTACTGTCATTGTCTTTTTTTTTTTTTTTTTTTTCCTGTCAGGGAACAAAAACGGGAATAGACTTTTGTACTCTTTGTTCTTTTTTGTAATCTAATCATCAAGATGTCCGTTATTTGTCTGACTTTATTGCATGACAACATTTGGTAAGAGCAAACATATGAATTGGAGCACATAGCAATATTTCCCCCGTCTATTTCCATGTAAATCAGATTCCAGCAGCAGAAGGTGTCATAGGGATCCACAGACTGTCCACAGCGCCTCATCACGTTTTTTTCAAAGTCAATTTAGCCATCCTGTTGCGTGGTGCGCCTGAGAGGAGAACCAAACAATAGACATCACCAAGGAAGCTATGGTAATTCATCAGCTTCAAGAGCATCCCCGCCAGTTTTATCAGCAAACAGCCAACAAGTGTGCTGTTAAACAAACAGCCATCCAAACAGGACCACCATGCCTAACGTCATTATGCCTGTGTCCTCGGCTCGTCGACGGGAAGAAAGCGCCAGCCTCGTCTCAGGAAACCCTTATGGGGATTTGAACATACCAGAAATTCTGATCTGACTTGGACGCCATCCCAGAAAGCAGCAGAGTTAATAGCCTTTCTCTGTACTGAACAATGCTTTGAATCTGTAATGCAGGGAATACACAGGAGAGCAGTATAATGTTCTTTTGAGGGAACTTTATTTCCTCTGCTACACAAAACTGAAAAAAATGAGCTCATTTTTTTAAATTAAGAGGAGCTCTAGTTGAAGACACAGTCTGTTTTCTAGACAGTAACATATCCCCAATTATCATGACCGGCTCAGTGCTGCTCAGCATTATAATCCAGAAAACTGGGTGTTTTAGCTTTCCTGTATTATCTAGTATATATCCCACTTCTTTTACATGAGAAAAACACTCTCCCTCTGAATATGCAGGGGTCACAGAGAAGGTGCAAAAATGCCTGAAGACATGTCCACACAAGGATATTGTACAATCAATAAAATATGTTCCAATCAATAAAATATGTTCCAATCAATAAAATATGTTCCTGTCTCTAAAGGAATGAATAAATTAATGAGGAAAAGGTTAAAATGATTTCCTTTCAACCAAATCTACCTAAGTTCAGGAATTAATAGTAAGAGACAAAAAAAAAACTTCGACACTGAACATATTTGATGGTAAGTACATATACACTAATCATATGCACTATATATATTATAGACATAAATATCTGTCAGTCGGTCTGTTGATAGATTCAGTGTGAAAAATCCCAACTACTGAATGGATTGGTATGAAATGTGTTACAGATATTCATGGTCCTCAGACAATAATTCCTAATGACTTTGGTGATTCCTGACTTGCTGGTCAGAATTATACATTGAACGAATACTTAAAGTTCATTACAGCACAGTAAGGGCATAACTTTGGGTTCAACATTGTGGGGGTTGAGATCTCCACTTTTGAGTAAAATTTAAATTTTGAACGTCAAACACTTAATTTTCTGCAACAATTTGTGCATTTTCTGCATCACTTTATGGTGCAAATGTGTTTATGTATGTAAAGGAAATTATAATAGTTTTTTGGGGTGCGTTGCACTGGCCAGTTTTGATTATTGGGGAGGTTGTAACACCCCCATCCCCCTGTAAATTACGCCTATGCAACACAGAAATCAAAAACGATTCATTTAACCCTTGTGTTGACTTCGGGTCACATTGGCCCGTTTTAAATTTTTGTTTTATATCAGAAAATATTGGACGTAGAACTAAGCGCTGAAAATGTGTAGAAGAAAAATTTTAAAATTTTAAACGTTGGAAAAAGCAAAAACAAATTGTGAAAAAAGGCGTCACAAACGTCAGAAAAAAAAGCGTTTTTTTTCAAGGTTAAAACGAAGACAACACAAAGGTTAACTTTGAACACGCAGCTGTTATGAATCAACAAGCGGGATGCTATTTGATACATACACATTTTGTCTCCCCCATGAGGAATTCTAAGTAATGACAACAAAACTGTTGGCACGTCCACATGATGCAAACCTTCCGTGATCGTGCACCAACACAGCAACGTGAGCTATTTAAATGAGCTGATACATGGTTAAACCTCATTGGCTCTTATCAGTGTATCTCCGTGTGTACTTCGTCCACAGCAATCCCACCAATCAGTCCAAAAAGTCCCAGTTAGAGAGGAAATGCATAAACATATTCTTAGTAAATCTTTACAATCATTCTCTGAAAGAACTAAGCAGGCCTGACTTGTTGCACCGTCCACATCTTCTTCTAAACTTCGAAGGTATTTGTGGTTTCCCAGAGCGAAGGGATTTCGAGAACGGCAACACAGAAAGCGGAAGGTGAGACATCTGGCACATGAGTTTTTTTTTCTGGAAATGTACTTCAGTTGATCAAGACTATGGTTAGGGAAATATCATTGTTCCTTGTTCTTTGTTAAAGGTTCTGAATTGTATTAAAAAATATATGTTGTCATATTTGTTTAAATGGTCACTATGTCCTGGACAGATAATCATCTTTCTCTGCCTCTTCCTGCTGCTCCTTATAGCATCTGCAAGATTTCACCGTGCCCAAAGGAACACAACCAATCAGAACCGAGGAGTCTCTAACGCAGTGTTAATGGCTGCTGGTGAAACTAACGCTAACCCTAACTAGGCAGCGCTGATCAAATATAAATCCAGATTCTGTAACTGCACTGCCTATTAGGTTTGGCTAATATTTGGTTAGGTTAGAGATCTTTTGTCACTGTGGTTACAAATATCCCCACTTGTTTAAGGTTGGCTGATAGAAACATTGGCTGTCAGTAGGAAATAGGAAACAAGTTAAAGTCTATTGTTTTGTTGAAACCATCCATCCTCCCCGACCTCCTCCCTCTGCTGACTGGAACGTCGCACTACCTCCTGCATTGCTCCCTACAGAAAAGAGTCATAATACTATGTCTGCTGCTGTGTCTGAGGTCAAGAATGAACTCGGAAACTCTTTACATAATTTATATTTCATGTATGTAGCGGCATATTGTGTATAGGGAGGGGGCGGGCCCTAAAGCGCTGGGACCGGCTCTGCTTCCAATGAACCAAAGAATGTTCCCTCAGGACAACTCTACCAAACATTTGGAGTTTAGAACAGAAATTAAACAGTTCATGACCTGGTATTAGTTTCAACCATATAGAGTATTATCAGTTGGAGACGTTATTTACGTGCATATGTCACAGACTCTAAGTATTTTTCTAAAGTGTAAATACCTCTAAGCCTTAAATCCTGGTCTTCTTGCTTTATTTCCACTCACACTCTGGCAGTATTTAGTTGGTTCAGGCTGCAGTGCCTCTGCCTGAGCCTGTCCACATGCCACGCATGACTGTCGGGCCACCTGTTGAAATACTGGGTGGCTAATTCTAGTAGCGACTCCGGACTCCCTCTCCATTACACTCCATCTGACAGACCACCAGCTACACCAACCAACCGCTACCAGCATTCCACCCTCCATCCACCCCCCCCCTGGCCACCCCACCCCACTCCTAGAAGGCACCCCGTGATGGCAGCCCCCAGTGATTGATGGAGTATCTATACCCAGGGTTAATTTACACTCCTGAATAATGCATGGAATGATGCCACCACTCCATTCTGCTGCTCACCATGGGGTGAGGCTTCTGTGTTGGAGGAATCAAGATGTTTTTCCTCCTCCTCGCCACTCATCCTCTCACAGATAACACTGGAGGACAGGGAGCTATTTTTTAGGAGACGGCCAAAATGTTCTTTTGCTATTTATTGAGCTAGTGAGAATGGTAACCTCGATGAATTAGTAACATGCTTGGCATTTCATTCCACTTCCTTTTTTTCAATCAAAATATCAATTAAAATTGGCAGGTTTATCTTCTGGTGAATTTTTCTGCCACAATGTGTGCCTTTTGTGCATCAAGTTATGGTGCAAATGTCTTAATTTATGTTGAGGAAATTATAATAGGTTTTTGGGGTGGGATGCACTGGCCAGTTTTGATGATCAGGGGGGGTTGTAACCCCCATCCCTCCTGTATATTACGCCAATGATAATATCAAGCCTGCATGTGTAGAAACATGGCTTCTGCATGTGTCATATGGTACAGGAAGGCAAGAGCCCCCGTACTAACCTGTTGTGGCAATTTAAAACGATCAAATGCAAATCTGTCTTGAGGATTCTGAGAATACCTTCAGAACAGCGGAAGAGGGAAAAAAATGGTTGAAATTTTTTTTTCAAATATCACCTATTTTTAAAGGCCCCATATTGTAAAAAGTATGATTTCCATGTCTTTTCTGATTTAAAAAAATAAATAAAATAAAATTTAAAAAAAACGGTTGAGGTGCTATATTAATACTGTAAAAGTATCAAAACGCTCAATCCGTGGCCAGGTTAGCTCAGTTGGTAGAGCAGGTGTATTTTTAGAGGGTTACTCCTTGACGCCGCGGCCACAGTCTTCTGCTGTCCTAATGCTATTTATAGGTAAGAAGTGATACTAGAGTGCCGTCATTCCCCGGCTGCAATGACGATGCAGACGCCGAGAGTGCAGATGTTCAAGACCTGGATACACTGACCAATCGGAGCAGACAGCTTCTTTTTTCTTTTTTTTGTCTTAAAGAGACCGCCACTATAACAGATAGTTTCAGACAGAGGGTGAATACAGGTATATTCTGACAGACGGTATAAGACAAATGATGTTTTTCAAACATTAAAGCATGTAAACTTAACAAAATACAAGTTTGAACCTGAAAGCAGCAGCATAATATGGAACCTAGGTAGGTGATAGCTTTAAAAAAAGAAAATGGGTATGCATGTGTATATGTGCCTGTAAGTATGTATACAGTATATGCCTGTATGTGTAAGTACACATGTATAAATAAGTGAATAATTAAATTGTTTGTTTGTATTGTCGAACAGAATACATGAGAGTCACAAACTGTGGCTAACTACGCTACAGATTTTGACCTCCTGTCACACTAACAGTAAGCCAAAGCACTCTATAGCATAACCTCGATAAGAAACACCCTGTAAAAACTGCATCAGCCCTGGAGTATTTCTCAGAGAGGAGTAGCACCCGTAGCCACCGCTCCCCTGCCCCTTCTGCCTGTCTCTGATGTCCCAGGCTCAGGGGGGGGAGGGCAGTGTGTGAAGACAAGCCTTGACAAAAAGGACACGCTGATGATTGATGGCGGCTCGCCCCGGCCAGAGACACAGGAACACCCTTGAAAGCCAACATGTGCCACTCTTTTTACTGTGTGCGAGCCCCCCTGCTATGTCTGTCCCCCTCTCCTCTGTGTCTCCGTTTTTCATAAATGACAATGTTGCTGCTCAGCACTTTCCCAGCCCTGACTTCAGTCGGTCCCTATGGGCAAGATTCCAGCGTCCAGACAATGTGAAACATCGCCCAAGTAAAGGAGCTGATGCTCGACAAAAAAAAGTCAGCCGCACCGCACCAAATACTGTAGCTAAAGTACGGGTCCACCGTATCCACTCTCTATTGTAAGACATTGTGAATGAAATATGAAATAAATCAGCTGTGTGTGTGTGTGTGTGTGTGTGTGTGTATGTATGTGTGTGTGTGTGTGTGTGTGTGTGTGTGTGTATATATATATATATATATATATATATATATATATATATATATATATAAAATCACAGACATTTCTTTTATTACAGATATTTGTTTTGTCAAACCACAAGAAATGATATGAAGGCGTTGAGGTACAGATATGTGTCAAAGAGAGAGAGTATTAAAGTACCAAGTAGGTTTAGTCATAGGCATGTGGGGGGTGCAGGTTCCATCAATCTGTTTTATTGTCTACACCCTGATAAAGACCCTGCAAGGTCTAAAGCCGTGTTTTAAACAATTTATTAGGCTTTAAAATCCCTCTTTCAATGCCAAAGAGTGCCTGAAGATTTTTTTTTTTTAATCCATCCATCCATCTTCATCCGCTTATCCGGGGTCGGGTCGCGGGGGCAGCAGCTCCAGCAGGGGACCCCAAACTTCCCTTTCCCGAACCACATTAACCAGCTCAAACTGGGGGATCCCGAGGCGTTCCCAGGCCAGGTTGGAGATATAATCCCTTCACCTAGTCCTGGGTCTTCCCCAATGCCTCCTCTCAGCTGGACGTGCCTGGAACACCTCCCTAGGGAGGCGCCCAGGGGGCATCCTTGCCAGATGCCTGAACCACCTCAACTGGCTCCTTTCGATGCAAAGGGGTAGCGGCTCTCCTCCTGGTTTGTACTTTAAAGTAGGGCTGCACGATATGAGGAAAAATGTGCGATATGCGATAACGTTGTTGAATATCCCAATAACGATATTACTTGCCATAAATAAACAGATATTAAAGTGTGCTCAGTTCTGCTGCTTTCAGTACTCTTCTAAAATCCAACAAACTGCTTGTTGGATTTCAAACAAATGAAAGGAAATCATGTCTAACTTTCTTTTATTGAACAAATTGAACATTGAACTGAAAACAAAAGGCAGCGCTGAAAAAAGTTCATATTTAAAGTGTAGTTTTCCTCTGATATTTTCTTTCAACTAACACAAAAATTCTCGGAGTGTCTTTCCCGATGTGTCGCAGCCTTTTGCGATGTGTTCATTCCACCAGTTGATATAGCGATGACGATTAAAAAAACGGCATATTATGCAGCCCTACTTCACAGCAACATTGCATAGCTATTTTACCTTTATTACAGTTTCAAAATAATTTTGATGCTACAATGACTTGTAGCTGGGAGTCATTCCCACTGTGCTCGCCCAACGCCTGTTCCCACACTGTTACTTTGGTGAGTGGAGTGCAAGTAGTTTTGTTTCAATTCACAATCTTAACCCTCCTTTTGTCCTCGGGTCAAATTTGACCCATTTTCAAAAAGTGTATCAAAAATTATTTTGTTTTCTTTCAACCAGATTTAAAGAAAAAAAAAAAGTAACATGGAGGGTTCCCTACAACGCTTTATATAAGTAAAATAAATGATCAGTTGACTACTTTCATTGAATTGGAGTGTTTTATTTGATTTTATAGCATTTGAGGGAAAAAAAAATCACAAATGAACGTTGAAAAAAGTGACAAATGCGGGGAAAACCACAAACGTCAAAAGGCGCAGAAAAAAATCGACAGAAATCAGAAAAAGTGACAAAAACGTTGAAATAACTGACAAACATCGGGGGGGGAAAGCGACAAGTGTCGAAAAAGATGACCAAAACATTGAAAAAAAGTAAAAATTTAAAATTTTGACCCAGAAAAACAAAAAATTGCATGGTCGACGGGAGGACAACACAAGGGTTAACCACGTGTTTAAAAATGGGACTGATGGTGACAAGGTGCGCCTGTCGCTGGTACTTTCCAACAGTTGTATGCTGAATGTTGTATGTCATTGGCAAACCACCTATGCTGTCATTAAAGGTGCAGTAGGTAAGACACATTTTCTGTCATATCTGCTGAAACTGACCCTGTGTTCCAGTAGAACTACATGGAGCAGGTCATTTAAAAAAAAATCTCACCGCTCCCTGTTCAGATGCACCAATCAGGGCCAGGGGGGGTGTCTAACTG
>CM042332.1:5399471-5664471 GCA_023566125.1 Zingel zingel
CCATATTGGGTCAGATCATTCTGTGACGAGGGAGCAAGGAAAGGAGGACCCAAACGCAGAGAGAGGCTGACAGGCAGGAGGTGGTAGAACTTGAGGATTTAATATAACAAAAGTAGGCAGTACAGAGACTGGAAAAACGTCCGGCAGGGAGAAAACAGAAAAACAATAGCAACGGTATACAAAAAGACACACAAACTGACGGCACGGGGATACAAAAATGATCTGAGAAGAGACAAAGGGAACACGGGGGTTAAATACAAGAGGTAATGAACAAACGAGGGACAGGTGATACAACAGGTGAAGCACATTAGGGCGGGGCAGGACAATCAGACCAGGTGGGAAAACAGAAAGTAAAACTAGACAAGACAAGATCGAACACAGACTATCAAAATAAAACAGGAAATAGAACATAACCCGGGGAATACACAACATGAGGAAAATCTACACAACAGAAAAATATAGAATAAATATACAAACACAGGAAACATACAGAAATAACTAAACAGGCAACAAAAATACAAGACAAAAGACCCAAAACCATAACAGTACCCCCTCCTCAAGGGGCGGATTCCAGACGACCAGAAAAAAAAAAACATCAGAAAAACAAAAAACAACCCAGGGAGGGCGAGAGTCCGGGGAAAACAGAGTCACAGGGGGGACCGGGAAACAGTCACTGGGGCACAGGAACGAGTGCCCTGGGGCACAGGGGACGAAGAGTCACTGGGACACAGGAGGCACAGGGGACAAAGAGTCACTGAGGTGCCCGGGGGAAACAGAGCGGCGCCACTAGGGGGAAAACAGAGCAGGGCCACTAGGGGTGAATATCACAGCGGGGCCGCACGGGGGAAATATCACAGCGGGGCCGCACGGGGGAAATATCACAGCGGGGCCGCACGGGGGAAATATCACAGCGGGGCCGCACGGGGGAAATATCACAGCGGGGCCGCTCGGGGGGGGAAAAAAAAAAAAAAAAAAAAATCACAGCGGGGCCGCTCGGGGAAATTCAAAGGGGAGCCGGCAATAGGGGACAGAGATAACTCGGCAACAGGGGACAGAGATAACTCGGCAACAGGGGACAGAGATAACTCGGCAACAGGGGACAGAGAGACCTCGGCAACAGGGGACAGAGAGACCTCGGCAACAGGGGACAGAGGGCAGCAACGAAGGCAGGAGCCTTCTGGTGGCCGGCGACGGAGGCGGAAACCCTCTGGCCACCGGCGACGAGGGCAGAAGCCTTCTGGTGGCCGGCGACGGAGGCGGAAACCCTCTGGCCACCGGCGACGAGGGCAGAAGCCTTCTGGTGGCCGGCGACGGAGGCGGAAACCCTCTGGCCACCGGCGACGAGGGCAGAAGCCTTCTGGTGGCCGGCGACGGAGGCGGAAACCCTCTGGCCACCGGCGACGAGGGCAGAAGCCTTCTGGTGGCCGGCGACGGAGGCGGAAACCCTCTGGCCACCGGCGACAAGGGCAGAAGCCTTCTGGTGGCCGGCGACGGAGGCGGAAACCCTCTGGCCACCGGCGACGAGGGCAGAAGCCTTCTGGTGGCCGGCGACGGAGGCGGAAACCCTCTGGCCACCGGCGACGAGGGCAGAAGCCTTCTGGTGGCCGGCGACGGAGGCGGAAACCCTCTGGCCACCGGCGACGAGGGCAGAAGCCTTCTGGTGGCCGGCGATGGAGGCGGAAACCCTCTGGCCACCGGCGACGAGGGCAGAAGCCTTCTGGTGGCCGGCGACGGAGGCAGAAACCCTCTGGCCACCGCCGACGAGGGCAGAAGCCTTCTGGTGGCCGCACTGGACGTCGAGGGCAGCGCCCCTCCGGGGACCTAGCCGGTCGGCCGAGGCGAGGCCTTTCAGGTGGCCGAACTGGGCGTCGAGGACAGTGCCTCTCCGAGGGCCGAGCTGGTCGGCCATGGTGAAGCCCCTTGGGAGGCAGTGCCGGCGAGACAAGAGGGGTAGGAGTCGGTTTGACCGACACCGGTAAAGTCTCTAGGGAGGTCTCAAGGGTGGTCTCAGGGTCGCCAGAGGCCGGTAATGTCTCAAGGGTGGTCTCGGGGGCGGTCTCAGGGTCGCCGGAGACCGGCAAAGTCTCAGAGGTGCAGATAAGCGTAGTCTCTGGGGGCTAGACTTCAGCCGGGATTCTGGGGAGCTGCTAGCCGGCCAGAGATCAGGAGGGCTGCCAATCGGCTGGGGATCAGAAAGGCTGCTAGCCAGCCGGGGATCTGGGACGCTAGGAGACGCGGGAACGCTAGGAAACTCAGGGGCGCTAGAACACTCAGGGGCGCTAGGGGTCCCGGGGTCCCTAGGGAGCCCGGAGGTACTAGAGAGCTGCTCGGGGGCACTAGGGAGCTGCCCGGGGGCACTAGGGCAGCTGCTAGCCAGCCTGGATTCAGGGGGGCTGCTAGCTAGCGGGGAATCTGGAAGGCTGCTAGCTAGCAGAGAATCTGGGAGGCTGCTAATCAGCCGGGGCTCAGGGAGATTGCTAGCTAGCCTGGATTCAGGGGGATTGCTATCTAGCAGGGCATCTGGGAGGCTGCTAATCAGCCGGGGCTCAGGGAGATTGCTAGCTAGCCTGGAGTCAGGGGGATTGCTACCTAGCGGGAAATCGGGGAGGCTATTAGTCAGCCGGGGCTCAGGAAGGTTGCTAGCTAGCATAGATTCGGGGGAATTGCTAGCTAGCAGGTAATCTGGGAGGCTGCTAGTCAGCCGGGGCTCAGGAAAGCTGCTAGCCCGCCTGGATTCAGGGGGATTGCTAGCTAGCAGGGAATCTGGGAGGCTGCTAGTCAGCTGGGGCTCAGGAAAGCTGCTAGCCAGCCTAGATTCAGGGGGGCTGCTAGCTAGCGGGGAATCTGGAAGGCTGCTAGCTAGCAGGGAATCTGGAAGGCTGCTAATCAGCTGGGGCTCAGGGAGATCGCTAGCTAGCGGGGAATCTGGAAGGCTGCTAATCAGCTGGGGCTCAGGGAGATCGCTAGCTAGCGGGGAATCTGGGAGGCTGCAAATCAGCTGGGGCTCAGGGAGATCGCTAGCTAGCGGGGAATCTGGGAGGGTGCTAGTCAGCCGGGACTCAGGAAGGGAGATAGCTAGCATAGACTCAGGGGAACTGCTAACTAGCCGGGGAATAGGGAGGCTGCTAGCTAGCGGAGAATCTGGAAGGCTGCTAGTCAGCCGGGGCTCAGGAAAGCTGCTAGCCAGCTTGGATTCAGGGAGATTGCTAACTAGCGGGGAAATAGGGAGGCTGCTAGTCAGCCGGGATTCAGAAAAGCTGCACGTCAGCCCGGGGTCAGGAGGGCTGCACGTCAGCCCGGGGTCAGGAGGGCTGCACGTCAGCCCGGGGTCAGGAGGGCTGCACGTCAGCCCGGGGTCAGGAGGGCTGCACGTCAGCCCGGGGTCAGGAGGGCTGCACGTCAGCTCGGGAACAGAAGGGTTGCACGTCAACTCGGGAACAGAAGGGTTGCACGTCAACTCGGGAACAGAAGGGTTGCACGTCAACTCGGGAACAGAAGGGTTGCACGTCAACTCGGGAACAGAAGGGTTGCACGTCAACTCGGGAACAGAAGGGTTGCACGTCAACTCGGGAACAGAAGGGTTGCACGTCAACTCGGGAACAGAAGGGTTGCACGTCAACTCGGGAACAGAAAGGTTGCACGTCAACTCGGGAACAGAAAGGTTGCACGTCAACTCGGGAACAGAAAGGTTGCACGTCAACTCGGGAACAGAAGGGTTGCACGTCAACTCGGGAACAGAAGGGTGCAAGGGTTCTGGGGTGAAAAGTGGGGCATTGCGACGGGAGCCATGACGTCCTTTCCCCCGTCTTCGACCTCCGCGGGTCCCCGAAAAGATGGCCAGGCGGGTACCCTCGAACGACGGCTGATCGTTGGGGGTGGACGCTGACCAGGTTGCCTCCTGTGGGTCGCTAGCAGGAGTAGTGGGTTCAGGGGAGGCCGGAGAGGGAGTGGGCAGATTGACAAAACATGCCCCGACAGCCACAGTGTTTGCCGACTGGGGAGGAGGCGGGCTGGTGGGTGAGTCACTGGAGGTGGCTTGAAAATGCTTAAGCCAGTGTTTAAAAACCTCCAATTGGGGAACAAAGTGACTCACCCATGGCCTCTTCGATAACCACTGCTGCTGTGTTGACAGCTTCTCCAGAAGGGGAGGGTGCCGGTCAGACTCCGAGCAGAGCAAACACTGCACCGTCCACCCAAACTCCAAAACCTTCTTCTTATAGTGAAGACTCTCCGCTGGGTCCATATTGGGTCAGATCATTCTGTGACGAGGGAGCAAGGAAAGGAGGACCCAAACGCAGAGAGAGGCTGACAGGCAGGAGGTGGTAGAACTTGAGGATTTAATATAACAAAAGTAGGCAGTACAGAGACTGGAAAAACGTCCGGCAGGGAGAAAACAGAAAAACAATAGCAACGGTATACAAAAAGAGACACAAACTGACGGCACGGGGATACAAAAATGATCTGAGAAGAGACAAAGGGAACACGGGGGTTAAATACAAGAGGTAATGAACAAACGAGGGACAGGTGATACAACAGGTGAAGCACATTAGGGCGGGGCAGGACAATCAGACCAGGTGGGAAAACAGAAAGTAAAACTAGACAAGACAAGATCGAACACAGACTATCAAAATAAAACAGGAAAT
Source organism: Zingel zingel (assembly GCA_023566125.1). Taxonomy (NCBI): domain Eukaryota; kingdom Metazoa; phylum Chordata; class Actinopteri; order Perciformes; family Percidae; genus Zingel; species Zingel zingel. The sequence continues at coordinate 5,404,115 of CM042332.1, forward strand.
AGAACATAACCCGGGGAATACACAACATGAGGAAAATCTACACAACAGAAAAATATAGAATAAATATACAAACACAGGAAACATACAGAAATAACTAAACAGGCAACAAAAATACAAGACAAAAGACCCAAAACCATAACATATATATATATATATATATATATATATATATATATATATATATATATATATATAGTTATTTTCAGAACACTTACTTTTGCTACTCAGACGTGTCATCAGTCATATCAGTGGCACTCATGTTCTAGAACAGATTTAATGAAAAGTTGGTTTCACAGTTTTTTTTATGTCAGTATGTTCAGATGTTATCGACACACGGTAAATATTTGTACATGACTGTAAAGAAAACAGTGGCAGGGATATAAGAACAATGTTGATTGGAGATCTGAGCTTTTTTACTGTAGATAAATATATAGATGGTACGAAGCACTTTTTCATAGATTTTGTCTACTATTCTTCTTTTATCTTTGATGGGTGAATGTAAGATGAATGTCGTGGCTCTGATTATGTTTTGGGTAGTCTATAACCCTATAATGTCTATAATGTTCCACTTCTGGGATTGCTCCGGTGCCGCAAGAAATTCAATGGAAGTAATCATTAATTTTACCTGCGAAGAATGTTGTATGGGTTCCATACAATGTACACGCATGCGTCAAAGTTATTTTTGGGCAATTTGGTTGTAAGAAACCCATATTTCTGATATTAAAAACTTTGAAAACGGGTCAAATTTGACCTGAGGACAACACAAAGGTTAAACCAATCAAAACCATCCTGTGTGGTGCTAATCCCCGGATGCAGCGACAAAGCCCTTAGTAAAGTAGATAGCGGAGATAGCAGAAGGACATCTAATGTCAGGCATTATTCCAGCAATCTACGTCCATTGAAACTTGTTTTGAATGCAGATGAAAGATTAGGCAGAAACTCAAATGATGTGTTAATGCCAGATGATGTGTCCATTATCAGGAAGGCGGGCCCAGAACTGTTGCCTCGGCTGAAGTCCAGTAATTACCTGATCAGGGACACCTTGAAGGGCATTAACTTGCTTATGCCATGGTCACTTGGGAAATCAATTTATATTTTGCGTTTTACAATCAAAATCGAAACTTAGTTTCCATGGTAACAACTGAGGGGTTGACCAGTACCTGGAACAATCCTTTCCATCCCATAAGGTTATTTTGCAATGTTGGAGCTAACAGATTCAGGTGCTATAAAAGGCCGTATAGGCCGCTAGGGACAGGTAGCATGTTTTAAGGACGATTATCCTAATGGACCTTAGAGAAACGCCAGTGGAAAGAGGAACGTCTAGCTGTGATTCTAGCAGTATGTGTATGACATTTCATGCCTTTCACCAAAGGGCCTAGGTTTTGTTTCAGTATTGGGGGGTGCATTATCTGAGCATCAAAACGCTTCATTTTGTGCATTCTGGTAAATTTGTCTGCATCAATTTATAGTGCAAATGTCTTTATGTAAAAGGGAGTTATTATTTCCCTGTATTGTTCTAAACTTTCTGCATATTCAAAACATTCCATGTGTTTCTTTAGGTATGGCTGTTTTACCTTCCTCGGGAATTTACCTCAGTTATCATCAGTGCTGTTTATATCCCACCACAAGCTCACACTGACACTGCTCTGTCTGAACTACATGAGGCTCTCGTTAACCAACAGGCTGACCATCGGGATGTCATCGTAGCCGGGGATTTTAACACTGCTAACCTGAAGAGAGTCAGACCAGACCTCAGCTCATCACATGCCCCACCAGAGGAGAGAGAACCCTGGATCACTGGTACTCACCCTTTAAGGACGGCTACAAAACAAATCTCCCTCCGTTCAGCAAAATCTGACCATGCGGCAATTTTCCTCATGCCAAAATAGAAAAGACTGCTAAAGCAAGAAGCCCCGGTGCAAACGGAGCTGACACGCTGGACTGACCAATCAGAGGCCGCCTTACGGGACGCTCTGGACCACACAGACTGGGATATGTTCAAGTGCAGCTCTGATGATATCAACATGTTTAACATCTATTATGACATCTATTGTGTTGGATATTACTAGTTTTATGGATTTTATTGTCATTGTTTTTACTGAGCCGGAACAGGTACACAATGAAATGTGACCAAATTTGATGAATTGAATCATGTACATCACAACAAATCTGTTAGAGAATAAGACCTTGTTAAAGCCAGAAGCTCCAAAGTTTAAATCTACATGAATCTATCTTTATTTTTCGTGTTCCTGTTGTGTTCTTTAACCCCCCGATGTAGCACACGTAGACTCTGTTCTTGTTTTTAGCCCCCTGAAGGGATATTTCTACCTCTTTTGGGAAGTGGGTTGTCTTTGAGAGGGACAAATCTACCTCTTCTAAATATTGGAGATGACATATCCCCTGCATCCCCCTTGAAGTCTACGCCTATGCTTTCACCAAATCGGCTGTCTTTTGGCTTTGTGTTGCAACAAGTATACCTGAAGCTAATCAACTAAACAATCTTGTTAGTGAAAACAAAGTCTACACTTAACAATTATGAGGAAAAATCTGAAGTTTGACACGATTTCTCTTGGACCTGTGCATCTTTTTTTTTGGAAACTTTTTTGGAAATGAAATGTAAATGAAATCCACAGGAAATGCTAACACTGGTACAAGAAAGTTGCACTGATTCCTGAAGAATGCGTATGACATCTGTGCAATCCTGTCTGACTGAGGTACGCCAGGAACACACCGTACGCTGAAGCGCCGCGATAGCCGTGAAGTGTAGATTCGTGCCTGATCACGTGACTGGCTGTTCATACCAGACGAACATTTCTCCTCCCATCACAAAGCGATCCTTCTCCTCTCTACTCTACAAAATGTCTCACTCTCTCTCACAGTGTGTGTGTGTGTGTGCGCTCTCTCTCTGTGTGCCTGATCGCGTGTCTCGCTGTAGACACAGCTAATAAATCAAGACAACAAGTCAACATCACCATAAACCTGGGTGTATTATTTTGAAATTTGGTTTATTTTGTAAAGACTGCACTGTGGTCTTCCTGTATGTAATTACCTGCCTGGCTTGACACATTCGCTAGCGGCTCGCAGAAGAAATAGAGGAGATGCCAAAACGAGTGCTGCAGCGCGCGGTCCGGTGTGGCTGCGCTGTGCCTGATCGCAGCCGGTGTGGCCAGACCGATTAAATAACATTGCCGCCAAAATGAAATAGCACCGCTTCACGGCTATTCGCGGTGCTTCAGCATGCGGTGTGTTTCTGGTCTTAACCTTCAGAGAGGAATGGGTGTGATTTCTTACGCAAATTTGGCAAATTGCGTTGGCCTTCATCAATATGGATAGGCTTTCATTTTCCTTAGGCTGTGTCTAAATTTGGTAAAGCTGCTAATTTGTTTTGGTCACTTGAATGCAAACAAGCTGAAAACACAATCTGATTAATTATCACCTTATAATGCTGTTAAGGTGAGGAAATATTTGCTAACAAAGTTCACAACTGAAAAGTCCTCCATCAATTATACTACAGGTTCTTACATGCAAGCTGATGTGTCAATCACCATCTGGATTGATCATTAAAATAGTGTTTCAGTTGCACTCGCTGCAGCTTAGAGCCTGCTGTGTGCCTACAGGGCTTCTCTCACACATTATCCACACACTTAGCAGACAGCCCTCCATCTAATGACTCTGTGCACTCACTTAAAGTCATCTTGCTGACACGTATGCACTCAACCTAATTAATATGCCACAACTTCACATGACTGCTTCTGACTGGAAATCAGATATTGGCTCTGCTAATTTGAACAATATACAGAGCGAAACTGCACGACAGCCACGTCCAGTTGTTGTCACAGATGTATCGACGGGCATCAGAGCACGAATACAAATAACTCGATACCGAGCGTGGTGTGTGGAGTTTCTGAAGCACTTCGCTGACTTGTCGTGGTTAATTCTTGGTTGTTTTTTTATTATCTTTGGTGACATTTTTGCTCTGCTGGACAGTGACAGCGGGGAGCGACAGCAGAGACGGAACCCAGGGAAGGGATGACATGCAACAAAGGTCACGAGGAGGGGACATGTCACACACCTCAACAAACTGTCAGTACGCCCCATTCAGGCTTATTTCAATGCTTAGACTTACAGACATCATTATTTCTTTCAAACTTTGTATTCAATTTGATTTGCATTTTCTTCACTAAGAGCACGTCTCTGTCTCTACCCTGTAATTTACTGTACTTTGACTTTCAGCAAACAAAGTGCAGTGGGGACCAGAGACAGGAGCTTCACCTTTTATTGGGGTGATAATAATAATTATAAAGCAAATAAAATCCAAAAACGCAGAGATATTTGTCAGAGGTATTTCATGCTGGAGCTTCTTAACAGAGTTACAGTGTAAAATAACAGAATAACCACATAAACATATTCATAATTAATAGCCATAGCTCCTGACTTTATCAAGTGTTAATTAGCAAATGAGGACAAAGAGAATTTAAAGTTGAAAACAGCAAGAAGCCTTTTTTTCTCGTGATAACTTTGGCATTAATAAATATCCTGAGTTTCCATAATGGGGGATTGTAGAGACAAAGTCAGGGGATCACCAAATCAGTAGAATGCATCCTCTGAGGACCACGAATGTCTGTACAAAATGGCATGGCAATCCATCTGATAGTTGTTTCCTTATGTTGAGCCAACGTCGCTGCATCCGGAGCCCACCACCCATGACAATTCTTATTGGTTTAAACAAATGAAAACAACCCAGTGAGGGTTTTTTTCTCTCCTATCCCAGAATGTGTCTGTGGTGTAGCCAGACCTTACTCCACAATGCTGTGGAGATAGGTCTGGCAATGTGAGACTAACGTTTATTCAATACATAGTGTGCAATATTCAATTTGGTTTCAATGTCATGCATCCGTGTAGATTCAATACTTAGCCTAGCAACATTTTACTCCCGATTTAAATCATATTTTGCTATCTGGATGTTTTGCCCACAGAAACCAAGATAGGCTCTTATCAGATTATGTTCACTGGGTGCTATTAAAAGAAATCCCTAGACTGGGTAAATCCAGCCCGATCTGCCGGTGATTTGATTTCTCCCTGCAGCTCAGGCTGGAAACCTGTACGTTTATCTATCCTGCTTCAGTTACAATTTTGCGGGGACCAATCACAAACTGGCTTATCCACCTGGCGCCCTATTGGCTGGTTTAACACAATGACGATAGAGAAGCGACCAAGCAGCTTCTTGTTTACATTCAACATGGCGGCCACCGAAGCGCAGCAACCTGTTGATGCCGCTATCGCTGCTACGTCACCCGGATCGTTGGTCTGATTGGTTGAAGGACTATCCAATTGCATACAGAGTCATTTGAACTATGCCCGTTGATCACGCCTCTTGTGCAGTAGAAAATACAGAGCAGACTCCCCAGACTAATGTTCAATCTTAAAAGATCGAGCTTGGTCTGGCTTCTCAGCCAGACTTAGAAATCCCACCACTGGCGAATGTGAACAGCACAGGAAGGTTGTGAACTGGAGTGATGTGTGATGTTGTCAAAAAAAGGCAGCATCATGATACATTATATAATGATTATATATAGTTTGTACTGCCGGAAGTGAAAGCCAGACATGGTGGATGTACAACATGGGAATTCAAACTTGTTTTGTCTTGGTGGTGATAAGACCAACAAGACTCAGCAATGCAGCAGTTACAAGGGAGCCACAAACAAACACGGTGATCCATACTAAATGAGACAGAAGCTGGCAGGGATGTAGACTCAAAGACATCTCTGCACACACACACACACACACACAGTGACCAGAAACTCAGTCTCTGCTACACTTTCCATGTAAGCATTATGCCCCAAATATGATTAAAGAAGAGACATGATGCATAACCAAGACAGTAGAATGCATGTAAATGAACTCAGGGGTGCACACAGTGTAGCGTGCCATTTAGTCATTTCATGGTTAGGACTGTGCTTCAAAACAGCTGAGTCGTCAAAAACAGATCCCCAGGTGTTTGGAGCTGTGGATATATAAACCTTTGTGTGTGTATGTTGTATTAATGATGTGACGCATCAATGTTAAAATGTCACATAGTATTACCGAAAGTGCAATTTGGGAAGTCAAAAACATGCACTTTCCATTGAAGAGCTTGTCATCATGTTCCTTGATCTTTCCCAAAAGAGGCCAATAGTTCACACAGTATCTGCATGTAAGACATTTCCCAGATGGCCAGCGATGGCTGAAACAAGCCCCCGTGTGAAGGCTCCATGTAAGCTGGCTCCAGATGCTGAAGGAAAATAGAGCAGGCAGCGAGTTAGCCAACAGAAACAACTAACAGTGCTGTCACTGGATGGGTCGATGGCTCAGCTCTATGGGAGCAAACACAGCAGGCAGGTGCATCATTTTTTTGGGACTTTTTGTTTTAGGGTTCAGGCCTTGACAGAGGCCGATGGTGTGTCTGTATGTTTGCACACAAGCGTGCATGAAAGGCCACTGTAACATGGACAATAAAAGTCAGTCAAAGAGACAGTAAAGTGTTGCAATGGCTGGTTAGGAGCTTTAACTACAGGCCTTTACCTAAGCATGACTTCAGCCTGTGGACTTTGGAGCAGCCCAAGTTTAAATTCATTCTTTTTCATCCTGAAATTCTGACATATAAGGGGGGGATTTCCTGGAAAACATCTGCAGCGTGTTAGGCAGCAAACTAAAGCAGTATTTACACAGCTAGATCAATAGAATTCAGTGGGGAATACTTCACTATGACCCACGCCAGCTGATGCTGGAGCTCTGCACAAGGTCAGTGCTGGTTGGTCAACACATCTCATTCTTAGCTCAGATCAATCCACTAATTAGGCCGGGTCATCGTATGTGTTATCACATGCTAACAGGATGTTCATTATATGTTTCCAATCAAGTTTCTGATTGCCATCATGATAATCAAGAGTGCAGAAGCAGTAGGTTTAATGTGGTGGAACTGAGTACATGGACCTGAGGGTGAAATATATCAATACTATAGAGTTTAATTCCAGAATTAGCGGTGCATGATATCCTTTATAAAATGCATTACAGCCTCTGTTACACAAAGTCATTGCTGGCTTCAAAGCGCCATAGTGGTTCCAAAGCAATGAGTCAACTTAGGGGGCTCTCACACCTACTTCACTTGGTCCAGACTTTCAGACTTTTCAGTTTGATCCGAACCAAAATTACAGGTGCCCCCCCGGATCACAGTCCAAACAGCCAAAATTTGCTCCGACCAAAAGAAGTAGTCTCGGTCCGGATCAAACTGAACCATGGTCCAGTTTGTTCATAGTGTGAAAGCCTTTTTTGGATAGTTCGGACTTTCGGACCAAATACAGGAAGCTATGGCAAAGATATATCTTTGTGTTGTAAGACCGGGGAATAAATGAATGCTGCAGCTCCTCAAAGCTACGGTGGCCCTGAAGTGCAAATCACAGCAGCAAATCCCACAACACAACAGCATTAGTAAGACTGAAACGGAAAGGGTAGGTACATATTGGACACTGATCCTCGTCCTGATTGGTTGCACTCAAAACGCATGAAAATGCAGAGAAGTATTTCCGTTTTTGGTTTCTGATGTCAAAAAAGAAAAAACGATTCTTGTCTTTTATTTTGAAATACTTTTCTCTGCATCACCTCACCCTCCTCTCCTAATGTCATTCTTCAAATGGAGAAAAGAAAAAAGGAATTTGCTAACAACCCATAACAGAGCGTTTTTGGAGTTTGGTTTTCTCCTCTTTTGTTTTTGAAATCAGAAACCAAAAACGGAAATACGGCTCCGCATTTTTATTTACTTGTTTTTTTAATTTAAACGAAAATCGAAAAATACATGTTATTTCTGTTTGATCTTTTTTTTCTTTTCTTTTTTTTACAACCCCAAGTAAAGTTCCCGTGTCTTGCTTCTCAACATCGCAACGAAACAAAAAGAGCTGTAGCAGCACGGGGAGAGCAGCAGTCAGCTGGAAAATAACCGAGACACAGAGAGAGGATACGAGAGGATGGAGAAGCTAGTCTACAGACCAGTCAGTTACAACTGTCGGGAGACACAGCTCACGTATGTGATGATGGCAGGACGTAGTTTTGTCACATATAGTTCTTTAGTGCGCTTGCATAACTGCAGTGTGAAACCAAAACTTACCGGATCAAACGCAAAAACATGAACCGTGGTCCGGACCTTGGTTCCGACTTTTAGGTGTGAAAGTCTCCTAAAAGACCTCTGCTTAGAAAAAAAATGAACTTTGCGAAATCAGTTTAGTTGTTCAAACAGGATGTGTTTATAATTAAAGCAAGTATGTTTCTTTTGAAAAGATCAACTAACACAATCTTCCTCTTAAAAATAATAATTAAGAAGCAATAAAACACGCTCTTGTTTAATTCGGTACACTCACAACATTAGCCACCACAAACTACTGGTATGACCAGTAGTTTGTGGTGGCTAATGTTAAAACAAATAGTAAGTGGACCGTTAAGTTAGAATTTGTTTGTAAAACCAAATTTAAAAAGGTATTTTGTAACCACTGTGCCATTTACTTTTTCCTTTAAGATATTATACTTATATGATGTGTTTCAATACTTTAAAATCTTCATCTAACCTTGTTTCCACACCAACTGAAGGAAAGGGAAAATTAAATTTATGGATGAACGACTCCTTGCAAATATGCCTTTACAGGCAGCTCAGTGGTGGACACTCACAGAACAACCGCTGCGTGTGTATGAAGTAGAGTCCGGAAAGGGGCCGAATTTTTCTGTCCGAGCCCGGCCCACGTCCGACAGAGCCGTGACCGAACCTGATCCTAGCCCGACAGGCATTAAGATATTTGTGTCCGAGCCCGACACAGTTAAAATCAAATTTTTTTTCATATTCATGACACATGTAGGCTACGTTTGTTTGTATGGAAAGCCCGCTTTTATTAAGCAACTGTAGGAAGTCATTCGGAAATGTCAACAGATGAGGCATCAGCACACACGGGGCAACAAGCGCACGTTAATAAGCTGTTTAATTTAAAATGTTCAATGTGTTAACCTTTCCTGATCACTTCATTTCCAACCGTGATCAGAACACCAGGGGAGACTGGTTACCTCCAGGGCCGACGTTATTCATTTCTAAATATCTGACCAAACCCGGCTCGGCCTGCTCGGCCATGGACACCCAAACCGATCGGTTCGGGTGTCCATGCCTTAGTGTGAACCAGCAAGGCCATGTTGCTCATAGGTCATGTCATTTCAAAAAGCCATGACAACCTTGTCTTAATATTCATCTCGCCTTGTGAAACGCATGCCCACTCATATTTGAGATATAGAGACAGGCAGGCGGACAAAGACGTGAGTGTGTAGCACACGGAATCATTTTCATGGTCCAGAAACATGGAGATTTTTATTTTTTCCTTCGCTTATCGGGAGCTCAGGCAATATCGTCACGTTACTCAGTGGCTGTCATGCTGAGAGATAGCAAGGCGAGGAATGTGAGTGGCGAACAGCTTCTCTGTGACAGTATATTGAGATAGCACACCCACACATGTACACACTCCTCCTGGTTAAAGGAAAGCAGCATACCTTTATGCCTTTACCTGGTAAACGATGCATTTTGCAGCCAGATCAATGCTGTAATGACAGTATAGGCATGCAATGAGGCACTGACAAAGAAACAAAGAACATTTAAATGCACTGAGGCACAAATTCACCATGTATTTCAGATAAATAGCCTTGAACAAAAGAGAATAAAGTGTGCGCCCTTGGTTGGTATTTCACACTCGGCGCAAGCTAATCGCTTACAGGCGAGCTGCTGAAATGAGCCGATGTGGATCTTGATGTTTAACAAAAAAATCCCCAAGACTAGACTTTTATTCTTGTTATATGAGCTCCGGGGCAACAATGTTATGTCGCTAAGTTACAATTCAAGATTTTTATTATAGATAAACACCTCGGACTGACGCAGTTCATAAAAAGACATTAAGAATTTATGTTTCGGTATTGAGTGTTGACTGGGCTACATGTCAGGATTTTTAGCACCTCGTTAAAAGTCAAGCACAACATGAATTATGCATGGTAAAATATTGTGCCTTTGCTGTGTTTCGGGGGATACTGTTGGGCGCAGAGACCAATCTAAGAGCCATTTGAGCTGTTCCATTTAGCAGCAGTTTACATATATAAAGAGGGCTATGGGTGTATTAGGATCACACACATGAATAACACAAGAGAGGCGTAAAGAATTTGTCATCAGCGGGGGTGAGCAGTGACTGCTAGGAAACGTCTGCCGTTTGCTGATAGGACACAGAGCAAAGCCTGTAGTAAAACTCAACAGCTCTACGTCTGATTTGAGATCTCTTCGCACTCTGTAAATCACGTCGCTGAGAACTGCTTGGATCTGGCACTCGGTAAATCACACACCCTTACTCCCAGAACGGTTCAAGTTTGGAGGTTAAGCAGCAGACAGGGTCCCATGATCCTCAGGGTCACTTTTTAGCTTAAGGGAAAGACATGCTAGCCCCAAAAAGTCTTCAGTGGGGCCCTTGGAGGACAACCGACTGAATTTCATTTACATTCTCAGAGTCCTGAGATATAACATGGATTATTTGTGATGATATTACAACTTCTTATATTTTTCTCGCTCTGGCTATAGACTATTTATTTTAGTTTGCCTCAGTTTTCTTTTCCAAATACATTTGACTAATGGAGGGTTTTGTTTAACACCACTTAAGTATTGCTAATTGTCCACTTGTGTTTTGTGTGTGATTGGACCAATTTTTCAATAGAAATATTTTGTGGGCAGTTTTTTTTCCTTTTATTATAGCCAAAAGTAGAGAGATGAGAAATAACATGCAACAAAGGTTCCGGGCCAAACTGGGTAGATTGTGGTTCATGGTCAGCGCATGGTCCCACTTACATGCAAACAGTTCCATTCATACTACAACTGAGGGTCTGCGTCCGTCTTGTGTTCCAGCATATCCTGATTCACACTCCATTCCAGTTGGGGACGGTAATGTTTAACGCCATTTGACTTTGTGTTTAGATTCCTTTAAAACTAATTATAATAATGTGGGTAGTCAGCGCACTTGCTATGTGTACAGTTTACGCGGTCACACATTTTTGGCTGCACACAGACATCGACATAGAACGCGGACCCTCGCGGACATGGGCGAATGACGACATTTACGTCATGCTGACCCAAAGAAAGTAAGAAGGGTGCCTAATCCTTTGGCTACATGGAGCGCGTAACGTATGTGGACCGTTCCTTTTAGCTATCTACACCTGCTGCAGCGTATACGGCGTAGGATTGTGTGATTCACAGGAGACGCAGCGAGCTTTCCCTCCGGGGTTGTTGTTGTTGTTTTGAGCCGACACAGAGCTGTGAAACGTCAATCTACTGTCAGCTGTTATCAGAGGACGCAGGTGACCGGAAACAAGAACTAAAAACTGAAACTGCCAAACGGTCACTGACAGTCATTAAGTTGTTTCCTGTATATCGGTAGTTTAATTTAAAAGAAATATAGACACTTATGATCCATTTCTATAAAATATAAATAGAAGACTGACCTAATTTACGCTTGTAGAGCGGATCTCCGCAGAGCATACGCACCACTTACGCGCTGCTCTCGTGTCAGGTGTAGCCAGTTTCATTGATTATAGAGGAAGCGTTGGAACATCTGCTCCACATACGTTGCGCGTGCAATGTAGCCGGCCTGTAACCCCTAGGCCACCAGCATGCTCGCCATTGGACCTATTTTTAGCGATGTCTCTGTGTTCAATGATCTCAGCAATTAATTTGGTGAGTACAATGTTATCATAACCAATAGAAGAATGGCCAATGCTATAAACTGTATGTAAAACCCAAATGTAATAAACTATAGTTTTTTTAAATCCAGGAATGACGTATGTGGATTGAGTGTCCAGCCATTTTTGTCAAAACCAACCATTCTTCTTACCAGATACCTTTAAAGACCTCATATTATACTCATTTTCAGGTTCATAATTGTATTTAGAGGTTGTACCAGAATAGGTTTAAATGGTTTTATTTAAAAAAAAAAACACCATATTTTTGTTGTACTGCACATTGCTGCAGCTCCTCTTTTCACCCTGTGTGTTGAGCTCTCTGTTTTAGCTACAGAGTGAGACATCTCACTTTTGTTCCATCTTTGTTGGGAGTCGCACATGCTTAGTACTGTAGTATCTAATTGACTTAAAGTCTTTGTTAATACATGGTCCCATTTGGCTGAGATATATGGTTAGAGGTCACCTTCTAGAGGAAGTGACTTTGCTGGAGCAAATGGGGGTCACTGACTGACTGGCCCCAGCACTGGACTGAACTACCCCCATCACCACGTCTCATGTTACACAGGACAGTACTTAACCTCATGTTTGAAGAGAAAATCTTCAGAGTGACCATTTTGAGAATTGAGAACTGTCCTCTCCGGGTTCTGCAGAGACTCGTCATGATGCTGGAATCTTTGATGTAATAAATCAAGATCAGTGTCGGCGAATACTTCTTCCATACAGCACCACAGCAACAAAACTAAAGATACCACAGTACCTAGCTAAGGACTACTAGCCAGTCAGAAGCAGAGTATGAGGGCGTGCCCTGACAGTAGCTAGGTAAGGACTACTAGCCAGTCAGAAGCAGAGTATGAGGGCGTGCCCTGACAGTACCTAGGTAAGGACTACTAGCCAGTCAGAAGCAGAGTATGAGGGCGTGCCCTGACAGTAGCTAGGTAAGGACTACTAGCCAGTCAGAAGCAGAGTATGAGGGCGTGCCCTGACAGTACCTAGGTAAGGACTACTAGCCAGTCAGGGGCAGAGTACGAGGGCGTGCCATGCTAGCAGCTAGGCGAGCATTATAACGTGTGTTCCAAAGTGACCACGTTTGTCTCTGAAGTAAAGGCTGGACTACAATAGAGCTGTTTGGAGCAGTTTGTGAACAGTGTTTTCTGTTGGAGATGGTAAGTCCCTTTGGGGTGGACTTTGGGCTTCTTCACTTTGTAAACCTATAACATGCCAGTTGCAGGTCATTTGCTGTAAAGACGTCTCACATTGCCAGACATTACGCCACAGTTCTGCAGAGGAAGGTCTGGCTAGTCCACACAGCATTCTGGGATGGGAGAAAAACGTGCTCGTTTATTGACTTTTCTTTAAACCAATGACAGTCGTCTTGGGCGGTGCTAAGAGCCGGTCAGAGCCACGGTGCCTCTGCTAAATAGTCTCAGGAAGGAACTTGTTTTGGTGGAACATGTGTACGTTCAAAAGTAATTTTAGTCGTGCAACAGAAAACTCAGATTGGACAGATCTAGCTAGCTGTCTGGATTTACCCTGCAGAGATCTGAAGAGCAGTTAACCATAGTCCTAACATCCGGCAGAATTTCTGGCGGCACCTGAACAATCCCAGAAATGAAACGTCGACATAGACGACATGACTGAAAGTGAATGGAATGAGTCAACAAACAGGAAGCAACAAACATGTCTCTAGCTGATGTCCAATATGTTTAATTCTGTTTTATTTTTGTAATAAAACTATTGAAATGTTTATCTGTGACATTCTAACAAACAGTGTAAAAATAGCACAAATAACTGATGTCAGTCACACGCTACCTTAAGTTGATAACATTAGCCTCTGAAAGCTACTGGTCATACAAGAATGAGATTTATTGCTTATTAATTCTACTTTTTAAGATTGTGCTATTCTTTCAAAGTTGACAGTGTGGCTTTTTAAATCAGAAGGGAGATGAAACCATATAGCTGTGTCTGATTGTTTTGTTGTTTCACATTTGATATTATTTAGAAAAGACATGATGATGGAAAACGTTTGACATGTTAATGTCTTTGACATTTCTCCCCAATAATATGTACATGGCTTCTGTTGTGCCTGGTGATGAATCGAAGGAACGCGACAAAGAGAGACTCTTCACTCACACCCACAACATTTGCCATCCTATCTTAGAACTCCAAGGATCTTCCTCTCAGAGGTTATGTGAATTGTCTTAGAAATGTGATGTCAGTTATCTGCAGGATACACTATCTGGTGTGTATGACATGGGGTTACAACCTTTTAATACCACATTTAAAGATATGAACTAAAAGAGCAGCAGGGTTCAAATTTAAGTCAATGTACATGCCTGTAATTCTATGAGTTCTCCACACAGTGTGTTGTAACAGGTGATATATTAATATACTTCAGCTACAGCATTGAAGGCATCCACCCTGTGATCATACACAGAACTGATATCAAGAAAAAACAACATTTTGCTCCCAGAGAACGTCCCCAGCAGACATTTCGTAGGGAAAATAGGTTCTATAAATATTAAATGAAGTGCAGTATCAAGATAGTGAATTGCATTGACCCTCAGCCTTAGTCACAAGTGCATCACACTGTTATTTGTTTTTCTTCAGTGGGTTGATTCTGATGGGAACAGACACTCCTGGTTGCCTGTGTGTGGTACATGTGTTTGGTCATGTGCTCGAATACCAGAAAATCACAGAGCAAAAAAAACGCTTTGCATTGCAAAACAAAAATACTGCTTGTCAGTTTTAGACGTGGGGTGGGAAAGTTGTGGGGGAGGAACGGGGGTCCAGGGTGGCGGAGGGCTTAGCCGGTTGTCAGCCGCGGAGCAGGAATCTCAACAAATCGTTTGTGTCAGCTGAGGGATGGAACGTGAGGCTCTGTTGTGGTTTTGAAGTACAGATCAATGTCAGGCCTGAAGTACCAGTTTGGTGCTGCGAAGCAGAGGATGATGGTTGGGTGGGGGGGGATTGAAGGACTGGGGGAACTGGAAATGAAATGACGTTGACTTCTTCCCCTGGTTGTCGGAGCGGACCCCGGTGCCTGAGACCAGTGAGAGCAGCAGCAACGGTGCTGGATGGGGGGGGGGAGGTGTCTGATTTCAGCCGCTTGGTCCGTTGTTTGGGAGCCTTGGAGCGCATTATTTCAGGGTCATAGACTCACGTCTCAGGAGGGCCCCAGCTGCCTCTCTGCTGAATATGATCACCCCCTGACACACACACACACACTCTGCACCTTAAATGACAATTCCGGCGCAAAATGAACCTAGGGGTTAGTAACAGATGTGTACCCACTCTTTCGTTCTCTGGGACATGTTTTCATGCTAATCAAATGTGTTTTTGGCTTGAACGACGCTAGCGCGGACCGCCGATTAGCTTACAACGCTAGTATTCGGGGCACAGGGAACGTAAAAACAAATCGCTATTTATACCACTAAAAAGGCTCAAAATAGCACCACACCTCAACGGTAGCATAATGAGGGTGCCTACATGTTAACTGAAGCATTGAGAACTGTGTAAGTGTACAGACAATTTATTGAAAAGATAGATTATAAAGACACTCACGTTCATGTTTACATGCCGCCGCCGTCTTGGAAACCAGTCATGACTCACAGCTGGTGATGCAAACTAAAATCAAAAGCAATTTGCTCAATATATCTGAAATAATCGCACTCTGCATAACTTGTCTAGTGTACTTACTCAGTGGATAAGTATCGATATGGTCCCTCCGGTCTGGGTCGTTGAAGAAGTTTCAAGTCCAGTCCTGTTTATCAGAGAGGGGAAATCTTCAGACTGTAGCAAACACTGTGTCTCTTGGGCATCGCGACCCAACAGGTCCCACTCCGTGCAACACAGACACTCCTGTTGGGTGGCCATAGCTTAACAATGTCCGCAGGTACACCACCAGTTTGCCCAAGTACGAGGGTGTGTTGCGGCATTGACTACCGGTAGCTCTCTCTCTCTCGTAGCACTTTCACAGAGCTCCCGCAGCTCTTTGTTTAATAAACTGTCTGTACACTTACAAAGTTCTCAATGCTTAGGTTAACATTTTGGGACCCTCGTTATGCTACCATTGAAGTTTGGTGATATTTTGAGCCTTTTTAGTGGTATAAAAAGCAATTTGTTTTTACTTTCCCTGTGCCCCGAATACTAGTGTTGTAAGCTAATCAGCAGTCCGTGCTAGCTTGTTTCAAGCTACAAACACATTAGATTAGCATGAAAACAGAGAACGACAGAGTTGGTACGCATCTGTTAATAACCCCTAGGTTTGTTTTGCGCCGGAATTGTCCTTTAACTAGGCAGCAGGGACTGACATTACTTTTTTTAGCATTAGACTGCTGCGGTTTTTGCACTACAGGTGATATATAATTTTCCTAAACTATTGGATTTTACTATTGTGATGCATGTAACCCATTGTTGCAGAATTAATTGGTGATAATAAAAGCATGATTACTTTAACAGTAGTTGTGATAGTAGCAGCCTCATTTTCTAAACAAGCAGCTTTCCAAATCATGTTTTCCTTTCCACAATATCCATGTTCGTTTGATTTCTACACCAGTCTCATCGATGCAATGCTGTATAGCAGCCAACTCCCACATGACTCAGATTTCAGAACCTCTCAGCAGCACATGAACACACCATGACTCAGCAATAGATTTCTCAAATGAACAACAACAACCAAAGCAATAAGACAGGTCATTAATGAAGATTATAAAATACAGTGTTGAGAAGTCAGTAAATGGACCTTGGGTTGAGATTATATTGCCATACATACTGACGTACCAATGTCAAGAATTAACATCCATGCAAAGGTTTGTTTGGCACTAATGAAACTTAAAGGTCATTCTCATTGGCAGATTCATATTGTATTTTGGGTTTCTATTATAACATGTTTACCTGCTTTAATATTTAAAAAATATATATATATTCTCATACTGTCTGAATATACAGTACCTGTATTCACCCTCTGTCTGTCTCTTTAAGGCCCCCTCCCGAAAAAGCCCAGTCTGCTTTGATTGGTCAGTGTTATTGGGTCTCATACATCTGCACCATCATTGCAGCCGGGGAATGACTGCAACAGCACTGTAGCAGCACTTCATATCTATATATATATATATATATATATATATATATATATATGTGTGTGTATTATAGTTGTGACATCACAACCGTACGGACAACACAGTCTTACTCCCTACTCGTCAAATGTATGACGCATGGTCAAGGAACCCTGGCGTTAATTTCCAATGCCAGGGGGGTACCCGTTGCGTTATTTTTCGACGAGGGGGTCCGTCAGACATTCATGTTAATCCCTCACCGTCAGATATCGACGAAAGAAAAAAACACGCCCCCTTAACTCGAAATCTGTGGCAGTTTTATTATTGGTATTTTTATCCCAATAACCGCTGTTTTAATCAACATTTATAAGACCTCACAGGAATATACTGTATTTAACATAAAGGTTGTTAAAAACAGCTGTGGCACTGCAATTTAAAAGCAATTCAATATGTAACGACAGGGGGGTACCCATTGTTATTTTTTAGGAAGTTACTGTAGCATTAAGAGCAGTGACACAACTCCTACATACAGTATATCTATTTCAGGGGGCCATTTAATATATTATTACATTTTATGAAAACAAATTATGCAAGCAAATCACACATTTTATGTATATATGTTTAGCTAGAATTAAGGCATATTAAGTTGTTACTATTATTTTAGTGAATACAACTTAAAGTAATGTATTAGGAGTACAACAATTCTTCAATCAATATTTTTTCTTAGGTCTTGGCATACATTTTTGTTTGATTTAAAATTTAAGCCATATTTTTGCTAAATGTAATTCAAAATCTTACCAATGTGTATTTTTTATTAAACAGCTTTCTGATCAAGTGTCAGGTCAGATGTGTCCATATCCCATTACTTGTTTTACTCTGCAGTCCTAGCAGGTCATATGTTAGCTAACTAGTTGTGTTAGTTGGATCAATTGCCACACCTTAAATGTCAATATGACAACTTTGACCATTTCATTTAAATAAATAAATCCACCGGAGGTTAGAGCACGAAACGCAAATTTCCAAGGCACCGGAGCAATCCCGGAAATGAAACGTTGTAATATAGACTACACCAGGCCAGATATTAGTTTTTTAACCTTTAATGTCCTTTAACTCAACATGTCTTTTGCTTGTTGTTACTTGTTTGAGTTTCACTGTGCAGAATGATGTTTGATCAGTTTGCTCATCCTTAAGTCTCACTTTAACCAACAGGTTTGTTGCGCCCCATGTCGGCTCAGTCCTTGGCAGCGGCCTGGGTTCTAATCCGTGGTCCTTTGTTGCCTCACTCTCTCCCCAAATTCCTGTCACTCTTGCATAAAAATAATATGTGAAACGGCAAAGTAATTGAACTAATCTGTGGGGGAAAAACCAGATTCTATATCTTCATTATTATCTCAGACAGTATATATTTAATCCTCTGAGGACGAAAGACGCACTGGCGTGTCCAAATGATGTTTGACAAAACTTCTACTCAAAAAGCGATATTCCAAAATTACATTTCAGACATTTATTTACTAATTTAATCATATATAACCTAAGACTTTGGTAAACTCATTTCAAGCACCGAAATAATTTGTACATCATAAGCTAAGGTGTTAGGCCCGCTGCTCCTAGGTAGCTTCTCTGTTCTCTCTCTCCCTCCCTCTGTCTGTCCTAATTGCAGGAGTCAGGGTTCCAGCTGCCTCTCATCTACCACAATCAACCTCTGCTTCACATACCGGGTTATTCCTCCACTCTGCATCAGATCATAGTCAAGATGATCACAGTTAGTCTGGCTCCAGACAAACTTTTGCCTATCTGTTTAGTTTACTGTGTGTTTGCCTGTCCTGATCCCTTCTCTTGTGCCTCAATTGCCATTGGAACCTGACTCCTGCTACCGCTTTACTCCTGCCATCCACCGGACCAGAACCACCACCACTGGACCCCACCACTACCCGGCCTACTGTCTTCCTCTGACGGACCCACTCCTTCTTGGAATCCACCGGACCTGTTCTCCACCCTGGAAACATGGACTTGTTGTTCTTCCCCGGAAACCTGGACTTGATACTAAAGTACTTTGAATAAAACCTGTTAATTCACACTCCTGGCTCTGCGTTGTGTCTGCATTTGGGTTCTGTCCATCATTCAAACCTAACATAAGGTTTGTTTTCAAAAGAGATTTGAGGACTTTAAAAAAGCCAACATCAACATTTCAGCTTCAGCGCCCTATTATCTCTAGAAAAAATCTGGGCATCACTTCACGGCAAGCTGAGTTTGGTCTGAACATTTTGATATGAAACGCATGGGGTTTCATTTATATGCAAATACCTTTTTAAAAAGGAGAAATGAAGAAGATATGTGAAAATGCCCTTAGACCTCACACAGTTAATGTGGTAATGGTTTATTAGTGTCAAAGTAATCAATACTTTGTTCCCAATATGTAGAACATGTATGCATTGCAGAAAAACAGGTTACATACAATATATTATTTTACATTGACAATGCAATACAGTATTAAAAGGGTTAGAACAAGCAGTTTCACATAAATAATATAACACGTAGAACAGATCAGTGCAGATATACAGTACAGGAATATTTGCTGTCTGATGTTGATAATATTTCCTCACTCACCTCAAAGCATGGGGACATGTGGGCTGTTTATCTGCTTTAATGCATTTTCCAATTCATAAGATGTGCTCTCAGCGTGTCCCTGAGCCACTGCTGACTTGTGCTGTGTTCAATCCTGTGTGACACACTTTAAGAATCCAAACTTTCGCCGAACAGATTGAACCCTTGACCTTTAGCTTTGACGCAGTGCTGCTGTGCCTCTGCCAAAAAAGACATTTGGGATTCTCACTCTCAGATGAGTCACTGTTTTGTCAAAGCCTGCAATTTCCTGATGCTTAGCAGTCTGTCACTCTCATCGTACTGAATTATAGTACAGAACATTCATGAAATGCTGCAGAGGGAATTGCTAATCGGTGGCGGCAGGCCAGAAAACAGGATTGACTGTCTGTTTACAGAGTTAACTAAATATATAAAACGTGAGCCAATCAAAAGGTGCACGTATGATGTTAGAAATAATATTCGAGAATTCATTAAGCATTTTAATGTCCAAACCAGTAGCTATGTTTCCATCCACTTTTCAATCAAATTAACTGAAGTTCACCATAAAACAGGTGTTTCTAACAGCTTTAAAGCAAATAAAAACCGGTATGTAAGGACATCACATGCTGTTTTGCAGTCAATTCGGTATATGGAATAGAGGAATGATTGAAAGTCAGCGCTCAGCTTCAAACGACAATGTTAAAAACAACAGACAAAGCCAGAAATCTTGGTGTCGTCATGGACTCAGACCTGAATTTTATCAGCCACATTAAGACGATTACAAAGTCAGCCTATTATCACCTTAAAAATCAATCAAGGGTTAAAGGAATTATGTCTCAGCAGGATTTGGAAAAACTTGTCCATGCTTTTATCTTCAGTAGACTTGACTACTATAACGGTGTCTTTACAGGTCTCCCTAAAAAAAATCACTCAGACAGCTGCGCGAGTCCTCACTAAGACCAAGAAAGTGGATCACATCACTCCAGTTCTGAAGTCTCTACACTGGCTTCCAGTGCCTCAAAGAATTGATTTCAAAATACTTTTGCTGGTTTATAAATCACTAAACGGTTTAGGGCCAAAATACAGTTCTGATCTGCTGCTACACTATGATCTACCCAGACCTCTCAGGTGGTCTGGGACAGGTCTGCTCCACTATGACCCACCCAGACCTCTCAGGTCGTCTGGGACAGGTCTGCTTTCTGTCCCCAGAGTCAGAGCTAAACACGGAGAAGCAGCGTTCAGTTTTTATGCTCCACATATCTGGAACAAACTCGCAGGTAAATCAAGGCTGAAGACCTTGAGAGATGTTGCCTTTCTTTAATTTATTATACTGCACTGTGAATTTTATTCTTGTATTTTATATGTTTTAAATTTTTTTTCATTTTTAACTGCTCTTTAATGTTTTATGTAAAGCACTTTGAAATGCCCCAGTTGCTGAAATGTGCTATATAAATAAAGCTGCCTTGCCTTGAATAGCTTTAAGACATTTTATGCGTTTCCATTAATTTTCGCACTGAATTGCACAACATTCAAGCTAAAATCTGCAAAAAGTTTGCCAGCCAAAATGGATTGTGCCGTCTCCCTACAAATAATTAATACTGCACAAGTTGTAATAGTACTTATGTTCCATCTGATAGCGACATATCAAGCTATAATAAGACAACAATGACGCTATCAAAACATCGCTATGATGATGCAGATAAATTAGAGATCTATCTAAAATCGCCGTTATATTTCTGATTAGCTTACAACGCTAGTATTCGGGGCACTGGGAAAGTAAAAACAAATCACTATTTATACCACTAAAAAGGCTAAAAATATCACCAAACTTCAACGGTAGCATAATGAGGGTTCCTACATATTGAGAACTTTGTAAGTGTACAGACTGTTTATTGAAAAGAGAGATTATAAAGTCACTCACGTTCATGTTTACATGCCGCCGCCGTCTTGAAAACCAGTCATGACTTACAGCTGGCGATGTAAACTAAAATCAAAAGCAATTTGCTCAATATATCTGAAATAATTGCACTCTGCATAACTTGTCTAGTGTACTTACTCAGTGGATAAGTGTCCATCTGGTCCCTCCGGTCTGGGTCGCCGTCTCCAATTTATTTCCGGGACATGGAAAAAAGTTTCAAGTCCAGTCCTGTTTATCAGAGAGGGGAAATCTTCAGACTGTACCAAACACTGCGTCTCTTTGGCATCGCGACGCAACAGGTCCCATTCACAACACAGACAATTCTGTTGGGTGGCCATAGCTTCACAATGTCCGCAGGTACACCACCAGTTTGCCCAAGTACGAGGCTGTGTTGCAGCATTGGCTACCGGTAGCTCTCTCTCTCTCGTAGCCCTTTCATGGAGCTCCCGCAGCTCTTCGTTCAATAAACTGTCTGTACACTTACAAAGTTCTCAATGCTTTGGTTAACATTTAGGGACCTTCATTATGCTACCGTTGAAGTGTGGTGATATTTTGAGCCTTTTTAGTGGTATAAATAGCGATTTGTTTTTACTTTCCCTGTGCTACTAGCATTGTAAGCTAATCAGCAGTCCGCACTAGCTTGTTCCAAGCTACAAACAAGTTCGATTAGCATGAAAACATGTCCCAGAGAGAGACAGAGTGGGTACACATCTGTTAATAACCCCTAGGTTTGTTTTGTACTGGAATTGTCCTTTAAGTTGGGGGCCTTGTCCTTTAAATAATGAGTTAAAACGCCCTATTAAGCTCTAATGCAATAAGTACAATGAGTAATTGATTATAACTTTCAAGAAAACACAGCACAAAATAACATTAATACATTTGGAAATGGCTGTTGGGGTTGTTGTACAGATATATTGGCTTTCAAAAGTCACTTTCTGGCCTACAAAGTGAATTTCCAAAGATGAATCCCCACCCTTCCCACTGAATCAGTTTGTTGTCAACCCGAAACCGCTAATGACAAAGCAGTACAGTTTTGCATCATGAAATACTACCCCCTCCTTCTGTTGGCGTTCTGCACTAATTAGCTAGCTTACTTGCCCTATTCTGAAAATGTGAAATTAGATCCTTTTAAGCAGTGCAAGAAAGCTGTCAGTGTTCTCACAGCTCATTGGACGCCAATAAAAAAACATAAAACAATTAACATCCATTTAGGATGCAAAGTTTATAGATTCAAAGAGGAAATGGAAAAATGCAGCATTAATGATGACAATATGACTATAAAACATGCTGTATAGTTTCCTAGGTTCCTGAAATGTTCAATAATATTCTTAAATATGGCACAAATCAGCAACAGTTATGCAGTTCAGCAGCAAAGTGATGTGTTCATTAGACCCTAGAAAGTCATAATACTGTAATTCATAGCCCCTCTTTTCCCCTCACAGCAACTGAGTACATAATTTCACCATCATAAATGATGTGAGGGTCCCCCCTGCTCATCTGCAGCAAATGGATGGTTGCCTGGATGAAGGATGCAGCCATGAATACGCTAGAGCCATTATTCTGTCTCCCTGTGACCTTTACACACGGGATGCAAGCGAAACATATGTTCTCTAACAAGAATGCTTTTTCTGCAGCTTCTATTTATCTCTTGGGTCTCATAAAGTCCTAGCCTTTGTTGTTTATGGTGACCCTTAGCTTCTTAAGCCAGCTCCTATGACAGTGAATTTTTGTTGCCTCATTATGGCAATAAAATTAAAAGTGAAGCCAGGACTTCCTGTCCTTGTTGAAATCATGTTACATTAGTATTCAGAAGCTGCCTCGACTCGTGCATATAGGAAAAAAACTTAAAATTTAGGCCAGTAGTTAGCGGCACTGTACATAAATAATTCAGCTTGCTGATGGTTCTCATACTGCGAAGTCCAGGTTAAACATAAATCACAGGATAAAAAGTGTAACCCGCTGACTATCGCTGCTGTCATGTGAAAACATAATTTGAGCGTTTTTTGCTGCTTCTTACCGGATATGAAGGTTCAAATCATCTGCGATGGACTGAATCCAATCAGTCTTACACATCTTGTGGAGACTGAACTGCAACAGTAAACAATTCTCTGTTCATACTTGATTTATTACACATTTTATTACTGTAAAAATAAAACTTTCTGTGTTAAGCAGCAGTATAACAACACCAGTGTTGGAAAAGTTACTTGAACAATCTGTTACCCATTTAAAAAGTGGTTACATTTCTTTAACAGTTACTCAGCATCAATATTTAAAACATTACTTTTGTTACAGTTCTGTAAGTAAAGGAGCCATTTAATAAGTCGAGGGCTGTAGCTGCAGTGTACCAGTAAGGATATTGAGAAGACGTTTACATTACATAAACTTCACATGGAGCATGTTTTAAGGCTGCTTCAGTTTTCTTTGACTCACTTGTTCAAATATGACTTTTTTTTTCATTCCAAAAAAGAAATACATAAAACAAAGGCTCTTGGTAGAGTGCTTTGAGACAAGAGCACCGGAGCCCAACCTGGGTGTCCTAACATAAATCTGAGGGGTCGCAATATAATTATTCCTAACAGGAATGCTGAAAAAACATTTTTTAAGCATTCTATCAACACTCTACCGTTGTCAAACATGTCACAGCCAACACATTCTCACACCCATCTCGTAAAATAGGGACGTTTGGTCAGGTGCCTTTGACGTTCTTATTGACGCTAAAGGTCTCCTTTAACGTTTTATGTAAACGTGCTTGGTCGGGACTATTGCCATCCCTTTAGCGCTATAAGTAAACGCGCTTGGTCGGGACTATTGCTGTCCCTTTTGATGTAGTTATGTTAAGGAAAAGGTCGTGGGTGGGCTTACGGTTCCGGGACGGTTGGGTTTAGGAAAGGGTCGTGGGTGGGCGTACAGTTCTGTGACACGCGGGAGAAAAGAAAAAAGCAACTATAACAAGCATGACAAATGCAAACAAATGCAAATGCAAACCGCGCTCTCCTGGTTGAAAGTCCTGTGTTTGATCCATCCGCCACCCCAGCCAACCTCCTAGCGCAGAAATTCGCCCTTACATACTACTCTCTAAATCCTATCTAACTGCTGCTCTCCCCGGTACGTTACATCAGACGCTGACGGCCATTGTCCAAACGTCCTTATTTTACGAGTTCGGAATGAGAATGGGTTGTCACAGCATAACATTGTAATAGTAGTTCCCAGAGTCAGTGGTGGTCAGCTGGTAGTAAACATGCTAGCTTGCTAGCGCCAGTGCTGCCATCAGCGGTCCCTTAAGAGTTTCCCTGTATTTTGTTCAGTCCCGTTCCTGTCTCTTCTCTCCCTGTCTCTGTATTTCCGTTCCTAGTCCATTTTGCTGATATGGATTGTGGTTGATTTATTTGCCCGTGTTCAATTTAATTCAATTCATCTCTCATCCCATTTGCTGTTTAACTTCAGGCTGCGGCCAACAGTAGGCTACACATAGCGTATCATTTGTTCCTGAAAGTGCTGATATTGATTTGGGGACAATGACATGGCTGATAGCTAGTTTGTCTTGTTGGTACACATACTGTCAAATTATATTTACTGATTGCCAAACGTACATAATGTTATTGACTTTGAATCTTGCTAGCATAGAGTTAGCTTTCTGGCTCGTTGCTGTCTGAGCTGAAGGGTTCTATGAGCTGAGCGGACTAGAAATATTTCCAGTTGCTAAGTGTGGCAAGTTGTATCTTAGGTCCGTCCTATTTACTGGAGCAGTGAATACTGTTTGCATTGCATACACACCTTATGGGATGGGAATGATTGTTCCAGGTATTAGTCAAACCCTCAGGGGCAACCAGGAAAAAACTTTAGATTTTGATTGTAAAATGCATTAACATTTTAATTAATGGTTTTAAAAAGATGTTATTTGGCAAGTGACCATGGTATAAGCGGATTAATGCCCTTTGAGGTGTCCATTGTCAGGAATCAGTGGACTTCGGCGGAGGCAACCGTCTATTATTTCCTGTCAATGCCAGCTCATCAGGCATTTACCCTTACTTCAATCCTTGAAGAAGACCTTGAGATTAAAGCAGTACAACGCAGTAAAAATGGACAAACATGGCTACCCAAACCAGCAGCGCACAAAAACGTATAGGCTAACAGCAAGTTGAGGAAAAGAGGTGTGTACTCAGGCGGATTATCTGTGTTAAACTGTGTGAAAAATGTGAAATAACTGTAGGCCTATTATGTAAAATTGGGTGATTTTATAGCTTTGCATCTGCGCAAAGTAGTTCTTGAACCACTTCTTTCCCCTTACAAACACTAGAGGTAACTGTAATTTAATACAGAGTCAAAGTGTAGTTCCCTGCACTGCTACTGCTGAAAAGAATGTAACACATTTCCAAGTTTTGGTCAATATATTGAGCGTGTGTACACGCATTGCAACATTGTGTGTGTTGAGGTGCTTTCCATTATCCTCCTCTGCTTGACTGACATGAAAATCAGTGTGGTATTATGCTATATTATGGTAATTTATATCAATAAAGCCCACTCTAAAATCTTCCTGCCTTTTTTGATAGCAAGCGGAATGTGATGAAACTGTTGGCAGCCTCTTTGGAGTCTGTGGGTTATCAGAAGGAAGAAACCACATTTCAAAGGGCGGCTGTATTGAACAGTCGAGTGGGAGCATCAGAGGCATCAGAAACAGCTTTGTGGAAGTGTGAATGCTGTGAGCGTCTATAGGCAAAGGTTACAAAAGTAACAGTGAAATGAATCCCTGTGTTACACATTAGTACCACTGACCAGATTGATATTGTGTCAGAATAAAAGTGGACAATCAAGCTTTTAAAAAAAAAAAAAAGCTTTCAATGGCATGATTTGTATTACCTGACACACCAGATGGATTGTTACACAGAACCATCTGAGAAGCTGTCATTGGAAACAGTTTGGAAAAGGGCAAGCACTTTCAAAATATACCTGACAGTTGTTTGGATGAACCATCTGTCTATCAAACTTTCTTTCTCAATGAAGAACGACTCCAGTTCTGATACAACGGATGTTGCAGCATCTACGCTAATCTCATTAGGAGCTGCCATTATTGTTTTGAACAATTGCCTAAACCACGCCCGTAGCTGCCAGTAGCTTCTCACACGATGCTGACTGGTCCGCCACGGTGGTTCGGACACAAACGCATTACTTGAGGCCGAGTATATATCAATGACAATTTATTAGGGGATGGCTCCATTGCCACTGGAAGATCAGCAAGGTTTATGCGTGGACTATTTGAAACATGAATATAATGACTTTTGCTCATCTCTTCAAATCAACTTATTTTTAGAAATCCACTTTTTTCTCTGCTTCCTTTATCCTGTGATAGTAGGGCTCTTCGGGGTGCAGTGATTCATTCTATCTTTATTCCCATTTGATATCTTCATACTCAATAAACAATGTACTGGCATAGAATAGAGCAAATAACTAAAATTGACGTAGACAAGAACTCTGATATCTCAATGAATTTGACATACATTATGAGCTATTTGTGGAACGTGCAAAATAAATGAACATGAAATACACAAGATATGGAACAAAAAGAGTGTCTAAATCCCTGGTGAGATCTTATTTGAAGAAAATAGTCTCAAGTCTTGTCTTTGATTTACCGTCTATACATAATTGGTAAACTAGGTCTTAATAGGCTTAAAGAGGTAGGTTTTCAAGCCTGATAAGACGTCACATCAGATATTCTTGAAATAGAGAAGTGAGACAGCAAGTTCAGTTACAGAATGCCTTGACAAATGAAACAAGCCCATTACACTAGATCAAAGAAGTGAAAAGTGAAATCTTCCACGAAGAGAAAACAAAGACTCCAGAGGAGGAAACAACGGGAATGTACCACAGTGAAAAGGCAGCCTTCAGTTATTCTCAATTTTTCACCCACAAATGAGAAATACAACAATTAAAGAAATGAGTGTTTCAAAATGAGTGTCACACTTACAGTGCCTTGCGAAAGTATTCGGCCCCCTTGAACTTTTCGACCTTTTGCCACATTTCAGGCTTCAAACATAAAGATATAAAACTGTAATTTTTTGTGAAGAATCAACAACAAGTGGGACACAATCATGAAGTGGAACGAAATTTATTGGATATTTCAAACTTTTTTAACAGATAAAAAACTGAAAAATTGGGCGTGCAAAATTATTCAGCCCCTTTACTTTCAGTGCAGCAAACTCTCTCCAGAAGTTCAGTGAGGATCTCTGAATGATCCAATGTTGACCTAAATGACTAATGATGAAAAATAGAATCCACCTGTGTGTAATCAAGTCTCCGTATAAATGCACCTGCTCTGTGATAGTCTCAGAGGTCCGTTTAAAGAGCAGAGAGCATCATGAAGAACAAGGAACACACCAGGCAGGTCCCAGATACTGTTGTGGAGAAGTTTAAAGCCGGATTTGGATACATAAAGATTTCCCAAGCTTTAAACATCCCAAGGAGCACTGTGCAAGCGATAATATTGAAATGGAAGGAGTATCAGACCACTGCAAATCTACGAAGACCCGGCCGTCCCTCTAAACTTTCAGCTCATACAAGGAGAAGACTGATCAGAGATGCAGCCAAGAGGCCCATGATCACTCTGGATGAACTGCAGAGATCTACAGCTGAGGTGGGAGACTCTGTCCATAGGACAACAATCAGTCGTATACTGCACAAATCTGGCCTTTATGGAAGAGTGGCAAGAAGAAAGCCATTTCTTAAAGATATCCATAAAAAGTGTCGTTTAAAGTTTGCCACAAGCCACCTGGGAGACACACCAAAAATGTGGAAGAAGGTGCTCTGGTCAGATGAAACCAAAATCAAACTGTTTGGCGTAAAAGCAACACAGCTCATCACCCTGAACACACCATCCCCACTGTCAAACATGGTGGTGGCAGCATCATGGTTTGGGCCTGCTTTTCTTCAGCAGGGACAGGGAAGATGGTTAAAATTGATGGGAAGATGGATGGAGCCAAATACAGGACCATTCTGGAAGAAAACCTGATGGAGTCTGCAAAAGGCCTGAGACTGGGACGGAGATTTGTCTTCCAACAAGACAGTGATCCAAAACATGAAGCAAAATCTACAATGGAATGGTTCACAAATAAACATATCCAGGTGTTAGAATGGCCAAGTCAAAGTCCAGACCTGAATCCAATCGAGAATCTGTGGAAAGAACTGAAAACTGCTGTTCACAAACGCTCTCCATCCAACCTCACTGAGCTCCAGCTGTTTTGCAAGGAGGAATGGGCAAAAATGTCAGTCTCTCGATGTTCAAAACTGATAGAGACATACCCCAAGCGACTTACAGCTGTAATCGCAGCAAAAGGTGGCGCTACAAAGTATTAACTTAAGGGGGCTGAATCATTTTGCACGCCCAATTTTTCAGTTTTTTTATCTGTTAAAACAGTTTGAAATATCCAATAAATTTCGTTCCACTTCATGATTGTGTCCCACTTGTTGTTGATTCTTCACAAAAAATTACAGTTTTATATCTTTGTTTGAAGCCTGAAATGTGGCAAAAGGTCGAAAAGTTCAAGGGGGCCGAATACTTTCGCAAGGCACTGTATTACACTGAGGGGCTATATGGAGTTTTGAAACAGTCTTATTGGTTGGCCACAGCAAGCCAGTGCAAAAGAGAAAATATTTTTTGTGAATTTGTAAAGTTATCAACATGCCAAAATTAATTTTTATCACAAATAGAAATATTCAAGAGAACATTATTTTTGATATTGTCTCTGAAAGTGATAATTACCAGTGGACATCTAATTATGTGCTCAGACATTTAATAGTGACCATATTATGCTCATTTCCAGGTTCATAATTGTATTTAGAGGTTATACCAGAATAGGTTTACATGGTTTAATTTTAAAAAAACACCATATCTTTGTTGTACTGCACATTGCTGCAGCTCCTCTTTTCACGCTGTGTTCAGGTCTCTGTTTTAGCTACAGAGTGAGACATCTCACTGCTGTAACATCTTTGTTGGCAGTCGCACATGCGCAGTAGCTAGGTAAGGACTACATGAGCTAGCTAGCTGTTTCTCCAACTTCGGCCTGTACAAGGCAGGATTAGCCGGAGACTTCTTCTAAACCAGGGCGCACTTCCAACTTTGTGTGGAATACCTGCAGAACAGGGACATGGAAGTAGTTCTATACAATTTATTTTGTAGATTAGGGTGAATTTGTGTGTGTTGTAGCAGTGTTTTGCCATTCAGAACGAGCTAGCATGCTAACGGTTAGCCCCCTAGGCCACTCGTCTCGGCTAGTGACGTAGAAAGCCGTGCAGATTCTGACCAGCTCACCCGGAGACTGAAGGCAGGACACATTCAGAAACCATATCTCACTCTAAACAGCATGGATGGGTTTTTACCAAAGTTTGTATGTGTGTGGAAGCACCAGAGACACAAAAGAATACCCCACATTCCAGAAAAAGTGATTTTTTTTCATAATATGGGCACTTTAAACAGCATATATGTCTGAGAAAGAAAGCTAATGTAAAGAAAGACATTTCTTCAGATAACAAAAATGATAGGAGTGAATGTGCAAGTCACTTTCTCCATACTCTCTTCTCTTAGGCTACTGCCAGAAATGATGCCAGGGATTATCAAATGGTTTTTATGATGCAATGATTCAATCTCAGGTTTATTCAGTTGTCCAGGAAGTCCCTTAACAAATTAAAATCTCTAATGTAGCTTGCTAGCTAACTAGAGATGCTAGCTATGCTAAAGTAGCCTTAAAAAAGTCAAAACAATTTGGAAGCAATGTTTTTTTGAAGAAAGGGTTGAAGCCAAACACAATGGAGGGCAAATAAGCAAATATGTTGTCATGATGAATTTACCTGAACATAGAGAAGCAACATGATGAAATTCTTGCTTCCTATTAGTTTCTTACGGGTGATTCCTGTAACAATAAACATGACTAATCACTTCCAACTTAGCCTATCCTTGTCCCTTGATACATGCCCTTTAAGGCTTCGCTGCAAGCACAGCAAGTGATTCTTATCCCATTGATTTGGTACACAAACATCGGATTATTTCACCCAGCTATCCGGTTGCATTAATTATTCATCTTCAACACCCACCATCCTCCATATGTGCTGCATACTACAGTTGCAGGACTGACCTATATTGCATTTCGGAGGAGAGACAGTGGGTTTTTCAACAGTAGAACAGTGCAGGATTTGAACGATTCCCCAGTGTGACCTTATCCTTATGACTGCATCCTCACCCCATTATCAAGAAATGACCCAGATTTCTACAAACTCCTGAGCCGAGAAAGAATCCCTGTGAAGAATCCCTTCTGTGTTGTTGTGCGGATCATAAATGCAGCTCCCTCTGATTGACCGGAGAGCAAGTTTTTCACTTGAGCTTAATGCTTTGGATCTCATCGCTGCTTGACATACCTACATAGCTATATAACAAAGCGGGTGACAATTGGCTGAAGCTCACACGGTGTGGTACTTTTGGGAGTTGAAGTTAGCAAGGGTGGGGGAGTTGCAAAGGAGTGTGTGAGATCAGTGGTAAATCCATTGTAATCTCCTTGTAAGCTACAAACCTGCTCCTTAGAGGCCTCATAAGCAGGAGATGGTCCGTTATGACTGGGCCTTTCATCCGAGCAAAGGAGATTACATCTGAGGAATGCTCCGCTTTCAGAAGTTTTGCACAGAGCTCCAACAATTCCTTAATCTTATCACATCCGCATCAAGGAGACGCATCACAGACCTTCCAAAGTAACACTTATATAATCTGCTTCAGAAATATATTTTCACAAAACCAAAGTGGACTGCTGAATGTGTTGGCGAAGTCTGCATCCCAAGCCACTCAAAAAGCCAGAGCACTTTTGTATGCCATCTTTCCTGAGGGCTACACAGCAGCTGGAATACTCAATTTATACACCTTAATATAACATTAGCACCGTACGCCTTATCCAAGTGACTGAAAAATGTTTATATGATATACATAAATGTATTTCACTTTATTTCTGCAGAAATAGCAGCTTGAGACGTTGTACTCCCCAGAGGTTTATTCCTACCGATTTTCGTGACGTCCTGCCCATTTCTGTACCATATATTTCCTTTTGACCAACATTGAGCCAAGTCTTCTTGAAAATTGCTGAAAATTTTCATCATCTTCGAGTGATGATTAATAAAAAAACATGGATCCCTGAAGTTTATACTAGTGCCAACATCAGGCCTTTGTATTCACTTTACAAAATATAAGAATTGACAGACATTACATTCATGTTCCCCATTGGGTGAACCTTTACTGTTAAAAAATTATCCACAAGCTTTGTTCTGATGCCACTATCAAAGGTCTATTTTGCAAACAAGAAATGTCCAAATTCAACCATAGTTAAACTTTTGGACCAGAACATACTATCATAAGGCCCTTTTACAAATGCACTGCAAACCTAAAAGTAACTAGACATTACCTGGAGGAGCTGTATGTACTGTATGTAAGAACACAAAAGTCTAAATCAGATGGATTGAACATTAAATGGTCTTTACTCTGCCAGCTCCTAAGTACAAAGTTCTTGTAATGTTGGATTGAGCCCAACGTGTGAGAATTCATAGCAAGCATATGGGTGTGTTGGTGACGTTTTCATCGCAATGACAGCAACGAAAATGTCTAACTGGAGAGACAGCGAGATTCAGGAACTTCTGTTGGCGAGGGCTGATGGTGAAATCGTCAGACAAATTCAAAGAATGGCAAGAGACTCTGTTGTTTATAACCAAATTATGAACCGGCTCCATGATGCTGCGACATCACTCGCTAAAACCAAACGTGTTATTTCCAGTAAGTGAGAATGCATCTGACATGGACAATCTATTGTTGTGTGCTACATGTATGAAAGGGAAACTAATTCCTTGAACATTGTCCACAGTTCATATGTGAAAATGGCTTTAAAAACTAATGGCCAGATTTTATTGTAACCTGTAAATAAGGATTAATTTAAATTGTATTAATACCGCCCTGACCAGTATTACAGTACAAGCTCAGGTCAAATTTCCACTTGGACGAAATAAATATTAGATTGCAGTGATTGTTTATTTATACCACATTCTTGCTCCCCATAGGATGAACCCTTTGCTCTAGTTGCCATCCTAAAGCCAACATTTGAAAGTAGCATACATGATATGTCATAATCCAACAGGCAGATTGCCATGAAATTAGCTGAAAACATTCATGCTCCCAAGTACAAAAATAATTTTGGTTTAAACTATAACCTTCCACTAGAACCACTCTCAGGTCAAACTACTATTTCTAAAGCTGCTAAAATAGGGTGACATGAACAGTGCAGCCTCTATGGTGTGTGTGCTAAAGTACAATGGCTCGTACCACATTTGTCATTTTTGTTGGTGATAAGGTCCTAGCTAACTTTGAGGACACAGCAGTTACATGCTCTGCATTTACTGGCAATTTGTTTTTGTTTTTTAGCAAAGATAATTGTATTTTCTTAAAGAACATATGGAGGGTGTATTATAGGCTGATTCCACTATTAGTAGACTCACAAATTTTGACTACCAAAGACCCAAAACATAGTACATTTTCAGAGGTCTGTTTTCACTATATCGCCTTCAAATCTGTATTCATATCCGTATCTCCTGTTTATAAGGTCTAATTCACTGGCCATGGAGATAGATTTATAGTACAAATGTATACAAAGTCACCAAGACAGACAGCAGCTCACTGGGGAATACCCTGACCCACGGTTTTATTAATATGAGCAATGATCGAGAGCTGTCAGCAATGATGGATGATGTCTGAGGTAAACGGTCAAGGGGTTCCTCCGCCTCATCGTTCGTCTGTCTCCAGAACAGCTGTCGTGTGTTTCGCCAAAGGGGTGTTGTGTGTGCGTCAGGTCGCTGAAGGGATGTGATGTGGACGCTGCCTGTACCTCCAACATTATTACAAGCTGTTTAGGGAAGGGTCAGCTCAGAAGCAAACTCATCCTGTGTGCTCAGCTAATGTTCCTCATACTACTGTGGCTGTGGTGGTTTAACTCACAATTACTTTGTTATGTCCAATTAGTCTTGTAATCACGCTGTTGTAATTGCTGCAGCCATGGCAGCTTATACTACAAAGCAACATTCGTCACAACATATTGATTGCATCTGCGCTGGATGGTCTTAATCTTAGATCTCATTGCACCAAACCTTTTTTTTTTTTTCAACTTGACTGAATGCAATTGTCATCAAACCGGTATGCTCATCATTAGACAATTGTTAGGGGGATGCGTTTTACATAAAATGTCTAACAAGATCCACATGGTAATAATTGGGAGCACATTGTGATAAATGCTCGCTGTTTACCAGGCAAGCCAGACAAAGCTGAGTCAGTGGGACTGAATCCGACTCGGGCTGGAAGAGGAAATGTAATAGGAGGCTGTAAGTTATTTTTTAAATGAGTGACATATTGACAGTTAACTCTGTAACCCTTTATTCAAACTGGGATGTTATTTTTATGGTATCAGAAGTGTCCATATTCGGGGGGGGAAGCTTTACTGGGCTACACTTCATTGTTTTCACCAGTTTTATCAACTTAAAGGTCCCATGGTATGAAAATGTCACTTTGAGGTTTAACATTAATATGAGTTCCCCCAGCCTGCCTATGGTCCCCCAGTGGCTAGAAATGGTGATAGATGTAAACAGAGCCCTGGGTATCCTGCTCTGCCTTTGAGAAAATGAAAGCTCAGATGGGCCGATCTGGAATCTCCTCCTTATGAGGTCATAAGGAGGAAGGTTACCTCCCCTTTCTCTGCTTTGCCCGTCTAGAGAATTTGGCCCACCCATGAGAGAGAGAGAGAGAGAGAGAGAGAGAGAGAGAGAGAGAGAGAGAGAGAGAGAGAGAGAGATAATGGCTTGCAAAGGAGCAAAGTGGAAGTTGGTCAAGGCCACCCCCCCCCCAATAGCATTTAAAGCTACAGACACAGAAATGGCTCATCCTAAGGAAAGCTCATTGTGGGACTGGCTCTAGTGGCTGTAATTCTGCGCCAAGGCTGAATTTCGGGAAAGAGACTTCAGATACAGTATTAGGGGACCACTAAGGCCTATATTGTTACGTGTGAAGCTAAAGTTGAACCCAAATGAAGACAACAACACAGAGTCAAATGAAAGGTTAACAGGTTTATTTACAATTGTCCAAGTTCAGGAATGCAACCGGGAATATGCAAGTTCAGATGATTCCAGATCCAGGGTTCAGAGCGGGAGTGGTACCGTAATGTTCAAGTGTCTGTGTCCAATAGTCCAGAGATCCAGTGTAGAGAGCAGGAATGGTGGATGGCAGGAGTGAAGTGGCAGCAGGAGTCAGGTTCCAAAAACTGAGGCAAAAGAGAACAAATCAGAGCGAGCAAAAGTACAAGCATTAAATACCAACAGGTAAGTCAGCCGCAAGACTAACGTGTCATCTTGACTATGATCCAACGAGGAACGGTAGGTTGACCAGGTATTTGTAGCAGAGATGACTAGTGTAAATGAGCTGCAGCTGGAACCCTGACTCCTGCACACCAGACTTCACTCCTGCAATTAAGGACAGACAGAGGGGAGGGGAAGAGCAGAGACAGAGCTAACTAGCAGCAGCAGCACAGCAGCAGGTCTAACATATATAAAAGAGACTTCAGATACAGTATTAGGGGACCACTAAGGCCTATATAAAAGAGACTTCAGATACAGTATTAGGGGACCACTA
The DNA here is from genome assembly GCA_023566125.1 of Zingel zingel. NCBI lineage: Eukaryota > Metazoa > Chordata > Actinopteri > Perciformes > Percidae > Zingel > Zingel zingel. The sequence continues at coordinate 5,439,129 of CM042332.1, forward strand.
AGGTCTATATAAAAGAGACTTCAGATACAGTATTAGGGGACCACTAAGGCCTATATAAAAGAGACTTCAGATACAGTATTAGGGGACCATTAAGGTCTATATAAAAGAGATTTCAGATACAGTATTAGGGGACCACTAAGGTCTATATAAAAGAGACTTCCGATACAGTATTAGGGGACCACTAAGGCCTATATAAAAGAGACTTCAGATACAGTATTAGGGGACCACTAAGGTCTATATAAAAGAGACTTCAGATACAGTATTAGGGGACCTCTAAGGCCTATATAAAAGCATCCAAAAAGCAGCATGTCATAAGACCTTTAAACTAAAGCCACTCTGAAACCATTGATATGTTAACCTGATTTATGAATAATTGTATTTTCCTTAAAATAAATGGCATTTCTTGTATAAAAAGTTGTGAACCATGTAATATCACAAATCCTGCCAACAACAAAATTGAGCAAAAATGATTATATTAGCAATGGATCAGGTGACCTGACTGTGTAATGTGAAATGTGTTGCTCATCCAAGAAAGTCATCACCCAACTCTACAGTTTGGCTCCACAAAGCTCTTAGTTTTGGTTTTCCGAGCCTCAAACACTTTGACTAACCTCGTTTCCAGCAGCAGCAGCAACAGGGATCTGTTTTCAGCTACAAACACCTAGATAGACCCACTCTACTACCTGTCCAACAGTAAATGGCAGATTTATTTGACTAGCTAAGAAAGTGGAAAATCGAGCTGCTAAATAGCCAAATATTTGGTTTGGAAGTTGTTGGTGGAGACCAAAACGGACATAAAAGGAGAGTGAACATAAATATGACTCTAAATTTAAGATAGAGTTGCTCTGTACGTGCTGAATGTTTAAATAATCAACTGTTTTCTTACACATTAGCCAACGGTATGGTGATGTTAATATTGTTTTTTCAGTGGCCAGAATATCAGTTAATGCAGCTTTAAATGGTCACACAATCTTACCAAAAGTTGTGTCTGGCTATGCAGCAATTTATGATTATTGTTCTCAGGTGTTGACATCTGCACCACATATTATGCTGCATACATGAGACATGTTTCTGGTAAAGCAAGCTGCTGTTGAGTTTTTCAAATGCAATTTATCTAATTCTTTGAGCATCACAAACAAAATTCCACAATCTTTTTAAATTTGATTAAATTACCATTTATACAAAATTAGCCCAACTGCAATGTCATGTCACTTTTTTTTAACATGATAACATATGTCATAGGATATGTGGAGTTACTGCCCATGAGAGAACATTGAAATAAAACACATTTTAAGATGTTATGATCATTTCATATTTTATATTAAATCTGCCGTAGTTGCCCTATTACCCAAACTCTACCGTTGAGACATTGCACTCTGCCTCATGACGCCACACTGTGCTTTTGTGTTAGATAAGCTACCACGGCACCCAGGCTTTGTTTGTTATAGTATCGCAGATAGGATTGCGACAGCCATGATGGATGACATAACAGAAGCAGTGCAGCAGCCTCTGAAGCAGGAAGTCTGGTGGAGTGAGGGAGGTCAGGGCTGAGTCGCCGCTCTGCACATGCTCGACCGGCGAGGGACAACTCTGATGGTCTCGAGCTTCGTCCGAACGCAGAGACGACACCTGGGAGTATGAGCGATCACCCAAGACGGTGAGACACAAACTGCGAGGGACAAAACGAGGCAGAACATTCATTAGCCGTCCATATGTGCTGGGTTGTATTTGTCATTTTCTCACAGTCTTGTTATTTACGTTATCAGCATACACTCTCCCTCAGCACTTCTTCGCCAACATCCCACACACAATGCTCACTGGTGTCATTCCATTTAACAGCTTGTAGGATGTTTAACTGATGTGCAGTATTGTGTTAAACTGTTATTTTTTTGTCTTCTGGACTTTTTGTTGCTTCTACTTTCCGTCACAGACACATTTTTTTCAGCATGTTGCAGGGTGTCATGCAGAGGCCAGATATTTAAAGTAAAGAGAGGGAGGTTGTGAAGTGGTGCTCAAGAGAGATGTCTGCATAATTCCACCAGGCAGATGAATAGGATCTTTCAGTCTGCAGCGCTGTCAATCTGACAACTTTGAAGTGTGCCAACTTCACAAGAAATCCCAAACAAAAAGGATAAAAAGCTATGGTGTTGGGGATTCTGGGAAAGTTGATGTCTGTATTCTACATAAGAACATGATGCGGTTTTCTCCAAAACTTTTCAGCGGGAGTCTTATTTATATGGCCTAATGAGTAGCAGGCACGGCGCTGGAGGAAGAGAAATGGTTGAAATGTTCCCGTTGATCTGTCAGAGCAGAATTATTGCACTGCAACAAAGCTGTTATTTCAATTTGCATTTGTAGATTTTCAGATGGGCGTTTCGGCCAAACTCCAGCAAAGTGCAGAGTCGACAAGCAAGCAGGCAAGTAAGCACACAGCAGATGGAAACTGAATCACTTAACCAGAGCTAAAGAGGAGGATTACAGAGTGCACTCTACTTACCTTTCCTTATCATTTCAAATAACATGCAATTTAAAGAAAAAAACCCTGTTATCTTATTTCACACTATCAAATTATGTTTGTTTTTTCTCAAAGAGGTCCAAAGAGTCGAGCTGTTCTCATGTGCTGGGAAGTTTGTAGAAAATCATTCATTCAGACGTTCAGTATGTGTCCAAACTGAAAGGTTTTAGAACGCCCACAGACTGGTTTGGAAGAATGGGGAAGCAAATGAGTAGACCTTTCACACCCCGCAGAGGCTATGAGGGCAATGGAGGGGAAGGTAACATAGCATTCAGTTATTATTCAAATTAATGTTACAGGTGACATGCAGATGGAAAAATAGAGAGAACAGCAGCCTCCACGTACGCTCCAAGCAGGGCGAAGCTGGGAACCCTTTCCTAATTGCTTTAACTCCACAATAATTGAACACTCATTTTTCTTTTTCAGACTGCACTGAGTCCTTCAAGTGACATTCATTACATTGGACTTAAAGGAGTGCAATACAGAAGTACAAAGCTGATTTATGATGTACATCATGTCACGCATACCTCAGCAGTGTTTACGGCTTTGCACAGTTTCATTTGGGTCGTCTACTGGGAAATAGAAGACATTGAATCATTGTGTTAATTACAACTGAGGAAAGTGAAGTAAATGGAAAGCAAACAGTGTGTCTCAAAGCCTCAGTGAGGCATACTGTTAAAGCAACTAAAGACAGTAACACTTTGGCTAACTCTGTAGCGGCTTTAATGTCACTGCTGAGGGTACGTCTGAGTATATTTAGATTGGACCGTCTGTCTTCTGTGCCACTGCTGTCTACACATGTTATCTGCTTGAATATTTATGAATGGAGTTTTAAATTTATGTAGTATCTAATGATACAGTCCTCTTGATTCTTATATAATGGCTGTAGATATTTGTGAGCCACTAAGTCTATCACAGCTGTATAACTTTACACAGAATTAGCCCTATTGAAAAAACGTCTGCTACTGATGAATAATTTACTATCTCTAACAAAGTCCAGTTGAGATACATTACATTGGATACAGGCTTTTTCTTTCCCCGCTCATGCACCACAGTTGAACTCAAAGTCAAAGTAGGCTTTCTACTTTACCAGAACTCCCTGACCCAATTTATACATATGCAAAGTTCTTAGGCCGGCTACACACTGGCTGCGTGGTGTTTCTGTTGTGTGGCAGCTGCGTGGTGTTTTCTATGTCTTTGCACACCAGAAACGTGTCTGATTCCCACTAATAAACTGCACTCAAGCAATAGTATACTTCGTGTTAAACAAAGTATTCACTGCAATATTACTTGGACATTCCAGTGTAACCCCTCTATAATGGCAAAACAATTGTATATTGTGTGTTGATATAATAATGGGGTCGGCTTTTGTGCAAGTTTGTGAAAGCTAGACTGACAGAAGAGGGCTAGTGAGTGAGAAGAACAGAGAAACATTAAACACCACACCAGGCAATCCTGTCAGTGTCTCGTACTTCAAAAGAACTCTTGATTATAGTGGGAACGCAAAACAGCGAGACAGCACTAAAAAATCAATGTGACATTTGCATCTTTGAAATAAGCAGGGGACAATTTTGCTTCGATTTCAGCTTTTATTGTGGTCTTTGAAATGCTGTATTTTGTGCTTGAGTATATGAAAACAGTGATGAAAAACCATATGGTTCTGAGAAGATAGTAAGCCAGCAGGGGGGTTGAAAGTCAGTCGACTGCAGGGTAATGGCGTGCTTTTATCAGCATCTGAATGTAAAAGGTGTCTTTGGTGGAACTGGTACAGGGCAGATTAACAACTCACACACTGATACACTGTTTAAGCACAGGCCTTGTTCTGTTAAAGACACAGCTAAGATAGCAGACTCTATTATAATAATACTCTACCTCTAGAATGTTAATGTTACAATATGGATCTTTCCACCTTGACTCAGAGCAGTGTTCCCCTTGGCCTTAGGCTTCATTTACATTGCTAAGTTTTGGTTTAAAAAGGAATATATTTTGCTACGTTTACACATCGTATTCCTCCTGCTCTGGTGTTTTCCCCTCTCATTCCCCCTGCTCTGGCGTTCCCCCCTCTCATTCCCCCTGCTCTGGCGTTTCCCCTCTCATTCCCCCTGCTCTGGCGTTTCCCCCTCTCATTCCCCCTGGTCTGGCGTTTCCCCCTCTCATTCCCCCTGCTCTGGCGTTTCCCCCTCTCATTCCCCCTGCTCTGGCGTTCCCCCCTCTCATTTCCCCTGCTCTGGCGTTTCCCCCTCTCATTCCCCCTGCTCTGGCGTTCCCCCCTCTCATTTCCCCTGCTCTGGCGTTTCCCCCTCTCATTCCCCCTGCTCTGGCGTTCCCCCCTCTCATTTCCCCTGCTCTGGCGTTTCCCCCTCTCATTCCCCCTGCTCTGGCGTTTCCGAGCCCCTAACCCGGAGACATTAGGAAACTCTTCTGACCCGTTGTGGTTCTGAATCTGTGGGGTTGTGTTTTAAACGGAGACCTTTGGCAACACCAACACTGATGCCAACATTTCTCCTCCTGATTGTGTCTTATGAGTCACAACTTCAAGTTCTGAGACTAAAGCTACTAACGTTACCATGGCAACTACCAGCAACGGGCGGTGCATACACGCTGCCTCCTTTTTTGCCCAGTATACCAGAATGTTGATGAGATATGAGGTTTGGGAGTGTTAGTTTAAACAGACATTAGTTATTCTACCAGAGCTAAAAACGCTTTTGTACACACATTACTTTTGGCTCAGAAACTCCAAATCCAAAACATAGCAATGTAAATGTAGCCTTACTGTGCGTACACACCGCCGCCGACTTGAGCTGCAAAGAAGCTCTGGCCACCCAATCAAGGACGCTGGTCAGAAAGTACGGGGAAGCTGTTTGACGCTTTGGCCGCTCTGATGTAGCAGTGTTCTATGTTCAATCATGGAAAAAGCATAAGCAGCCAATGCACGGCCAATACATTGACAATAGAAACCCTTTATAAATACATATATAATGACAGAATTTGTATTGGTTGTTGATCGCAGCGGTGTCTGTTAGCAGTTAGCTCGCTCGTTAGCCGCTGAACCGCAGCAGCATGCAGGCAGAGCGAGCAGCCGCCAGCTGTTGATCCGTGCAGTACTTCACCATGAGAGGACTGTTTAGCAACGATGTGACCGGCAGGTAACGTTAACTGGTCCCTATATGCAAATATCATAAATGATAGGGAACCCAGCAACGGCGATGATGAACTTTTCCTCCATTTTCTCGGAACTAATGTTTTTATAGGAACGAAAGTTTACATTGTATGTTTCTCCGGAATCAGCCGGCACGAAGGACGTCTATATTCCGATTGGTTGCTGGCGTTTGCCGCTGAACCGCGTCATAGCTCATTAACATAAAGTTGACCTACGCTCAAAACGCCCAAAACGCAACGCCGACAGATTTGCTGCTCCTTGCAGCTGAGAGAATCTTCCATTGAAAATGAATGACTTCTGGTAGCTTTAGAAGCTCAAGTCGGCGGTGGTGTGTACGTACAGTTAGTTGGTTAAGTTCCCATCTGGATCTGTCTGTCCTCCAGAGGATGGTGCCATGTCCACGTTATTGCAAACAAAACTGAAAATGTTTTTATTTGGTTTTACATACATACCAAATCTCTGACATTTATAATATAATAACACAAACTACTAAAGGTTTCGCCTCTAACATTGCTCAACAGCATGTTGTGAGGTTCATTCCAGATGTCTAAAAACTGTCTAATAACAACATGTGCATTACTTTATCTCGTAAGAGCCAAATTCACATTTTATCTTGAACAACCCTATCCAACATACAATATATGCAAACTGGCCACTAGCAATGTATTCATCAGCTATTTTATATTCAAGTGCTTAACAAGTTGTCCTCTCAGAGGTTAAAGAGCCCTCCAATTAATCTCATAACATACATCTTCCCTTCCTGCATTTCATTTCTACATTCTAACATAAATGATCTGGCAGACAGTGTACTGTGGCTTATCAAGCATCCTTCAGAGATTAATCATTTTTATTCAGCCATGAAAAGCATAACCCTTATGTATCGAACATCTACAAGCCCAAAGTTAAGATAATACAAGGTTAACTTTAGTGATCCAAGCTGAAAGTAGGCTGAGCAGCAACAAAGGAAAGTCCAAAGGTCTCAACACAATGAACAATTGAAATATTGAAGGTTAGAGCAACTTTAACGAACAGGTCAAATCCCAGTTGTGTTTATCAGTTTGTGATAGAAGTTACAGTATCAAAACAGACTATATTTATAAACAACTTATTGAATGTCCTTCCCATCCTGTAGTGCGTGTTGAATGAGTTCCACAGTGTTAGTTTGACATCATGGTGACTGCAGGGTCCTCGTGTCAGCCTGCTGATGCCTTGGTGCGGTGAAAACGGTGGACTCGGGGTGACTCGTGGAATTGTCAGCGAGGTGCCACTGACACAGTAGTGAGCAGATTGCAGGCCTGAAGGTTGGAGGCTGATGGACGGTGTTGACAGCAAACACTCACTGTAGGGCAGGTTCATGAGCCAGCGGTCAGCAAGAGACAGTGTGTCAAGATGTCAGAGCGACAAGTGACAAATCAGGGCTGGTCATAAAATAGAAGACGTCACAAATCACATCATGATACGGGTATCTACAGGGGGTTGATATGATGGTTGACCAATATCAAAAGGAACTCGGCGTCTGTATGGAATGCACTGGGCAGAGCAGCAGCTCAACTACGGCACTGTAAGATGACGTAGTATTAAGAGAGAAAACGGTAGAGAGTAGTATGAAAGACCCAAAATCTACATAAGGATGCAGGTTGGGGGGTGGGGGGTGGATGGGTCAAACAACACAGGACTTTCCCCCAAGAGACCGGGGTTCATGTCCCGTTCTTGTCCCACGTGTCACTGAAACGTACATTTTGTGCCATCTTTTCCTAACCCTAACTATCCTGTTCTCGTGCCGCATGTCAGTAAAACATACGTCCCGACCCAGAGCGTTAGAGAGTGACGCCAAGAGTCCCAACCAAGCGCATCTTAATATGGCGCCAAAGAGCTAGACACGAATCCCGCCAAATGCACCTGACCTAGCATGTGTTGAACTGAGCGTTTCAGACAGAGGGTGAATACAGACAGGCAGTATGAGAAAATAGTGTTTTTTTGAACATTAAAGCATGTAAACATGTACGAGTAGAAAAACCAAAATACAAGTTTGAACCTAAAAATGAGCAGAATATTGGACCTTTAACTTGAGTGCTTACATTTCCCTTCTCTTCATGTTGACGAAATAGCTCACACAACCTTCCAGGCTCTGACATGATTACCAAACAACTCTTGTAAACTGGTTGTTGGGGTAATTAATGTGAACCATGCACATGCTGTGATCTAATTATTATGTTAATCGGGTTTAGCAGGTTTAGTGTCCTGCCTGAGGGCTCTTTAAAAAACGCCCTTCAGCGTGTTTGTAGAATGTACCAAGGAGAGCAGCAGCAGCTACATGGGGTTTAGCAAGTAGTATGTAAGGAGGGAATTCCACGTAGGGAGGTTGGGCGGGGGGGGTGTATGGGTCAAACATAGGATTTTGACCCAGCAGACCGGGGAACGTGTCCCATGTGTTTCTTTAACCGGCTCGTTATTCCTGCGTGTCACGGAAGCATAAGCCCACCCACGACCTTTTCCTAAACCCAACCGTTCCGTTCTTCCTAAGAGTCATGGAAACGTAAGCCCACCCACAAGCTTTTCCTTAACCTAACTGCGTCAAAAGGGACGCCAATAGTCCCGACAATAGTCCCGACCAAGCGCGTTTAGTTAAAGCACGTTATATGACACTAAAGGAGACTTTTAGCGTCAATAACAACGACTAAGGCACCTGACCAAGCATCCATATTTTACGAGATGGGAGTGAGAATGTGTTGTTGCAGCAGCATCTTTCATTTTAAGGACAGTGTTACTGGCCAGTCGGCCATCCCCATTCCCGAAGAAGCTTTACAAAAATATATACACACATACTGTGTAACTTTAACAAAAACAATTTCAAGTAAAATTAGCTATATTTCAAATCAGTGGTTCCCATCCTGGAAATTTAGAATTTGTATGTAATTTTAGAGTCCACACTTTGACTTGTCAGGCAGGTGTAAAACAAATCATTAATTGCTGCATTGTAATATTTGCTGGATCAGAGCCATCATTAATGTTCCACCAGTAAATAAGTTCTACCTGAGCTTTTTTCTATGACAAGTGGAAATGTCTGCCATAAAATCCTCATTTAAGAGTGCTCTGATACTTGCAAGGCTAGCAATATTTGGGTTAGCAAGATTTATTCAAACAGCATAACATCATGCAAAGTACAACATAAATTATGAAATAGCCTATTTTGCTCTCAATATTTCAGGAGAACATTGTGTCTTTTGTGTGTAAAAAAAAAAAAAAGAAATAATGGGAAACATGAAAGAAATATGCATCTCCTGGTCTTGATAATGTTATTGCAACTTGGCTCCTTTTGTTACTAGTTTCCCTTTTGTTACCAGTTGATACAAATTCAAACAATTCACTTGTCGAGGGAGCGTGAAATGTTTTGGCTTCCAAAAGAGGGCATAACTAAAAAAGTTGCAAACCACTGCGTAAATATTTAAATAAAAGTCTGGATGTTAAAATGATGAAGCAGCCATACACATATGCATGGGATAATTGTTAATGGATGAATAGAAAATACATTTTATTACATTATTATATTACATATTAATATGAATGGTCAACAAACTATTACCATATACAACAATAGCGTAATATTGGGAGTTTTTCCTTATTGGAAGCAAGGATCAAAAAGGACAGAGAGTGTCGTACACAACGTTACAGATTGTAAATTGTCACAAATTTGTGATATTGGGCTATCCATCCATCCATCTTCGTCCGCTTATCCGGTATCGGGTCGCGGGGGTAGCAGCTCCAGCATTTTGGGCTATATAAATAAAATTGACTATGTTTAGATTGATCACGATGACTGCATGATAACTGCCCATTTCAGTTTCAGATGATTATAAAAAAAAAACACTGGACAATAACTTTACACAGAAAAAAGCCTCCACATGTCAGGGGGTGGTCCAGTAGAGTGGACCTGCATGAAGTTGGAAGATTCAAGGATGGATGGAGCAAAGGCCCACAGATTTGGTTACTATTATTGGTAACGTTCCCAAAACACTGGATACTACATTTCCCATTATGCAACTCAACGGCATCTTTTGTGTATTAACCCTGCTGAGTTAATACACATGCAAGCTCCACAAGTCCAGTTTAAACTGCAGACTCTTCACACCTTCTCCTTCCTGAATATGAACTTCTGCCATCTGGGAGAAGATTCTGTCTGCCGAGATGTGAAACAAACAGACTTAAGTTATCGTTTATCCCGACCTCTCTCAAGCTGCTGAACTTCAACAGTAAATCTTAGCACAACAAGCAAAACAAGTAAAAGTGCATGTTTCCTTCCTTCATGTCCTATGATGCTTCGTTGATATTATGATCTTATGATTGTGTTTTGGGAGATTATGGAATTTTTCCCAGATTTTGAGCAGCTTTGTATGAGATAATTTTATACAAGCCTAAAAATGTTTTGTATTTTAACTAGGGCTGTCAAACGATTAATTCGCCAAATTTCTATAGTTAATCACGATTCATCGCATGTTTTATCACATGAATAAAATTCTGTTATTTTGCATTTCAGAACTGTTTTTAAGTACATATTAACAATGGAAAGCCATTCTTACCAGTGGATCTTGATTGGGAATCAAATGAATGCAAAGAAAGTTACTTTATGAACTTGACATGTGTGAAGTCACTATTGCATCATTCCTACAAGACCTAACCTAACTGAGATGTAACACTAACACTTTGCTTATACAGTACAAACAAAATGGTCCAAAAACCAGATGCCACAGCAGGACATTTGTAACCTTTACGTTTTTCTAATAAGGAATGTAACAATTCACCTGGACAGAAAAGTAGGAGGACAATGTCCCAAATGACAAAAACAATCAAAAAAACGATACCAACAACACAGTCCTAAAACCGTATGCTGATATACATAGTCCATATAGTGTGCAGTAACTCCTAAATAATGTTGATTCCTCACTGAGGTCCAGTGATCAGCGGTTAATGAGACAGCGTTTGCAGCACCTTGCAGCAGTTCCAGTGTGGCTGCTTTCTCCGTGTCGTACAGGCTGTGTGTGGGGCTGCTGGCCCCCTCCACAACTTCTTAAAAGTAAACTTTCCATTCAGAATCTTATTGGCATCCATTTCGGCGTCTCACTCTCTGGCCAGCTCAAAGCCCAAACAAGTGTGTGGTCGTGCCTGTTGTTTAGTTTCCGGTCTAGCTAGATCCGGTGTGGTGTTGTAGTTTTTCTAACGTTACTAGTTGTTGCAACAGCGTGTGAAAAACACTACAAGATTTGCTAGGCCAAAAAGAACGTTAATCTCGTGATAAAAAAATTCATGCCGTTAAAATGGGTTTGCGTTAACGCCGTTAATAACTGACAGCACTAATTTTAACTGTAGCTACACACATAACTGCCGTTTTGTAATTACAGGGCAAAGTCCAGGTAATGAGCTGCCAGTACTTTTTCTGTTATTTTAGGATTTATTTCTCAGTGTGCCACTGTCAATCAAATCTGATCAAACCACACCCACACGGTCCTGCTGAAGATTAGCTTAGCTTTTGTGTGTTAAATTCTTATTAAATAATACCGAAACAGGTTTGTTCAAATTTTGAGTTTAACTCAATTCAATTAAATTTGTAGTGACAAATCATAAATGAAGTTAACTCAGAACACTTTACAGAGTAGAGTGCGTCTAGACCACACTCTAATTTACAGAGACCTGCCAATTCTCCCCTAGAGCAAGCTTTTGGTGCAACAGCGGCGAGGATAAACGTCCTCTAGGTGGGCGGCCATCTGCCTCGACTGGTTGGGGGATGGAGAGAGAGACAGAGATACAGAAATATGACTCATAATAATTATAGCAGTGGGTATAATGGAATGACGTGATGCACAATGGCAATTATAGTAACAGTAACAATATTAGAACTATGACTAGTAATAACAGTAGTAACTTTAGTCTCAGAATTCTGACATGGCTACGTACTAGCAGAGCTAAGTGAAAAATATGTTTCTTGTAATTTGAGTGAACTTTAATTTTGTGACACTCCCTTTCTCATTTATATTCCATATAACTGGAGTGCCTTATCAGGACTTAGGTGTACTCTGGGGGGAAACAATGTGGGGACTGAGTGCAGCTAATGAAACATTTCCAGTGCATTCAGTTCTACACTTAGTGCCTACTCACTTCATTATCCTGCGGGTGGCCCATTCTCACCGTGCACCCAGGTCTGGCTTCAGCCAGCTGCCAACTCCTACTTACACCACTCATGTGCAAGTTCCACATTTTCTGCATATGTAACTGCCTATTTCTATTTATACAAGGTGTTTATCTCCACCATGCTGCCAGCTTCATTCCTGCTTGCAATTAGTTGCCAGGTTTGAAATGGTTCACCTTCTAATTTCATGAATGCTTCTGTCAAGAGGAAAGTGGAGAAAAAAGTCACAAGGTGTTCCATTTTAACGTGACCTCCGAGTGAATAATGAGGTCCTTCAAACTGGCATTCTCACACGCCATATGATGCAGATTTAACGTGGCTAAGCTCTCAGCAGGTGTTCTGGCAGGAATGTCACACTTGTGGGCACAAAGTATTGGTTTAGCTCACAGTAAATGTGGGTGGCGTGTTCTCACTAAGTATAAAAAGACAAGGTGAAGTATCTTTAAACAAGCACTGAAGATAATTGTAAAATAAAAGGGAAGAACACTCTAGATGGTTTATCAATCTGTAATTTGTTCTGACCATGGATACTTAAAGGTACTTTTATTCCTAGTATGTTACATTTAATTGAAAAATTGGGTGTACTGGAGATTTGATGGAGAATCTCTATCATCTCTTAGAAGCAAAAGCTGAGGTGTGTGACATTGTTATACGACTGCAAAACTTCTTACGAAGGAGGAATTGAGATTGAATCCAGTCTCTTACCAACAGTCCACATTGGTCACTTTGAAGCATGAGCACAAGTCCCTAACTTTAAGCAAGTAGTTTTAATTGCCTAACTTAAGCAAATCCTAATCATGGATGTGCCAGATCCATGAGTCATTTTTGTAATATACTCAGCAAAAAAAGAAATGTCCTCTCACTTTCAACTGCTTTTATTTTCAGTCAACTTAACATGTGTAAAACTTTGTATGAACATAACAAAATTCAACTACTAAGAACTAAACTGTTTCACAGACATGCGACTAACAGAAATGGAAAAATGTGTCCCTGAACAAAGGATGGTCAAAATCAAAAGTCACTATCTGGTGTGGCCACCAGCGGCATAAAGTACTGCAGTGCATCTCCTCCTCATGGACTGCACCAGGTTTGCCAGTTCTTGCTGTGAGATGTTACCCCACTCTTCCACCAAGGCACGTGCAAGTTCCCGGACATTTCTGGGGGGCATGGTTCTCGCCCTTACCCTCCGATCCAACAGGTCCCAGACGTGCTGGGATTGAGATCCGAGCTCTTCGCTGGCCATGGCAGAACACTATCATTCCTGTCTTGAAGGAAATTGCATGTCAGTCATGTCAGGATGAGCCTGCAGGAAAGGGACCACATGAGGGAGGGGGATGTCTTCCCTGTAACTTTTGATTTTGACCATCCTTTGTTCAGGGACACGTTTTTCCATTTCTGTTAGTCACATGTCTGTGAAACGTTGTTCAGTTTAGTTCTTAGTAGTTGAATTTTGTTATATTCAAACAAAGTTTTATGTTGGCTGAAAATAAAAGCAGTTGAAAGTGAGAGGACGTTTCTTTTTTTGCTGAGTATAGTTGTATGGATCTTATTGATGAATGATGTCGTCCTGCCTGTTGGAGCCAACTGTACAATTTGCAGTTGATTTAGCGATGTGGTTACCTTGCACGGCAGCTGGATTCTCACGATATCACAAGATCACACGAGAATCTCGGGATCACGTATCACACGAAAATGCATATTGTCAGGTTCTAACCTGTTTGTGTCTGAACTAGCAGATTGCCGAACCAATCAGCATCCAGCGAGGAGCTACTGGCAGCAACGGGTGTGGTATAGGTGTGTGTATGTATGTGACAACCACAACTGTGGTGGACGTGTTAGACAGATGGTTCATCCGATCAGCTGCCAGGTATTTATTATTTGATCTGTTCTTTTCCAAACAGTTTCCAATGATGGCTTCTCAGATGGCACGTGTCACGTTAGTGATTTGGATGCTGTGATGTGAATATGTGAACTGTGTTTGTAAATGACTGCTGTTGAAGCAGTGTGGCACTGTGTGAAGACACTCCCTCTGTTTGGAAATGATTACCACACTTTATCTATATCTGTTCCTGACCACAGACTCTTTGCTCCCTCAACCACGTAGCCATATGGCTTTTAGCCATGCTAGCAGCATAGCTCCATGGATGGCAAGTTAGGTCTGTCGGACAACATTTACATAATCTATATATTAATGTGAATGTGGCTAAAATTTCATTTAGATGCAGTTAGTTAGAAGGTGGTACTGTAAGATTTTCGGTAAGGCAACCCTGAAGATACTTTGAATCTTCGTACCAAAATTCCATGGCAATCCATGTAATAGTTGTCGATCTATTTCAATACCAACCAAAAAAGTTAACATCGTGGTGAGGAAAAGTCAGGGGATCATCAAAATCAGCAGGATTTATCCTCTGGGGACCATGAATGTCTATACAAAATGTCATGGCAATACATCCGTTAGTGGAGATTTTTCAGTCCAGGCCAAAGTGGTGGTCCGACTGGCAGACTGACTGGCATAGCCGTCCCTTGAATAATGTTGCTAGCATTGGTTAAGAAAACTAAAAATAAAAAAAATGAATCAAAAGAATATTCTGGGAATATTTGGATGTAAAACCCTGTTTTTGCCTGCAGACAAACATCCTCAGGTCCTGCCATCACCGGGACAAAAACTGATTAAAATATAGAAACAATTGGAACACCATGATTTTGTAGATATTTGGTAGCCTCTCACCAACTGATGCCTTCTGATCCTCTGAAACATAAGCCGACCATTCATCTCCTATCAGTTAGCATATCTAGGTGACAGATCCATTGGCGCTCCACTCGCCGGTCTGCTGATCCTCTTGATTGACTTTGTGTTAGGACCTTAATTCCAGCCAACGCCACAGAGCTCCATTTCATGGGGATTAATTGTTGCTTTACATTCCAGGCAGAGTACTAAAAGCTCACAAACCCAGAATATTCCGAGCAGGTTGCTTTAAATCCCTTTTGAGCGAGGCGCCGACTTTAATTCAATTTTTAAAACTGATAAAAAGGCCGAGATGGATGAAGGCTGGATGGAATTCACTTTATTGCCACAAATGGTATTATAGGTATAGTATTAAGGCAGCTGAAGACATTCAGCTGCAGACATTTATCAGTAATGTATAGGCTTTTAATAATGTCTTAATGGGTGAGTCTTTGGAGAAGTAGTTTAAATACAGCAGTAGATATTGTTAAATTTAGTATGAGGAGGGGCGGATCGTTGGATCTTATTACTGCACCTGTTATGTGAACATCACTGAGCCTCTCAGAGGAGCTTTGGATAATAGATTTCATGTGCGGCAATGAAATGTTAAAACATTGTTTGACAGAAATAAACCAGCCTTTTTAAAAAAAAAAAAGATTCCACAAAGCCATTTCCCACATCATTCTTCATTCTTTACATTTAATTTGTTTATTTATTTCCATGGAGTTTATAGAAAGAACAAATACTCATCTTTTAAGCGTGTAAGTGTGCAGAAAGCACCATGTCGGCGACTGCCTCGGGTTGGGTTGGGTTTCTGACAGGGGGCTTTGTAGCACGCCATGGATGTGCAACAGCAGCTGGCATCATCTCCTGACAAGCCCCCCAATTTAAAATGAAGACCCAATCAGTTCTCATGGAGCCAGAGCCCACAGGACAAAGAGGTCTGATGCAATTCATTTCAGCCAAACATCATCACTGCTCTTTGGGTTTTACTCCAATAAAACATAACAAGCATATTTTTACATCATTTACAGTCATTGTCCCTCTCTATTCAAAGTTGTGCTCGAAAGATTCTTTTTAAATGTGGTATTGCTGCGGAGGGTTTTGTTTGCCTGACATTTTTTTAAATATATTTCTTGCTCAGAGTTAAAGCAGTTTATCCATACCACTGTTATATCTGTCCGTTCAATATGTAGCTGCAGCCGCTTGGCTAAGGTTAGCATAAAGGAAAGTAAAGACTGGGAAATATATTTTTGCTTTTTATATTCTTATTAATGTATGTTTGAACTGCTCTTTAATGTTTTATGTAAAGCACTTTGAATTGCTGTGTTGCTAAAATGTTCTACACAAACTAAGCTGCCTTGACTTGCCTAATTAAAGCATTATATCTTATAATCTATTACAGAAGCTTAACGTGAAAATAACAATTTGTACTTTTAGCCGTGCTGTTTCTTGGCCATTAGGACGCAGTAGACCAGGAGTCTATGCTGGTTGCCTAGCAACCTTTAGGTAATGAAAAGACTCCTGGAACCTGAGTAATAACCTTTAGGCAGAGCCAGGCTAGAGCACCAGTCTTTATGCTAAGCTAAGCTAACTGGCTGCTAGGTTTGGGCATCGTTTTGATTTTAACAATTCTGATTCAATCAAGTATCAAAAACTGAGGAGGACACGCTGTTGGATGCTGTCCTCCTCTCCTACTCTTTCTTCAGTGCATAACAAATCTATCTCGTTCTGCTTGAGCAGCACTGGTTGAAGCCTGAAAATATTGTAAACAAATTAATAACATAACTAATTCTGGTGGGACTGTTCAGCTCTGTTTCAGACTGATACCTCCAGTTCAGGCTGGTCCTCATCCTCAACACGGGCCTTTTTCAGTCGCGGAAAATACTCTTCAATACTCCTCTGGATTGAAGCAGCAAACATTCAGTGTAAGAGTAAATCAATGACATAACATTATTTATAATATGTTTATTTGATTCACAGCTTCTACATATAGTGTTTTGACCTCGACAACCCAACTGCATTTTACCGCAAACTTGCGACTAGTTAACTTCCTAAAGCAGGCGCAATCGCTTGTTTGCTAAGAGTCGGGTCGGGACTCAACATTAACACACTGACAACATTGAATTCAAAATATAAAATATTTTTATAACACTTTTTAATGTGTGATTGTGTAAAGGTGTTCACGAGATACCAACCTTTCGTGAACTTGTGAATTTCTCCAGCCGTCTTCTCCATAGACAGTGTTTTCAAGGAGACAGATGCTGAGTGCACGGGGGGATGATCGAGTGGCAGTGTGTGTGTGTGTGTGTGTGTGTGTGTGTGTGTGTGTGAGACGCGTAAGTGACAGAGAGATGGAGGAGAGCAGGGAAAGGAAATGCAGCTGAACAAATGCTGCGTGTTTTAAATAGCGTTACATTTTTTTATTTTATAACGAAACGCAATGTGCGCCGGCAGGTGTTGATTGTGCGGCGCACCGCCACACATTAGTCTATGTGTGGGAAACACTGGCCTGGAAGTACGGCGGTCGCTACAGAAACCAAAACTTGCGCACGTCAAATTTGGAACCTATGATTGTTTTTCGAGCGATTCCAAACGATTTTAATAAAGAAATGATACCACTGAAGTCATCATTTTTCAAACGGTTCCAAGTCGGAAGCCATTCTCGATGCTGGATGTAGCCTTATATGGAACGGACAAATGTGAGAGTGTTATCTATCTAATAATATATTGCTGCCAACATATTTATCCATTTACATGTCATGAAAGCACCACAGTCCCAGCCTACACTCCCAGGCCTTTATTACCTTCAACGTCTCATTGGTTTGTAACGAGCTTGGCATAAAGGGTCTCTCTTTCTCAGCCCCCTCAACCTGGAATACACTGCAGCAGGGTCTAAAACTGTCCAGCTTGACCCCACTAGGGAATTGTAAACTCATTTTAAGGGCACTGGAAAAAACTTCTTTGGAATTGTGTTCTTGTTTTTAGTACTTTAATGTTTTAAGTCTACTTGGCATTTTTGTTTAAATATTGTCTGTAACTGATTTTGTGTATTGTCTCAAACAGGTTTCTCTTGAACATGAGGCCAGAGGCCTGTACTACGAATCCAGATCAACATGTCCTGGATTTCTTTCAGTTCCCCGGCTTCACTAACCCTAACAACCGTGGTCCTCCATAAGCTGTGTCACGACGCTGGTTATCAACTAGTTCAGTCAACCATCAGGGTTACCCAATCCAGCGACGCGCGTGTACACATAAAAGAGGCGGGGTTTGCACAGCACGACCAATCACAAACATCTACCAGAGCCGCATATTTTACATAAGAAGAGCAAACTATAATTCTACATAAATATGAAGAACACAGACACGGTGTTGCAGGCAAAACGCAATACAGTCGCTGCTTCCTTAAACAGGAAGTAAATCACAACGCTTATCAATATCACTTCCCCATCAGTCAGGACCAAGATCTGACCATAATTACACTTGTGCTTTCCATGAACTGTCGTTGCTTCAGCCTATTATTTCAGTCTCAACCCTGTTAGTGGTAAGCCATCGTGAGAGCAAATAAAATATATAAAAATATAATTCAAACTGATGTGTGGCATTGGCAACACACGGCTCAAGAAGCCGACAAATAGCCTATACGTAATTCCCTCTGCTGAAAATCTATATATTTCATAAAAATACCCACAGGGGAATGTTAATAGGGATTGTCAGTCTCTAAGTTTTAACTTTCATGAGAGCATGCATCTCTCTCTCTCTCTCTCTCTCTCTCTCTCTCTCTCTCTCTCTCTGTCTCTCTCTCCTCTCTCTCTCTCTCTCTCTCTCTCTCTCTCTCTCTCTCTGTCTCTCTCTCCCTCTCTCTCTCTCTCCCTCTCTCTCTCTCTCTCTCTCTCTCTCTCTGTCTCTCTCTGTCTCTGTCTCTCTCTCCCTCTCTCTCTCTCTCTCTCTCTCTCTCTCTCTCTCTCTGTCTCTCTCTCCCTCTCTCTCTCTCTCTCTCTCTCTCTCTCTCTCTCTCTCTCTCTCTCTCTCTCTCTAAGCTCCACCTGATCTTCTAAGAACATTATCAATCGAGTATTGATTGGTCAGTAGGCGGTGCTTTAACACCAGTTGATCTCTAATCTCCAACATAACCTGCTCCCGACCAGGTTAGGTGTTCCGCATAAGTTACCACGGCGATTTAACCCGGTAACAAGTGATACACAAAACCCCGAGTTGAATCTGAAGTTACCTCGGTAACACCAAATCTTGCTTCGTAGTACAGGCCTCCTGTGTCTCAAAGAGATTACCTGTAAGGTTCAATAAAAAGACATCCAACTCTCCGCAAGAAAGACAATAAGCACATTTCCCAACAGGTGGAAGTGTCTGTACAGTGTGGCTTGGGCTGCATATTTCTGTCTGAACCCGACCAGAGTCAGACAGACAGACACAAGTGTAGCCTGAAATGGCCTTTGTGTTGCGTTCATACGTGGTCACGTATCAAACCCAAGCACTGAACAAGAAGTGGCCTGTGGTTCTTAAAATTTTTGACAATAACAAAACATTAAAAATATCACCTTTGAAAGCCTTCCAATGACTCAAAAGACATAATCTCTCCCTTTCCTCTTCTGGGAAAGTATTGAGCTCCAACAGAAATAAAACAAAATGGCAAAGTAGAAGCAATTAGAAATGACCAGTGCATAAAACAGTTTTTGTGTTAAAAAGACAAATTTAGAGCATCACAGTTGTAAGTATGACATAGTCTATATATCGACTACTGTTCATTTACGGGATAGTTACGGTTCCCTCTCTTTCCGCGTTCTTTGAGTTAACTTTAAACTCCGCAAGTTCTAAGTAAAATTTGGACCATGCAACAACACAGGCCTGCTTGGTTCTTTCGGGGAATGATTGTAAAGATATACAAAGAATATGTTTACTGCATTTCCTTTCTAACTGGGATGTTTTGATAGGTGGAGATTTGATATGGACAATATACACACGGTGATACACTGGTATGAGCAAATGTCCTTCTATCCAGCTAATTTAAAAAGCTACAAGTTCCTTCCTGAGACTATTTTAAAGAGCCACGCTCACTCTGCGCCGCCCAAGATGATTGTGATTGGTTTAAAGAAATGCCAATAAACCAGAGCACGTTTTTATGTCATCCAGGAATGTTTTGTGGAATAGCTAGACCTTCCTCCGCAGCGCTGTGGATATGATTCCATTGAAAGAAGATAAATTATCATATTGAATTATTGCCCATCCTTT
The DNA here is from genome assembly GCA_023566125.1 of Zingel zingel. Lineage (NCBI taxonomy): Eukaryota > Metazoa > Chordata > Actinopteri > Perciformes > Percidae > Zingel > Zingel zingel. Next base: position 5,458,957 of record CM042332.1, read on the forward strand.
TAGCTTTTATGTGAGAATTTGCTGTAATATTATTTCATTTTGGGGGAAAACATTGACTTGATGTTCACTACTCAGTATGTGAAATATGCCACTCATGTACAGTCTCTCCATTTTGAACATCTAATTGAAGCTCTTCATAAACCTCCACTCTCCAGAATCTCCAAGGTGAAGCATGTTCAGTCAGTTTTATCACTGCACACTCTTACTGCGGCGCTCAGACTTCTCCTGAAGGGTATTTCTGTGGAGAGTAGGCTGCCCTTTCTCCCTCCTAATCCACCCTATCTGCCTGTCACCCTGTTCAAAGGCCACTCTGACTCAGGGATTAAAAAGATTAGTCACTTTATACAAAGGTAACATTTGAGGAAATTCTGCTTCCTAACATGGATCTCGCCTACAGGAACCAAACATCTCAAGTAGCACTTAGGAACAACTGAAAAGAAATAAAAGAGCTGCTGTTGTCTTAAAAGTATCTTTGAAGAGGTACTACAGTATGTGTCAGCTGAGGTGTGTACTGCCATAGGTGAAATGGTAAAGCGAGATGCTTACTTTGGATGAACACATGAACACATTTTAATACATGCTTGACTTCCTAAAGTTCAGCTGCAATTATGCTGCATGTTTATTTCTGCTATGGCATTCAGATATTCTGTACTGGTCCTCTCCTCTTCTATAGATAGAGATAGAGAACTTCATATTAGTTTCATGACGGTGCCTCTTCTCGCAAAAGCCAGTGTTATGCTGTCGAAGTAGGCAGAGAAATTCTTTGAATAACAAATCAACTAATTTCAGTTCAAAGTGTATTTTGTTAGCTGACAAAACAAGCTCATCACAGCATCGATTTAGGGCGTACTCACACTTGGCCATGCAGGGGCGAACTGGGACAAAATTTCAGCCTTGCCACTGTAGCCACACCAGCCCACATTACCACGCCCATGCAGCCCCACCCACGGACACGTGCATTCACTAATTACATTTGTGTACAGATGGTGAAATAATATAGGCAGTACCTTATGTAACAGATTTTTAAACATTAAATGTAACTGGCAAACAATGCTTACTACTTTTTAAAGCGCACACGTTTATAACAAATATACACATACTGTCTGTTTATGCCGTTTGTATGCGGTTACTGTCATTCTCTACAGTATGTTGTTCTTTGTTGTCACTGTCTGTCTGTTCGACTGTCCGTGTTTCTCTCTGTTGACACTGTACATATTGTCTGTCTGGTTCTCCATCTTTTCATCTGTTTTTAACTCTCTAACTCTGCAATTTTAAAATGTTGTTATGGCTGTCTGTGATTATACTTCAGGGTTGGTCCTTGCTCAGAATTGGCCTTTTGGAAATTTTGAGGATAAAATACTTTTATTCCTGCATTCTGATACATTTTTAGGCACCAATTTATGGTAAAAATGTCTATATTTATGGCAAGGAAATCACAAAATTCTGGTGGCATGTAACAATTCAAAATACAAACTATAATAGAATATTATTATTGTATTCAGTAGTCCAGTAAGGGGGCTTTCACATCCGGGACAACAACACTTGACCCCAAGGTCCAGTTGTTTAATTAGCATGAACAGGGCTTTATGGTCACTTTTTTCCCCAAGGAGCACATTTTGCTCCCAAGTTGAAAGATGTAGGATTGACTTACATAGACTACTGCTTTTACTGCTAAATTGTACAATAACACAATCATGTTATGGATACAAAACGTTGTGAAGTGTAATGTTTTCTACATTCTACTGATCAAAAATGATCAGTGATGTTGAGACTACAGTGTAATGGACCACCACAGTTCATGCATACATGTGAACCGCGGATTAATTGCAGAGTTTAAACTTCATATTGTAAAACGTGACACGTGACACTATGTGAACAGCAGAAAGAAGGAGCAGAATGATGCTGCTTGTTCAGGGTTGTCATGTGTACTCCTAAAGGCCTACACTTGGCATCAGGTGTTAAAACCAACTGTACCAAAACACTGAATTATTTAACGCAACAACGAGACAACGAGACGTTTTTAACCGGTATTGAATACCGATGCCGTCAGAGGGCCGCGCGGACAGACAGCAGTCGGAGCTCTGCGGCCATCAGCAGCGGCTTCTCGCTACGCAGCCGGTCCCCCAGAGCAGCATGATCACCGGGAGAGTCCTACAGCCTGAACCCTGCAAACCCGTTTGCAGGTGATCTGCTTGATTTTGACTGAATGTCCCAATTTGAGTAACTTCTGATTGGGTCCGTCGGCCCATCTCAGGACCAGGCCGGCCGTTGCTGACTGGCCAAATGCTTAATATTTATTATTATTTGTATTAATATAATTATTATTATAACCATAGTGAAATCGTGCAAGCGATAAAAACCCGTCCTCGTCGGCCTGTAAAGACAATTTAATTGTATATGTATAAAAAAAAAAAATCTGACCGGCCCACATTACAAAAAATGGTCCGGCCCCTCTGGCATTTGGCTGAGCTGCCAGATGGCCAATCCGCCCCTGTGGCCATGTTAAATCGTGCCCAAGTATGTTTCACCCCAATGTCCAGTTAGTGGGATCGCTCCATACTGGCCCGGTACGCTAAACCACATGTGTCAAACTCAAGGCCCACAGGCCAAACTCTGGCCCTTAACAAATTTGGATCCGGCCCGCATATCAGTTTAGGTTCACAATAAATTTTGGTCCAGCTAGTTGTGCGCCACACCAAAAAGAAGGTAAACTGTCTATCAGACTGCAGTTAAGTGACACTCACAGCAGAATTTGGCAGATTTCCTGACTTTGAGACTCCCCCAGAAGCAGAGTTTTCATATCCAGGATGTAAAACAGGTTGCTGTATAAATGTAATCATTGTTTTACTTGATTTGCTAAACTCTATGATGGCTAAGGAACTTAGTTTATTTTCCAGTGTATCCCTTAGTGTAGTTAAGTTTGACACCCCTGCACTAAACCGTGCCCTGCCCCAGGACGTAACTGACGTCCGATGCATAGGCAATAAACCTGTTATGCATGTGCATGTCGTCGTGCCCCAAACAACTCCAAATAAGCCATGAAGTAAGCATTAGTGATGGACTCCATTGTGCTGTATGAGAGCGCTTCACTTCACTGTTTTCTTCAAACCAAAAAGTTGCATCGTAATGACCTAAGAGTGCTCTGGCCATGAATGTTTTATTGCAGTGTGAGAGCAGGCCAGCAGGGGGGGGGGGGGGGGGGGGGGGAGGGTTAGGGGGACTGTTGTGCTTTAGCACGGTTCAAGGCAACTGGGCCAAGTGTGAGTACATCCTCAGTTGCTGGACCTTTCTTTACAACCATGCGTGACGTCAACTTGTGACCAGTTGATGGAAATGCCTCTAATTCACATTTTCTTTTTTGCGACATTTTAAAAGTTCGCTTAAAATTCGCTAGACAATTAGATGGAAACATGACTACTGGCTCACTCTCAGGAAAGCATTGATGCTAGACAAGAATTTAGGGCAGGAGGACCTTCACTATTGGAGCCATGACTATGTGCAGTTACTGCTAATTAGGGCAGCGTATCCAGAGGCTGTATGTCACATTAGACATGTGCACTGCAGATTCACAATTGATTGCTAAAAAGCAACATTCGCAGCTATACATCGTATTATAAACAAATATTTGATAATCATCCGCTGTCAACGTTGTAAATAAAAGAGGTTTTCAGAGATGGCCTTTTTTTGTTAAACACATGCAAACACTTATCACGCTAAAGCACTAAAGACCCAAGGTTAAGTGCTCACATTTGATAGTATAATGCGTCTGCTTGCATCGGCTGCGAGAAAGACACAGTGTGAGATGGAAATATGTTTTCAAATGTTTACAAATTGAGATGTCTGGGAGGAAAAAGTCTGACAGCCCAATCAGGAGGGATGTCTGGATGCAAGAGGGGAAAAATAGAGAAGTTTGGCACGAAAGGACAGTCCTCAGAGGAACCATCATAATCTCTTTTTCTGCCTTCCAAACCTCTGAAAGAGATTCTATAAATATATGATGGGAGCGACAGGGAGGAGGGAGCAAGATATCAAACATCTCCTCACTCGGAAAGTCACAAGTTGAAAATGTTTGTACCCTTGTGTTGTCTTCCCGTCGACCATGCAACGTGTTGTCCTCCCGGGTTAATCCTTTTTTAGACACTTTTTTTAGCCTTATGTTGCTTTTTTCTGCCCATTTTTCGGATTCACCACTAACATCAACTACCACAACCACTAGTTTTACAAGTTTTTTTAATTCGTGGTCAAAACAACCTCCTTCATATGAAGTTATACCTCATTTTTGACACAGCTGTTTTCAGATATTCTGGCTGATTAGACTGCTCAGGTTGAAGGTGAGCCTGAGCTTTGTTTAGGTCACAAATTCTTCCTACCAATAAGAATTATACAGCTGTGATTTGCCTCGCCCTAACAGGTGCAACAGCACTAACAGGGGACTCATGAAGATGTCACTCAATCAGTCTATAGACACCCACATAGTCCTGGGAAGAGGCCCAATCAGCCACATTAACTGAAAACACCAGTATGGGTGTTCAGGGCCTTTAAAAACAAATAGTTACGATTGAGTGGATAATCACAGACTGTCAAAGGTTAGTCGGAATACGGTTTAGAAAACCATTTCATTGTTTTTTCAAATGCTATAAAATATAATAAAACACCCAAAATTCAATAAAAGTAGTAAATTGATAATTAATCTTACCTGCAAAGAGCGTTGTATGGAACCATCCATGTCATTTTTGGGGCAATTTGATTGAAAGAAACCCAAATGTCTGATGTAGACTTTAAAAACTAACTTTGAAAACAGGTCAAGTTTGACCCGAGGACAACAGGAGGATAAAAGGAGTGGAGAGTGAAATGCATATAAGTCAATTTATGTTCATTGGAACAGCGGCAATCTGCATTTTTTATCTTGTGATTATAAATTGGGACGCGTAGCACCTGGAGATTCTGGCTGCTGCTGCTGATGCTGCTGCTGGAAGCCTAAATCCCACGCATGAGTCTTAAACCTTTCATTTCCCACTGCAGATTCATCCCCAGTCATTTTCAGGAATCAATTAGAGCTGGCGCCGGCACTGTCCCATGTGTTAAGGGGATTAGTCGGTCACTCGTTCAGCTGCATTCAGCTCCGCCTGTTCTTGCAGCTTTACATGCTGAAACAGGCTTATTTACACACAGGCAATATGAGACGGATACAACAGATGGTAAGTAGAGATGGCTAAATTCAAGCCCACTCATCCTCTCTTCTCCGCCATTGAAATTCACAGAAATGACGTTTTCTTTCTGTGATGAGAGGAGCTTGGCTGTCTTTGCAGCAGAAGCAGGAACAAGGCTGTACCTGCCATTTTTTCGTAACGATACATTCTTGGTGTAAAGAAGGGATGAGGGGATTACAGAGCAGTGACACTTGTCTCCAAGACAGATGGGGGTCAGAAGTTCAGCACTACCCAGGAGTGTCGGGGCGGTGGAGCTCTTTCCAAAAACTGGGGCTGTGATGCCGTGCCAGAGCGGCTGGGATGCCCAACAGCCTGCCAGAGTGAGCATGGCAGGAGATAAAGACACCCTGCTGCTGCTCGATAATAGGAGGGGATTGTGGACCAGGCTGACTGTCCGGACCTCCATTCACACATACTGTGCACACTGGTCAACTAAACACACACACACACACACACACACACACACACACACACACACACACACAGGTTTGTGGCACTATCTTTGTGGGGACTCGTCATTGACATAATCCATTCCCTAGCCCCTTACCCTAACCTTAACCATCACAACTAAACACTTAACCTTAACCTTTACCCTCACCCTAACCATAAATTAATAATTCTAACCCTAATCCTAAAACCAAGTCTTAACCCTCAAACAGACCTTTAACCTTGTGGGGTCCAGCATTTTGGCCCCACAAAGCTGTCGGGACCCCACAAGTATACTGGAATCCCAGTTTTTGGACCCCACGAATATAGTTAAACAAGCCCCCCCACACACACACACACACACACACACATACACACACACACACACACACACTGTTTATGTGGTCAGGAGAGCAGTCGGTCTGTGTGATTCTGCAGAAAATTTCACAGAGAAAGCCTGTGTGTTTTATCAGGGTCAAGGCCAAGGTCAAGGTAATTGTTTGTACAGCCATCAGACAGACATAAGGACAAGACACACAACAATACATCAAAACCTGAAATACCCACAGTATCTAAAACACAATAGTAAATAAATACATTTAAAACAGTTTTGGCAAATTGTTTCAAATGGAAATGGAAGTTGGGATAAAAGAGTTTCTGAGTCTATTGGACCTGCATCTGGGCATGGAGTACCTACGGCCGGAGGGAAGTAGCTTAAACTGGCAGGAAAAGGAGTGGCTAGGGTCAGCTGCTATGGATTGGGCCTTCTTTGCCACTCTGTTGGAGTAGATGTGGGAGAGAGTGGGAAAGGTGATGCCTGCAATCTTGCTACATGTCCTGACGGTACTCTCTAGTCGTTTTTTGGTTTTTATGGACAGAGAACCAAACCAGCAGATAAAACAGAAGGTTAAAACAGACTCAATAAAGCAGGAATAAAACATTCTCATAAAAGTGGGGTCAATGTTAAAATTCCTCAGTTTTCGATAAAAGTACATACATTGATGGGCTTTTGCACAAACAGCATCAATGTGTGGTTCAAAACATAGCTTGCTATCAATTATTGTGCCAAGGTACTTATATTCTTGTACTGTCTCAACAGGTTGGCTATCAATGATAGTGGGGGGAAGAGGGGGGGTTTCCTAAAATCAATAATTCATTCTTTATTCTTGGAGATATTTCTGTTTAAAAAGGAGCACTTAGACCAATCATTAATCCTTTGGGCTCTGGAGGTTGAAAAGTCAACTAGCCAGGCTATTAGCCCTGGGTTGATGTGTCTTTAAAAGTCTGTCTGCTAAAATGTGGGGTTGAATACAGTTAAAAGCTGATGAAAAATCAATAAATAATAGTTGTACAAATTGCTTTGCCCCTTCCAAATGCCAGGCCAGACCCCCTTTATGATTTTACATCAACTTTAAATTCAGATTTTTTGTTTAAGTCTATCTTAATGCAATACACCGATGCCATATGTGTGTTGAAAGGGTTCTTGGTCAGTCAAGTCTATATCCACGACGTTCCACATCCGAAATTGCTCCGGTGCTGCCTGAAATTCCGCCGGATGTCTCTCATTTTCGGCTGGATGTCCATCACCTTCCACTTTCTTTGTGTTGGCGTTTTAACCTCCGGTGGATTTGTGAGGACTATGGTTAACTGCTCCTCAGATCTCTGCAGGGTAAATCCAGACAGCTAGCTAGACTATCTGTCCAATCTGAGTTTTCTGTTGCACGACTAAAACTACTTTTGAACGTACACATTTTCCACCAAAACAAGTTCCTTCCTGAGGCTATTTAGAAGAGGCACCGTGGCTCCGTCTGGAGCTTAGCACCGCCCAAGATGATTGTGATTGGTTTAAAGAAATGCCAATAAACCAGAGCATGTTTTTCTCCCATCCAGAAATGTGATGTAGCCAGACCTTCCTCTGCAGCGCTGTGGAGGAAGGTCTGGCAAAGTGAGACTATGGTCAGTCATACTCAGTGGTGGAATGTAACTAAGTACATTTAATCGAGTACTGTACTTAAGTACACATTTTTTAGGTACTTGTACTTTACTTAAGTCTTTTCTTTTCATGCCACTTTCTACTTCTACTGCGCTACATTTCAGAGAGAAATATTGTACTTTTTACTCCACTACATTCATCTAACAGCTTTAGTTACTAGTTACTTTACACATTAAGATTACTGCACACAAAACACATGCAGTTTATAACATCTGATGTTTTATTCTAAAGTAAACTAGCCAACAATATAACGGCTACAAGTCCAGCTGAGATGATTAGACCATTAAACACACAACTGGTTGGATCCTTTACACACACTACAATGGGAGGAGAGTTCTGCATTGAGTTCTTTTACTTTTAATACTTTAAGTATTTTTTTAGTAATTTTTCTGATGATACTTACAGACTTTTACTTAAGTAACATTTTTAATGCAGGACGCTTATTGTAACTGTACTGTAAGTGTTTTTACTGTGTGGTATTAGTACTTTTACTTTAGTAGAGGATCTGAATACTTAATCCACCACTTGTCATACTGGCCATGAATGGGTATCTTTGTAGCGTGACTCCACCTTAAAAAAATTAGGAACAAAAGCCACAGTTCTGACCCAATGCATTTCAGGTTCAACATAAGCTACCAGTAATTTGAGGCTTCGGCAGTCTGAGTTGGAGAAATCTTCATCCTTCTACCTAGCAACCCAACCTTTTCTCACTCCCAACTCACATACTGACGCTTGATCAGGGGCTCTCAGCGAAAGATAGTGACGCACAAGGCTCCCTTTAGCGTCTGTACGGAAGGCCCCGAGCGCAGACAGAAGATAGTGGTGTCTCCCTACAGGTAGACTGTTTTTTGAAGTTTGAATTATAATATCTTCATTTGCCAATGCCAATAGGTCTACCAGGTAGGCCATATGTACTCTGCATTTAACTTTATGTATACCTTCAGCACCTTTCATACATCATATGGCCCAAAGTGCTCCACACAGAAAAACTAAAACAGCATGGACAAAACAATGTTGTGTGTGAATACGGTGTGTTTTGATTGTGAATTGTTTCTTTTTGCCGGAGTTGTGCATTACCATGAGAGGAACACCTAATTATTATTAATATTATTTATTTTATTTATTTACAGGTGCCATTAAAATGCATTGTCATTATTGTATGCCCTTGCATGAAAAACTCTTCTCTCTCTTTATTTTTTGTTTTTAACATTTAGCTGGCCTAACTGCAACTTTGAAATATTTTAATGTATAATGTATACTGTTATTAATCCCTCTGGGGAAATTACAATGTTTTCACTCTGTTTTTATTACACACATTACACACAGGCCTGAATTACACACACATGCTCAGTACCTATACATGCACTAATGGAGAGATGCCATAGTGAGGGTGCCACCCATAGAAAGGCACCCTGAGCAGTTGGGGGTTTGGTGCCTTGCTCAAGAGCACCTTGGCAGTGCCCAGGAGGTGAACTGGCACCTCTCCAGCTACCAGTCCACCCCCATACTTTGGTCCGTATGGGGACTTGAACTTTTCCCTGCTCCTTTTGGGTCATGGCATGTGTCAAGTAATTTATGTTTAGAGAACCCTGCTATATGGAGTTAGTGTTTTGACTCAAAAGATACAATCTTAGTAGCATTGAAGTAACTTTGCAAAACCAAATGTGCAGGCCAATATTCAATTATGACATCAGTCATTGTAGAATATGCAAATACAAATCCGATCTTGATTTAATATTTAAATAAGTATCAAAGAAGTGAACACTTGTAATTAGTCATGTATGTGGAGCTGTAGGGAGCTTAGCAGCCAGTCCTTTCTGCCTCAGGCTGTATGTCATTACTGAAGCTGATAAAAAGACATTTTTGAAACGTGACATAGCAGCAGCAGGTATTGTGGAGGGTCAGTGCTGCTGTGGATCACTCTGCTGTACTCTGCTCACAGTTGGAATCACTTCCACTCTGACACGCTGTTTCCACTGAAGGAAATTGCTCCACCAGTGGGTATGAGGCAAAGTGTACAGAGGTACCGCAATGTAATCTTCAAAACTGTGTCCATGTGCAATATACTGCTTTTTGTTGTCTATTTTCGATTTCTATTCATCGTGAATGTTTTCAATCCTGTGTTTTACTGCTCCCAATTGGAAGCTTTCATTCCAAAATGCTTCTGAGCCCACATTTCCTAATATTCATTACCCAAATTGCACTTCTCATTGCATAATCATAAATAAAATAATTTGTAACTAATTAGCTTTCTTGCTAAAGTAAATTAAAATGACATCACATAATGAGTGTTTTGGGATGTCTAATTTTGGATTAGTGCCCCGCCGAGGCAAATAAAGGTCAGCTGAGCAGAATGATTTGAGATCCCACTACAGATGTCAAAGAGACTTTTTACAGTGTGTTTTTAGTGAGTGTCCAACAGCTCTTTATTTTGTCCGTCTGTCAGTTTGTACCAGATGAAAAAAACGTTCCAGCCTGTTGGAGTTTACATTAGGGATTTATCCTAATTTTCAACCCAAATGGATGATTGCTTTTCAATGAATCAGAGGAGCACTGCAATATGCAGCGACTCAGCATTTCTATCTAGGCAATATATTGAATTTTAATGATGGTTTTCAAAGGCTCAGACTGCTCAGCAAGTTATGCATTGCCTGCTCGGCATAGGGCGGGATCCTTACAGCTGTGGACGCCATTAACATGATACCAATAGATTTTTCCAACTCAGCTAATATTGACTGTTTTCCATTTCTAATAGCTTTCAGGACACAGAAGCCGAGGAGATGGGTTTGTGTTTGTCTCTCTCCCCCACTGGACCCCCTGGACAGATATACGATATGGAACACACAATGCCAGCTCAAACAAACCTACTGTATGACCTGCAGCAATACGTGTTGTGTGTAGGCCTAGTGGAAAGTAACTAAGTACTGCACTGTTGTTTGGTACTTGTACTTCACTACTTTACAGTAAGTCACTGAGCGGTTGGCAATCTTTTTAGCACTGGTGGGATGTCACCAAGTACATTAACTCAAGGACTGCCCTTCCTGTACTCTACTGTTATTTTCTTTTCTATTTCTACTCAACTAAGTTTCAGTAGTAAATGCAGGAGGTTGTACATGTCAGATGGGCTCTAACTTACTGGAAATATTTCATTTGATTTAGACGAGGGGTGGTGCCTGGATGGAGCGCGCAGGAAGCAGGACAGGACGCAGATTACGCCAGCTGCATGAAACGTCATCAACACGCCCACTAGCTTGCTGTGATTTCTCACACTTGGGGCTCAATTAGACATTACTCTGACTCGGGAGCTGGCAGGGCAAGGTCCGTCTGATTCGACTGGTTCGGACATTTGCGTTCTCACGTACAGCTCTGCCGAGTAATGTCTAGATAATTTCAGGTTTGCAGTGCATGTTTGAAAGGGGCTCTAGTGAATCATTTGATGGAGTATCAACCTATTGTAAGAGAAACAGATCCGTTAATAAGGATTCTTCTAAGTAAGGATTATTTGTCACAAGCAGACAAAATTGTCACCAGCATATCCTCTCAATGTGCCACAGTCTAATGAAATAGCACATTAAAACCATTCTTCATTTTGCAGGAAAACCAATGGAAATCCATCATGGTCCCTGGATGTTATGGTTTGGACATTTCTGTTGCCTGTTTTGTTTATTTTTTGTTGCCTTGTTTAGTTATTTATGTATGTTTCCTGGGGTTGTTTAGTTATTCTGTATTTTTGTGTTCCCTGTGTGTGGATATGTCCTGAGTATTGTGATCTGTGTATATTTAGTTGTGTATTTCCCTGTTTATGTTCTGCTTCCTGTTTTATTTTGATAGTCTGTTTTCTGTCTTGTCATGTATGGTTTTACTTTTTCCCACCTTGGTTGATTGTCCTGCCCCGCCCTAATGTGTTTCACCTGTTGTATCACCTGTCCCTTGTTTGCTCATTACCCCATGTATTTAACCCCCATGTTCCCTTTGTCTCTGGTCAGATCGTTTTGTATCCCCGTGTCGTCAGTGTGTATCCCTCTGTGTCCTGTTCCTTGGTTTGTCCAGCCTCTGTTCTGCAGGTTTTTGTTATTATTAAAATCTTTGAGCTCTCACCATCTCCTGCCTGCCCGTCTCTCTCTGCATTTGGGTTCACCATCTCTCACGCCATGTCACAGAACGATCTGACCACTATGGACCCAGCGGAGAAGCTTGAAGTGGTGAGGAAGGCACTGGAGTTTGCTTGGACTGTGTGGTGTTTGCTCTGCGCTGAGCCTGACCGGCACCCTCCCCTCCTGGAAAAGCTTGCAACGCAGCAGCAGTGGTTGTCGGAGAGGCTGTGGGTGAGTCACTTGGTTCCCCAGCTGGAGATTTTTAAACACTCGCTCAATAATCTTTTTCAAGCCACATCCAGTGACTCATCCACCAGTCTGCCTCCTCCCCAGTCGGCAACCACAGTGGCCGTCGGGGCATGTTTTGTCGGTCCGCCCGCTCCCCTTCCGGCTTCCCCAGAACCCACCAGCAACCCTTCTGTTCCCGAGCCGACGTGCAATCCTTCACCCGGGCTGGCGTGCAGCTCTCCTGACCCCGGGCTGACGTGCAGCTCTCCTGACCCCGGGCTGGCGTGCAGCTCTCCTGACCCCGGGCTGACGTGCAGCTCTCCTGACCCCGGGCTGACGTGCAGCTCTCCTGACCCCGGGCTGACGTGCAGCTCTCCTGACCCCGGGCTGACGTGCAGCTCTCCTGACCCCGGGCTGACGTACAGCTCTCCTGGCCCCGGGCTAGCTAGCAGCCTTCCTGAGCCCCGGCTAGCTAGCAACTTCCCTAATCCCCAGCTAGCTAGCAGCCTCTCTGTGTCCCGGGTTGGTAGCAGCCTTCCTGAGCCCCGGCTAGCAGGCAGCCTCCCTAATCCCCGGCTAGCTAGCAGCCTCTCTGTGTCCCCGCTCGATGGCAGCCCTCCTGTATCTAGGCTGGCTAGCAGCTTCTCTGAGCCCCGGCTAGCTAGTAACCTCCCTGAGCCCCAGCTAGTTAGCGGTTCCCCTGAATCCAGGTTAGCTAGCAGCCGCCCTAGTGTCCCCGGGCTCCCTAGGGACCCCGGGCTAGTTTTCTAGCGTTCCGGAGTGCTCTGGCGCTCCCGAGTTTGCTAGCGGTTCCGAGTTTGCTAGCGGTTCCGAGTTTGCTAGCGGTTCCGAGTTTGCTAGCGTTCCCGTGTTTCCTATCATTTCCAGGTTGTCCTGTGTCCCAGATCCCCGGCTGGCTAGCAGCCTTCCTGATCCCCGGCTGGCTAGCAGCCTTCCTGATCCCCAGCTGGCTAGCAGCCTTCCTGATCCCCGACTGGCTAGCAGCTTCCCAGATCCCCGACTGGCTAGCAGCTTCCCAGATCCCCGACTGGCTAGCATCTTCCCAGATCCCCGACTGGCTAGCATCTTCCCAGATCCCCGACTGGCTAGCATCTTCCCAGATCCCCGACTGGCTAGCATCTTCCCAGATCCCCGGCTGGCTAGCATATTCCCAGATCCTTGACTGGCTAGCCATCTCCCTGACCCCTGGCCAGCTAGCGGCTCACATGATCCCCGACTGGCTAGCCGTCTCCCTGACCCCCGGCCAGCTAGCGGCACACCTGATCCCCGGCCGGCTGAATCCCGGCTGACGTCTAGCACCCCTGAGTCTCGGCTGACGTCCAGCCTCCCAGAGTCTGCGCTGACGGATCTTCCAGAGTCTAGCGTTCCCGAGTTTTCTAGCGGTTCCGAGTGTCCTAGCGGTTTCCTGCTGACGTCCAGCCCCCCTGAATCCCGGCTGACGTCCAGCCCCCCCCCCTGAATCCCGGCTGACGTCCAGCCCCCCCTGAATCCCGGCTGACGTCCAGCCCCCCCTGAATCCCGGCTGACGTCCAGCCCCCCAGAGTCTCGGCTGACATCCAGCCTTCCAGAGTCTGCGCTGACGGAGCTTCCAGAGTGTGCGCTGATGGATCCCCAAAAGACTATGCTGACCGGTCTCCCTGAGTCTGCACTGACAGACCGTCAGTGTGTATCCCTCTGTGACCTGTCCCTTGGTTTTTCCAGCCTCTGTTCTGCCGGTTTATGTTATTATTAAAATCTTTGAGCTCTCACCATCTCCTGCCTGCCCGTCTCTCTCTGCATTTGGGTCCACCATCTCTCAAGCCATGTCACACCTGGACAATGCTAGTTGGATGAAACTGCTGTTATACATTTATGATGTGTATGATCTTAATAATGTGTTCACATCATGTTGAAAGGCAATGATGGAAAAGATCCCTATGGATATGACTCAAAATGGGAACTGCCAGTGTTAATGACACTGACTAGTTACCTGGCACTGAGCTGTGGTTTTTGAGGTGCAGATATAAGAGTTTTCTGTCACTTTGTTGAGATGAAACTTTCTAGGAAGCACATTTTCGACAGGTGCATATCAGCTTGGCATAATTTGATTTCACAGATTACCTGTTGATGTTTTTTTGTCTTTATTTCACAATTAACACTGTAAAGGCAACACTGTGAGGAGAGCAATGGGGATGACATATAACAGATTTTTCAGGCAGGTTTGAGCCCAGCAGGCATTATTCAGACCGTAAATGGTACTGAATTAAAAAACAACAACATGCTAAGGGCTAGGTTGATGGTGGCATGGTGCTGCAGGTACCAGTTAGACAATGAAATGTGATTCTGGAGATCCAGTTTGAGTAAAGGTGTTCATTTTTGTTTTTTTTGGCATTTAGACATGAAAGGGGAGAGAGGGGGACTGACATGCAGCAAAGGGCCACAAGTCGGAACCGAACCTTAGCCTTTGTACATTGGTCGCGCGCTCTACCAGGTGATCCAACCAGGCGCCCAGAGTAAAGTAAAGTTCATCTGCACATCGTCATAAAATAGGTCATTCTAGAAGCTTAGTGACACATTGATTACTCACAGGGTAACTTGACCCAAAGGAAAACTTTTTTTTGGCAAAGGTTACAATCTGCATTTATTTCTAGGATAAATGACTCTGCAGTAGTCAAAGGTATTTAACGTCAGTGATGGAAACATGACACCCGGACGTGGTCATTTTCGCCCCTTTTCTGGCATGATGCTTTGACGTGCGTTGAAATTACATCCGTCTCTGTGCAAGCAGCGTTTGAACATCGTTACAAATTTAGCGTGATTTATGGTCCTGTGGAGGCTCTACTCAGAGCTCTCACCGTAGCCTATGTATGTGGCCTGAAGTTCATACTTGTGCGTTGGTGTGTGCGTCGCTCTCTTTAAGAGAATAGCAGGGCCGGCATGTGTGTGTGCGTGGGGAGTGTGTGGTAGAGCGAGTGAGAGAGTAACGTGATTAGCTTCGGAGCGAGTAGCGACTTTAGAGTCATAGCAAGAGAAACAAAGTGTCTCTCCTGTTCTTTCTGACCACGGTGGGAAATATGTAGCAGGAAAAGTTATCTCTCTGCTTGATTTTATGTTTATGGAGAAGGAGATCCACGAAATGAGTTGGGGGAAATGCAACGCTACCAAGCCACGGCCAAGCGACATGCATAGCCGCAACGTGTAGCAAATTACGCTTCACTTAACACTGAGTTTGAAAGAGCGACTGAATAAGTGACAGATATAAAAAGAAGTACCCACTAATACATAGTGCAATGTGTGTGTGTGTGTGTGTGTGTGTGTTCCTCCTCCCTCTCTTCTTAGCTCCATTCAACTCTCTTCTCTTCCTTTGTTTGTGCTGGCCGGCAGCTGACTGTGCTGGGTGAAACGTGTGTAGTTGGTAGGTTTTACTACTTTTTCCTTAAAGGAGTGTGTCATAGTTGTAGTTTTCAGTTGTGGTTTTTCCTGTTTTATTTTGTTAATGCATTCCCTCTTTGCTTGTTCCCTGTAATTTTGTTTGTTTCCTGTTTTATTTTGTAGTGTCTGTTTCTCCTGTGTCATGTCTTGATTACTTCCTGCCTTGTGTGTTTTCCCGCCTTTGTGATTGTCTGCCCTGCCCTGATGTGTTTCACCTGATCATCAGCCCTCATGTCACATGCTCCTAGTTACCTTGTGTATTTAATCTCTGTGCTTTCTTTGTCTGTTGTCCGTTCATTGTCATTCCTTGTGTCGGGCCCTGTGTCTCTTGTGGGGTTTATGATTTACCTAGTCTTCAGTTTTCAAAGTGTTTTGGATTTGTGTTTGGATACTCCTTTTGCCTGCCTGCCTCAGGACACCCTTTGGTGTAAGCCATTTTATTTTGATAAACCTTCAAAACCTTCCCGCTGCCTCCTATTCCCTACCTTCTGCATTTTGGGTCCAAGCATGCACATACCCTGACAGAGTGGTGAGCTTGTGCTTTGGTTTACGAGTGATTTAGTCGTTGTTTTGTCCTTATCTAACACTGTTGTTCTTCCTCCTTATAGATCGGCCTCTACCTGTCCATGGTAAGCTTGTTTTTGGTTTTAAATTTCTGCAGAGCAATAATTCTTGTTGCATATTTTATTTTCTTATTAATGAATTGTATATATACTTTTTCATCAAGTATCTCACATCCTCCCTTCTGCCAAGTCACATCCATTGTTACTCCCTAATCCCTATCAGGACCACCGTAACATTCTCACTGGCTTCCATGCTGCTTTCTACTGTTTACAACGCCTGTTTTCCGGCCTATAAGTGATATCAAAAGTGACAACAGAAGATAAAACAGATGGGCGTACTCGTCCACTGGCAATGGGAAAGGAGTCTATTGTATATTTTTAGCTGGGTTTTCCCGCGTTTCAAAAAACCTGCATAACTTAAAACTAAAATGTAGTACAGTAATAGTTTAGTGAACTATTACTGTTCTGCTAGCTAAATACTAACACACTGCCAAGGAACAAACTACTGCTAATCAGTCACAATAACTCTCCATGTTAGCTGCCTTGTTGTCTGCTTGCTAGCAAACTAGCTAGCGGACAGTAATGAATGTTTGAGTTAAGTAATGAGTTTCTCTACTTTCTGGCTCCCCGATCACTCAGGACTGTTGATACTGATTGCTATTGGCCAACAAGCAACAAACAATTGTTGAACTTGATCTGATTTGTGCAGATTATTTTAACTCCACAAGATATTTCTCTCATCAAATTTCCATAGAAATGCACATTTCGCAAGTGTATAAACAGTTTTTGAACATTTAAAAATGTGTAAAAACAGCGATTTGTTTTAGAGCCTTCTGCAGCTATGCCCCCACTGTGCCAATTCAGTGGTCTTAGAAAGAGAACCAGGGGGCTGTTTTTTTCACAAATTTAGTAGCTCTAGGCAACTACTTGACTGAAAGAAAATGTAACCGTGCTTAAATAGAAGGCAGTATTGAAAAAGGGTGACCATGCTGTTAAGATGTGACTTGTTTAATCGTGTCTCCCCAACAACCGTCAAATGTAATTTTAGTTACAAGCATCAGTCACAATCTACTCAGACAAATAATTATGCATTTTGAAATACTTTAGCTTTTATTTTATTTTGGAACTAGACAGTATTGTCTTGGCCAATTGCTTAACCTGGCACCGTAGCCAAAGCTACCATTGAGGAGGTGCCTCCACATGGCGAGTCTAAACAATACAGAGAGGAGGCTCGTAATGCCAAGTAGTACAGTATCTCATTATCTACATGCTGCCACTTCACACTGAGCAATTCACTTATATCCATCATCCCACAGTGGTAGTGTGGGATGTATCTGTATCTGTGGAGACGGTTCAAACCGGACCTACAAACACAACCCACCAACCAGAGGGCTCGTTTCCATTTCCTCTGCATTCACTGCTTCACATGGCACATCGTTGACCTTAGCCAGTCAGTAGGTAGTCTGGTAAATTTCATACTTTGCCTCCTGTGATTGATCACATACAGTATGAGTCCAGTCAGACAAAGTCTATGTGAGTGTTTGCTGGGTTTTACCCCCAAAGAGAATAGGCCCAGTCTTAAATGTGTTTGGGTGCCTGATGTGACTTATCTGTGAAATGTTTAAAGACAAAAATTGCCAGGATAATACTTAACACTAAAACTGCCAGAGTTGATACCATTGGGCATTGTGATTCTAAAATGTTTATGATTCCAATATTGTTATTGCTGTTTCCCTCCTGCCATGGACTTTTCTTAAATACTTATTCTGCAAATGCCTATATCGTTATAATGATGTTAGACATAGATAGAACTCCGAACTCAAAGTCTAGGACTTGGGACATGACCTGGGACTTGAGTGCAAAGACTTGAGACTTACTTGGGACTTGCAAAACAAATAGACGTGGTCCCACCTCTGGTTTGCATGTACTGGGGCAAAAGATTGAGGGACATAAATCATTCCATTTCATTTTATGTGTGTTACTACATTGTTATTGCTGTTTTTCTGTTCTACATTGGGCTCACTAGTATTTACACACCCATATCACTGTTAAGAGATACAGACAGAGAGACTACAACTGATGATGTTGCATGATTGATGAGGTTCTCCAATACTCTAGACATTCTTTTAGTTGAGATGTGGCCTATCTGTGTCACAAACAAGATGTGGTATTTTGCCTTTCAGTCAATGCCTGAGATAATTTCAGACAGCGATTGTTTGACTACCACAAGAAGCCTGATCCATGCAGCGTCTTTTGGTGTGGTAGGAAACAAATCCCACACTCCAAATAGCAGGGCCAAGATTCAAACAAAGGGACCTTCCTGTGAGGAGGCAGCACTAAGCACTTGTGAGGGTGATGGGAGAGTGCAAAAGGTGTGCAAGTTACACTTTTGGAAACTGAAAATAAGTTATGCATATTGTTTGAAATCTCGATGAGCTTTTTTGTGATTTAAAAAAGAAACAAAAACTAACACCAAATGATAACATGATTGTTTTGTAAAAAAACATGACATCAACACCACATGAAAGATCTTGAGATGTGTTTGGCATCTATACAATTACCCAACTGATTTTGGTTCTACTTAGTGTGGCTACGTTGTATCTGTACAACTATTGAATGTGTTGCCATAAAATTTGGAACAAACCCGCCATGGTTCCCAGAGGATGAATCCTAATGACTTAGTGATCCCCGGACTTTCACTCTGCGTCACCAGACTAAGTTAACTTTACATTTGGTGAAATATTTTAACAATTGCATGGGTTGTAATTTGGGTTGTCAAAATTAACCCGATAATAAAGAGTTAACGCAAATTTCTTTTTTTGCTTGCCAATTAATACACACGCGGGCCCTGGGCCGCTCCGTAGTTTGGGAAATCAGGAAGCGATGCAGCACTAACATTAAGGATGTCTAGCAGAAACAAACCTCCTTAAGCAGAAGTGGATAGAGAAAAGGGTCTTTTGATTGGCAAGTTTGGTTTCAAAAAGCCCTTCCAGATGGTTCTCTCCACAAGACACGGCAATGTGTGCACAAGACAAGTTATTTGCATGTACTGTCGATGTGAATGGAGTATGTTGATTCTACTATACCACTTGCTGGCCAAGCATACAGCTGATTCAGAGATGCCGTGTTACATTACATTGTTACATTTAGCTGACCAATGTACTTGTACAATGTGTCAGTTGCTGCTGTTAGTTAACCTTTCTAAGTGTAAAGTGGGACACTACATTGTGTTAGTATTACCAAGTAATGTTCCATTCAGGTCAATGTGCCCATCCGTTGTTGCTTGATGGGCGTGAGTTTGACATAATATGCATTCATCAGCATATTTTTGGAGCATACAGTACCTTTTGAGGTTATTCTGGAGAATATTTTAGACGGTATTTGTCTTTGTTTTGGATTGTCGCAATAATAATAAACATTTGCATAAAGCAAGCGTAATTGTCTGCTCCCAGGTTGATAAAAGCATTAAAAACTTCAAAAATATCGCGCCATCATCAGGTCAACGTGTGGGTGAAGTGGATGAACATGCACCTCTGGGGCACGCACTCCTAACAGGCACGCCAACCGACAACGCTGCAAGCACCAATACCAGCAGCAATACCAGCAGCCAGGCAAATGGTCCTTTCCAAACGGGCATGCACTCCAAACAGGCAAGCCCCAGACGGGCACTGCACTGCATGACTATTTTCAACCAACACTGAGAAAACAATAAAAATCTGTTTATTGTATTATGCTACTTATTATACGGCCTTTTGGATTATGCAAACTCTAATGCAAAACACTTTTTTATACACCTATATACTATTGTTTTTCGTAGATTACGTAACAACAGTTGGAACCTCGGTCTAGTAAGGCAGTATTTTAAAGGGTTTATGGGTTGTAAATATTAGCTTGATAATGTTTTAAAACATTTATTAATACTCTATAGATCAGTTATTACAAGGATTGGGCATCAAGAACTGGTTCCAACTTGGAATCGTTTAAAAAATGATGATTCTTTATTTATTGGAATCGTTTTGAATTGTTTTGAATCTGATCATCGGTTCCAAATTTAACACAAGCAGGTTTTGGTTTCCGTAGCGGCCGCCGTACTTCCAGGGACTTCTGGTGTAAATCACCATTGGAAAAAAATAACTTATTCCTCTTATTTGTGAAATAAGCATGTTACCCATTTTACCTCCACCCCTCCATCTAATGGAAGAATCCAAATTGGAATCAGAATTGTTAAAATCAAAATGATGCCTAACCCTAGTTATAACCAATTTATGAAGATAGCGTTTGGGTTGCCAGTTTGTGATAGATTATCAGGAAATTTAAAGATTTTATATTTTTAGGGCTTTTATTGCCTTTATCATAGAGTAGCTGAAGAATGACAGGAAAGTAGGGAGAGAGAGAGGGTTGGGGGGGTGACACGCAGCAAAGGAACCCGGGCCGCTGCCATTACTCAGCCTACATGGGGCATACACTCTACCAGGTGAGCTAAAAGTCGCCTCAGATTACCAGGATCAGAACTTATGCCGTTTGTCCGTTCAACCTCTGACCCTCCGGAAAAGTACTAAAGGGCACTGGACCAGAAGCTCTATATTGACAACGTATTAACATCAACAACAGTAGA
Source organism: Zingel zingel (assembly GCA_023566125.1). Taxonomy (NCBI): domain Eukaryota; kingdom Metazoa; phylum Chordata; class Actinopteri; order Perciformes; family Percidae; genus Zingel; species Zingel zingel. The sequence continues at coordinate 5,479,518 of CM042332.1, forward strand.
CTTGATGGACTGTTACAAAAAAACTTTATTGGCCTATTGACATTTAGAACGGCAAATGACAAACTTCTTCTGTTGGCTTATTAGAAAGTGATAAACCTATAAGACATTATAATGAATTATTGACATGTATAACTGCCGACTTTATTGACTATTACATATAACCTACATTAGCTACTTATTAACATTTATAACTGCAGATGACTAACTTTTGCTATTGGTTTATTAGAAAATGAAAAAAACTGTGACCCCTTTATTAACATTTATAAATTGACAGACTTGATGGCTTATTAGACACTCATTACCCAATGACTATTGATGACTCATAAAATAGATTTTTCACAACCTGGCAACCCGAAACATGTTTTAAATAGCTAATAAGGGATCTATAAAGCATTAGTAATGCCATTTTATGCCACTGCAAACCTTTAATAATGGGTGTTTAAAAATGTAAAAGGCATAATGCCGGTGTTGTGATTTTCATTAATAATTATATAAATGTTGAAAATTCAGTTTTGGCTGTCGTTTAAAATAATTAAAATTGCACGCTCTTTACACTCAATATTTGTAATGTGTGCGTGACTGCATGCTTATCTATTTGTGTATTTATATGAATGATTGCATGTGCAAGTCTGAGGATTTTATCTGTGTATTAAATTAATGGCCTTGTGAGCGATTAAAAGGCTGGCTGCCCACGTCAGTCTGGGAGTGTCTGCAATCTCCTGACACCATGCACAGCAAACTGATTCATGCTCTGACAAATCCACTTCAAGAAAAATGGCTGTCGCCACAATCTGATTGCTCCAACTTCAGCAGCCAAACAGCCACTTGAGTGGCTGATATCAGCTAATGGAAGTGAGTAACCATTACTGTCAATATGCTGTCACGTGCGTCTGAGATCCTGCTCACATGAGGCTGTGCTCATAGAGGGAAACAGCGATCTGGCAATGTGTGTGGGAATTCTGTTATATGTGTATATCTGTGTGTGTGTGTGTGTGTGTGTGTGTGTGTGTGTTCTTGTTTAACTTAATTCGTGGGGTCCAAAAAAAGGGAGTCCAGTATACTTGTGGGGTCCGGACAGCTTTGTGGGGCCAAAATGCTGGACCCACAAGTTTTAAAGGTCTGTTTGAGGGTTAAGACTTGGTTTTAGGATTAGGGTTAGAATTAGGTTATGGTTAGGTATTTAGTTGTGATGGTTAAGGTTAGGGTAAGGGGCTAGGGAATGCATTATGTCAATGACAGGTCCCCACAAAGATAGTGAGACACACTATTTGTGTGTGTGTGTGTGTGTGTGTGTTCTTGTTTAACTTCATTCGTGGGGTCCAAAAACCGGGAGTCCAGTATACTTGTGGGGTCTGCACAGCCTTGTGGGGCCCAAAATGCTGGACCCCACAAGGTTAAAGGGCTGTTTGATGGTTAAGACTTGGTTTTAGGATTAGGGTTAGAATTAGGTTATGGTTAGGTATTTAGTTGTGATGGTTAAGGTTAGGGTAAGGGGCTAGGGAATGCATTATGTCAATGACAGGTCCCCACAAAGATAGTGAGACACACTATTTGTGTGTGTGTGTGTGTGTGTGTGTGTGTGTGTGTGTGTGTGTGTAATAAAGTCTGATTGATTGATTGACTGTTTACTGTACAGGCCACCGCAGCGTGACGCGGGGTTGCGTTTTTCGAAAAGTTCAGTCGTTCTCAACTTTTTGCTGCTGGCCCGCTGTAAACCCCACCGCAGCCTAAACGCACTACCACCATTCAAATTGAATGGAAAGACTGTCCGATGGCCGACGCAGTTAGTGTGGATGAGGCATGTTTAAGATGTGGGTGGTTGTGTGGCTTGATAGCAATTCTGAATTGACAACTATTGACTGCAACTGTAATGGCCGACAGCTGAGCCAATGCAGTAGTGTCCTAAGTTGCAGTATCACTTATAGGTAACATTTTATACGCATTAGCCCTTCACTACAGTGTCACTCCATATAAAGTCTATATGAAGCTGTGGAAGACACTCCACATTGCCAGACTTTCATCCACAGTGCTGCGGAGGAAGGTCTGGCTAGTCCACACAACATTCAACGTGCTCTGGTTTATTGGCATTGCAGCAACGCTGTGTCTGCAAAATAGTCTCAGGAAGGAACTTGTTTTGGTGGAACGGGTACGTTCAAAAGTAGTTTTAGTGGTGCAACAGAAAACTCAGATTGGACAGATAGTCTAGCTAGCTGTCTGGATTTACCCTGCAGAGATCTGAGGAGCAGTTAACCATAGTCCTCACAAATCCACCATAGGTTAGAACGCCAACACAAAGAAAGAGGAAGGGGACGGACATCCGGGCGAAATGAGGGATATTCAGCAGAATTTCCGGCGGCACCTGAAATGAAACGTCCGGGAAATGAAACGTTGTCGATATAGACTAAGGGGGAGTGTACGGAACTCTGGGGCAAGGTCACAGTAAGAAGAAGAAAAATGGATTGCAGCCACTTGTGCTTATGAGCTTCTGTGTCAAAGATTGGTCCGTTCACATACTGAATACATAAATTATAAACATCTCTTCAGAAAGCTATTGGCAACATCACCAATACTTTACACACATTGGTTTTTATGGTGCACTACGTTTTCCAAGCAAGGCCACACAGATAATTCAATTCAATTGTATTTATAGTATCAAATCATAACAAGAGTTATCTGAAGACACTTTACAGGTAGAGTAGGTGTAGACCACACTCTATAATTTACAAAGACCCAACAATTCCAGTAATTCCCCCAAGAGCAAGCATTTAGTGTGACAGTGGTGAGGAAAAACTCCCTTTTAGGGAGAAACCTTGGACAGACCCAGGCTCTTGGTTGGCTGTGTCTGACGGTACTGGTTGGGGGTGTTATTGGTCCCCCCTGTGCCACCCCACATAAACAATCCTGGAGTCGACGCAAACACATGAATGAATTGTCCACTCGAGGTGCTTGAACAATCAGACTTCAATCTTTCTTTCTATCTTTCTTGGATGCACACCTACTACACTTTTTGAGATTGTGTACTGTAGCTATCCGATTCGCCCAAGACGTATGAAGTGCTTACGTGTAGGTAGGCTCTTAGTGTTGGATACATTGTCAGTTACAGATTGTATCAGATGCAACTCAAATACCATACTAATACTGTATAAATTAATTTAGAAAATCACTAGCCAAATCAGGAAATTGTTCCTGTTTCAAATTAAAGTCATGGTGTGAAGGATTTTGTAACTTGTAACACATGAGCCTAAACCCCCCAGTAACACATCTTTCTCTCTCCATTGCTAAATATACACACATATATATATATATATATATATATATATATATATATATATATATATATATATATATATAGTCATTCTCACAGTATGTGCATTTTAAATTGACTGCATCCAGACTTTATGAATCTCATAACAAAGTGTAAACTAAATACCACTTGTATATATCTACCGACTGCTTTTATTGCTTCCTGCTGTGGTTGGTCTGCAGTTGTCAAATTAAGGAAATCTGAAAAGATTGCCTCTAAAAATCAGTTTGTATAATCCACCAATAAAAAAAAAAGGAAAAGCTGAATCATACTGCCACATTGTCGGGCCTCGCGCTCCTCTTGCTGCCACTTTCAAGTACAGGCCGGTTTAAAAACAAAAGAATTGATTCTTTCACCAGCTTTTCTCAAAATGACCACAAGCAAGGACACTCAGAAAGGATCCCTGGCACACTAAAGTGAATATTAAGTCAAATAATTGGATTTGCTTCCTAAGCCGTCGCCACCAAGGAACTGACAATAAGGGAGAGTAATGGAGGATCTCTGTATCTCTGGCCCTCAGTGGGATTAAAAGAGGAGAAATTAATTGAATTCAAATTATATGTGTGTTAATCTTACTCCGAGAAAGGCTGCAACCTTGAATGCAAAAATCATCTGTGAGTACTTCACAATGAAGTGTGAATTGCTCTCAATGATAATCTGCCAAGTCTAATATGGATCTAGTGATAGAAGTAGCGTTCCCTATTGATGGGAGGAGACGAGCGAGTGTCTGAAATGTCAATCTGATCGTCAGTATGATTATCTCGTTAGCGCAAAGCTCCCTAGGATAGTCTTGGGTAAGTGAGCAGCAGGGCTTGCATAATGCTGAGAGAGAGATTAGTGCAGAAATTGAAACCAAAGATAGTCCAGTGTGGGTGGGTGTGTGTTCCTTGCAGGGATGTGAAACTGACAGGGAATATTAGCTGCATGGTGTCACAGCAGGTAGAGCTTCATTAAGTTATGCCTCAAAGATTATTCTTTGGCTGTGAATACTAATATGATAGCCATAAAATAGAGACTACGGAGAAAAGTTCTGAGGTATACTGGCCCTTGTTTACCTCTGTTTTGGCACCGGGTCATGGTGCAAATGCAGTAGCATGACGTAACAGGTCGGCACTGAGATTTAACCCGTTCCACTCTTTGTCCATTGTTCCTGAAAACATAACACTTTGAATATATCTAAATAACATCCGAGCCCTTTCCATTTGCGTTCACCATATGAGCTGGGAGGCCAGGGAACAACTTGAGCATGGTCTCGCTAAGACAACAACTGTCCCACTGCCCAAGCTGTCCTTGTGGAACGCTCACACTTTAGAACATGTCAAACTCAAGGCCAAACCCGGCCCCTCGCAGATTTTGATCTGGCCCCCATATCTATTTAGGTTCACAATAAATTTTGGTCTAGTTTGGTTCCTAGTTGTGCGCTATACCAAAAAGAAACTGGAAATGTTTTTCAAACTGCAATTACGCGACTTTGAGGCTGTGACTTTGCATATTCAGGCCTGTGAAACAGGTTGTTGTAAATCGGGTAGCCTCCTCTTAAAAATGTAATCATTGTTTTTGCTTGATTTTCAAAATTCTCGGATGGCTAAGGAACTTTTTTGTTGGCATTTTTAGGGCTTTATGCCGACCAACTTGTATGTGTGAAGACTATATGAGACATATGCAATACAGTAAAAACATTTTTTACTTTTTCACTTAAATAAATGCATGTCAATAAACTATACATGTGTGGCCCTTGATGTGACTCTCATTTTCCAATGTGGCCCTTAGTGAAGTTGAGTTTGACACCAGTGCTTTAGGATATATGTTCTACATGTGTTAAGACGTAGACCTAATTCCACAGTATTTGATTTGTTTACATGCCATACTGAACTGAAGAAAGTCACCAAATGAACCAAGAACCAAAACATTCTGTACCCAATGGTCTAGGACAATTACAAGCACCATAACCTCTATAAACATATCTGCATATGAATGTAATGTCGGAACCCATTGGCAATCGCCTGACAAAAATGTTGCCTGGACCTCCTTGATCTGGTTGCTAATTGGATTGCCAACAATGACCGGCGCACGGAAGAAGGAATACAAGAAATCAATGTACTCAATGTAGAGGAGGCAACATGTGCACTCGTGGACATTCATTTCCATTTACAGAATGTAAAATGTTTTGTCTTCCAAGATCTTTGTGTAGCTTTCTCAATTTGTTCTAATGTAATGCTGCTGTGAGCAGCTCTTCAATTTCCTTTGTGCATAGCATAATGGAAACATAGTGTCCATTAACAGCCCACTCAAAGACCAAGAGTGTTTAAGTTTGAATAACTGCATTAGATCTTATTTACACAAAGTGCCCACAACTGCTATGCTGTATAGTATACTTCATTTTGTCACTGCAGCGATATAACAGTGAATAACTGCTTAGATTTAGTAGTTTGGAAGTTGGACACAGCTCTCGGGTCTCAAGAACAAATTAGGATTTGCGTATCTGTGTAACCACTAGTTTCATCATCTGCTGATGGATCCTCATGGACTTTACGTACCTACAAATGTGCTGACTGCACGTATGTGGAACACATTTGTGTACATAAACACCCACTCTAGTATTATACCAGTCCGCTGTCTGTCCAACTGTCCATTTCTATTTCCATTTTGTATATTGGGGGCGTAAAGGGCCGCTAGCTTCCCCCAGTGGCTACAATGTTCACTACACCTATCCGTCCATCCATCCATCCATCCATTAGCTAGACTGGCAATATACTGACACCTTTTCTTAGTTCTGTCAAAGTAATGGGGCTAACCATTTCAAATTTACCTGGAGGGTGGCACTAGAGAAAAGCTCATGAGGTCATAAAAATCCCCTTGTGAGCATGAATGTGCTTGACTAATTTCATGGCAATTTGATCTCTTACATTATGTGACGCCTTAAGTACTAACTGTAGTGACTAATTTGTCCTGAGTTTGTTCTTTGTCACCTTGGTGTTGACTGGGGAAATCTTTGACGCTTGTTTTGTTCCAATAAACCAAAGAAAAAACATCCAAGAGAGTAATGTTGCAAAAAATAGATGGTCTTTTATTTTAACACAAAAAATAGTATAGATCCTTTATCTGGTAAAAATTATATAAAGCAGACTGGATATTCTTAACTAAAGGAGCAGTGGTTCTTGTAGCAAGGTCAAAAAGCTGTGCGCTCCCAGTCAGCCACGCCTCCGCCCCCGTCACCTTCCTATTTAATACCTTTTGACGTGTAGAGGGCACAACTTAAGAAGAATAGACAAAACATAATTATAATAAATTCAAACGAAAGAAATGGTTAAAGAATGGCTCCTACACTAACAGTTTGGAGGGGGGGGGGGGGGTCAAGAAAATCTGCCCATTACTTTGCGAGATACATATTTTATCATTGACAGTTGATCGAATGTCATTGGGAAATTTTGACCTGATAGTGGTGCTGGATGAAAAAAGTCAAAGGTCAAAATCAATGGGAATAATTCTCTGAGGGTCATGAATATTCATACCAAATCTCAGGGCGATCTGTCCTGGAGCTGTTGACATATCTCTGCATCAAACCATTTGACAGCCAGACTAAACAACATCGCCGTCTTTTGGCAAGAAATTACATTCTAACCACATCTCATAACTACTTTAGGTTAGTAGCATTGTGCTTGAAAAAAAAAGTTGACTTTAATAAGCCAATAGTCTGGAACTGCATCCTGGAAGGAGTCAGGGAAAGTTGAGAAGCACCATCTTCCTCCCCTAGCTCAATTCTCATTAATGTCAATTTCATAGTGCTGGTCCCTGGGCGATGCTCTCCTAAAATGTGTGTCAGGAATATAGTCACATTTTGAATACACTTCCAGACATCAAAAGAGTTCTTAGATAAGGCTGTTTTTATAAACCTTGGCCGTGTTGATGTGGTGAACTTTTACCCTCGTGTCCTTTTGACCGTAAACGAGGTGACAGCGACATGACAGAGCTGGGATGTTTGTTGAACAGGAGCGAGAGAGCTTAAAATGTGACAGGAATGTACAGTAAAACACAGAGCACGGAAACAGCACTAGACTATGTTTGCAGATGAGGAAAAAAGTTGCTTAGTAACTTTTTAAACCGTTGATATGTGTCACATAATTCTGCAGTGGGGAATATTCCAATGAGGGGTGAAAATCAGGTCATCAGGAGTGTGTGTGTGTGTGTGTGTGTGTGTGTGTGTGTGTGTGTGTGTGTGTGTGTGTGTGTGTGTGTGTGTGTGTGTGTGTCAGCCCCCACACATATTCTGGCTGTGGAATGAAAGACTTCCTCAGCTGCATTATTCCTCGACGTTCCTGCTCAGTGTTGCCCCCCGTCTGTCTCTATCTCCCCCCCTGTCCTTTTCCACATTTTGACAGCAAACCCTGCTGTGCTCTCTCTAACTTGGTTGCCATGGTCACAGTGAAGTTGCGTTTTTTTGCTTGTTGCTCTCCGGAGCTGCCATCCATCCTGTCGGAGAGGGATATGACTAACTTGCGGGGTGTTTTCTTCCGCTGTAGCAGCTCGGCGGGGGTTGAGCTGCATTGATGGGCGAGCCCCCTCAAAACAGCACCCATCCGGCAGACAAAACATATTTACACCCAGCAGACTCCAGAATCAAGCAGATTGCAGCTTTAAGGGCTTTTTAGACAAGACACGACAGCTGCCTGGTAATCATTCATTTTCATAGAGCGGCGGGCGGAGAGGCGCGGCACGCAGGAGCTGGCAATCCGGCAGAAAAAGCAGCAAGTAGGCTCAGTCCCTGCCCCTCCACTCCCCACCCGCTTCTGCAGAGCCTACATGTATGGTGACTGTCAGCATTAACGCCTTAATCACGATGCGATTAAGGGCCGAGCATAAAGCGTTAATTTGTTTTATCGTATTAATCGCATGCCGCCATTTATTAATTTATTTTCACTTCACTCGGCTTTGCGTCGTGCCTAACAGGCTACTATTTTGCCGTACTTCCTCGTAACACATCCTGCTGCTGCAGGAATAGCAACGCAGATTTCGGCACATCATTCTGGAGCCACTGATATGTCTGCACTTCTATATATACTTCGCTATACTCGACAGCAGCTAACGTTAGCCTACTGCTAGCTAGCAGCTGGATTAAACACGGTTACAATGCTGATAGCTAACGTTAAACGGTGTAAAGTTTGTTTGTATTTCACTGTAGAGGATTCCGACACCGGGATGTAACAATCTGCAGCTGCTGTTGTCGGAAAAACAGACGGTGCGTTCAATGAAACTGGTAATTTACAGCCTTGTGGTGCATTCAAAGTTGTTGTTAAATGCCCTTTTCCCATCTGGTGGATGTTTTTGTCATTCAAAAGCTATTTACTAGTGAAATAAGTTATTGTTATAATGATTACATTATTTTTAAACATTTAATTTTGACGATATGGCCTTAGCAATAAACAAGCCATTCTTTAATGTCGGCAACTGTTTAATTCAATTCAATTTTATTTATAGTGTCAAATCATAACAAGAATTATCTCAGGACACTGTACAGATAGAGTGTAGGTCTAGACCACACTCTGTAATTTCCAAGGACCCAACAATTCCAGTGATTCCCCAAGAGCATGCATGAATGTGTAAGTGCGACAGTGGCGAGGAAAAACTCCCTTTTAGGAAGAAACCTCGGACAGACCCAGGCTCTTGGTAGGCGGTGTCTGACGGGACAGACCCAGGCTCTTGGTAGGCGGTGTCTGACGAAGCCGGTTGGGGGTTTGATGAACAATGGCAATAAAAAGTCACAATTAAGATAATGACTAGAGTAATTGTAATAGTTCATGGTGTCGTAGAGCACATCATGGCGTAACAGGGCGTTACGCCATGGCGAATGCTGCAACTCCTAACTTCCTACCTATAAGCTTTATCGAAGAGGACAGTTTTAAGTTTACTCTTAAAAATGATGACGGTGTCTGCCTCCCGAACCCAGACTGGGAGCTGGTTCCACAGGAGAGGAGCCTGGTAGCTGAAGGCTCTGGCTCCCATTCTACTTTTAGAGACTCTGGGAACCACAAGTAACTCTGCATTCAGGGAGCGCAGTGCTCTAGTGGGACAATAAGGTACTAAGAGCTCTTCAAGATATGATGGTGCTTGACCACCATCATATTTAGAGCTTTGTAGGTTAGGTGAAGGATTTTAAATTCAATCCTGGATTTTACAGGAAGCCAATGGAGAGAAGCTAATACAGGAGAAATATGATCTTAGTTCTTGTCAGAACACGCGCTGCAGCATTCTGGATCAGCTGGAGAGTCTTAAGGGACTTATTTGAGCATCCTGATAATAGGGAATTACAGTAGTCCAGCCTGGAAGTAACAAATGCATGGACTAGTTTTTCAGCATCGTTTTGAGACAGGATGTTCCTAATTTTGGCAATATTACGAAGGTGGAAAAAAGCTGTTCTTGAGGTTTGTTTTAAGTGGGCGTTAAACGATAAATCCTGATCAAAAATAACTCCTAGATTTCTGACAGTAGTGCTGGAAGCCATGGCAATGCCGTCCAGAGTAATTATATCTTCGGATAATGAAGTTCGGGGGTGTTTAGCGCCCAGCACAATAACCTCAGTTTTGTTTGAGTTCAACTTAAGGAAATTGTTGGTCATCCATGATTTTATATCTTTAATGCACACTTGCAGTTTAGCTAATTGACTGGTTTCGTCTGGTTTGATTGATAAGTATAATTGGGTGTCATCCGCATAACAGTGAAAGTTAATTGAGTGTTTCCTAATAATATTGCCTAGAGGAAGCATATACAAGGAGAATAGAATTGGTCCAAGCACTGAGCCTTGAGGAAACCCATGGCTAACTTTGGCGTACCTGCAGGATTTATCATTGATATTAACAACTTGAGATCGATCAGAGAAATAGGACTTAAACCAGCTTAGTGCAATTCCTTTAATGCCAACTAAGCGTTCCAGTCTCTGTAAAAGGATTGTATGATCAATAGTGTCAAATGCAGCACTAAGATCTAATAACACAAGTATGGAGACAAGTCCTTTGTCAGCAGCAGTTAGAAAGTCGTAATTTTCACCAGTGCCGTCTCTGTGCTATGATGCTTTCTAAATCCTGACTGAAAGTCCTCAAATAGACTATTCCTATGTAAAAAGTCACATAACTGATTAGCGACTACCTTTTCAAGGATCTTGGAGAGAAAAGGAAGGTTCGATATAGATCTATAGTTGGCTAAGACCTCAGGATCGAGGGTGGGTTTTTTCAGAAGAGGTTTTATCACAGCTACTTTAAATGACTGCGGTACATAACCTGTTAATAAAGACATATTGATCATATCTAGTAATGAAGTGTTAACCACGGGTAACGCTTATTTAAGTAGCCTCGTTGGGATGGGGTCTAAGAGACAGGTAGAAGGCTTTGCTAAAGAGACCTTTAGCATTAGTTGTTGAAGGTCTATAGGAAAAAAGGAGTCAAAGTATATGTCAGGTCTTGTCGTTCTTTCTAGCACTCCTGTATCAAAAGGTGAACCGTTAGAAGTTGAGGGCAAAAGTTGATGAATTCCATCCCTAATTGTTATGATTTTATCATTAAAGAAACTCATGAAGTCGTCACTACTAAGAGCTAGGGGAATAGATGGCTCAGTAGAGCTGTGACTACTTGTCAGCCCGGCTACAGGGCTGAAAAGAAACCTTGGGTTGTTCTTATTTTCTTCTATTAATGATGAGTAATAGTCTGATCTGGCATTTCTGAGGGCCCTCCTATAGGTTTTTAAACTATCTTGCCAATCTAAACGAGATTCTTCCAATTTGGAGGAACATCATTTAGTTTCAAGTTTCCGTGAGATTTGTTTTAATTTGCGAGTTTGGGAGTTATACCATGGTGCTGGTTTCCTTTGCTTTATCATCTTCTTTTTGAGAGGAGCAACAGAGTCTAAAGTCGTCCGTAGGCAGGTCGTAGCACTGTCTACAAAATTATCAATTTGGGAAGGACTAAAATTAGCATAAAGGTCCTCTGTTATATTAAAGCACGACATTGAGTTAATTGCTGTTGGAATATCTTCCTTAAATTTAGCTATAGCACTGTCAGATAGGCATCTAGTGTAGAAGGTTTTATTTAATTTCATATAGTCTGGTAGTAAGAATTCGCAAGTTATTAAAAAATGGTCTGATAATAAAAAATTCTGTGGAAATACTATTAAATCTTCAATTTTGATGGCATATGACAGCAGAAGGTCGAGGCTGTGGTTAAAACAGTGCGTGGCCTTATGCACACTCTGACTGAAACCAATTGAATCTAGTAGTGAGTTTAAGGCAGTACTAAGACTATTACTGTCAACGTCCACATGGATATTAAAATCACCTACGATAATTATTTTATCTGATTTTAGGACAATACATGACAAAAACTCTGAGAATTCAGATAAAAATTCAGAATATGGGCCTGAATTTAGTACCCCTGGGCCTGAATTTAGTACCCTTCTTTTTTTTTTACTTTCTTAAAAAGTATCGGTTCAGGCACCGTTAAGGCACCGGTACCGTTTTAAAAGTACCACTTTAGCACCGGTATCCAAACCAAACAATACCCAACCCTAATATTGACTCTAGATTAAAATGTGTGACTAGATTAAATATATAATAAACAAATACAAATCTTAAAATCAAGTTCATAAAGTAATTTTCTTTGCATTCATTTGATTCCCAATCAAAGTAAGAATTACTTTCCATTGTTAATATGTACTTAAAAACAGTTCTGAAATGCAAAATAATAGAATTTTAATCATGTAATAAAACATGCGATTAATCGCGATTAACTATAGAAATTCAATGATTAATCGCGATTAAGAAAATGTAATCGTTTGACAGCCCTAATAGTGACGCTTGTGACTCTGTGACATGGAAATTAACCATACAAGTGACCAATCAGTGGATGCCAGGTTGACTGACCAATATAAATAGGTGTTTTGTCAAAGTTTGGAAAATGGAGAAGTTGATTATGGCCTGTGTTTTCACTGAACACACCAGTGAGAGCAGCGCCAGATTAACCCTTTAAAAGGGCCCTGTGGGCCCCTATCGTCCCCACGTTTGTCACACTCATTGTCTATGTAAGGTAAGATAATATAAACTTTATTGATCCACAATTTGGAAATTTCTCCTGGGCCAACCCCAATGCTGCTGCCATTACCATTACAAATATACACACGTAGATGCTATTGAACAAACAACACAGCAAGGTTTCTAAAGCACTAATCCCTTAGTAAATAAATAAGTGTATAGTTTAATAGTAGTAAAACCAAAGAGATCCTCCCAGGCAGTCTTGATCCAGACATTCATTTATCTGCCATTTAAAAGCTATGTATTGGTTAGCACTAATCTTTGGTAATTTAAATAACGACACATGTATTTACGGATGTGCACCATGTAAGCAAAAACAAAAACTCAACTATTAAGGTCTTAAAACTGTATTTTAAAAAGGGCTTGTCTACAACATGGGGCCTTAAGATAAGGTAAGAAGGTATCCCGTTAAGGCCCCTATCAAATTGGTTCATATTGGGCTTTAGTGGTGCACATCATTACAAAACAAGTTATCAATTTATCAAATTAGCACAAAGAAATTGCAGCACAGTCAACCCGGACCCCCTGAAGGTCTGTGGCCCCTAGGCAGTTGACCGTTGTGTCACGGTTGTGGTTTTCAGTTGTAGTTTTTCCTGTTTTATTGTGTTAATGTATTCCCTGTTTCCTTGTTGTTTACTGTCTCATGTGTTTCTGTATTCTCTGTGTTTCACCATGTTCCATCCTTGTGTATGTTTCATGCTTCAGTTTCCTGTTTTATTTTGTAGTCTCTCTGTTTCTCCTGTGTCATGTTTTGTTTTACTTCTTGCCTTGTGTATTTCCCCCCCTCTGTGATTGTCTGCCCTGCCCTGATGTGTTCCACCTGTTCATCAGCCCTCATGTCACCTGTCTCTCGTTACCCTCGTTACCTTGTGTATTTAGTCTCTGTGCTGTCTTTGTCTCATCGTCGTCACTTCCTGTGTCATTCCCTGCGTTGCTCCTTCCTTGTGGTTTTTGTTTTGGACGTAATTTTGCCTACCCGCCTCAGGACACCTTCTGTTGTAAGCCTTTTTGTTTAATAACTCTTTTTACTCTGCCTGCTGTCTCCTTGTAGCTAACTCTGCATTTTTGGGTCCAAGCCTTTGGGTCCAGATTGGTGGTTCAGCTTTGAGAAAAAGAGTGGGTCAATCCGTTGAATTTGATAGTGATCCAATCCCTACAGCAGCATGTTGCAACACCCACACAGATGTGTGGTGTGACTGTTCATATGGTGGTTCTTGTCACTTCCTGTCTGTTAAACATGACGCAGCAAGCTGTTAAAAAAGGCTGTTGTATTGTCAGCTACAGGGAGGACCTGATGTTAAAATGCAAAGACACCAGGACAATATCCTCAGTCTGTATCTCATAAGCCTGATAACAAAACTCCCATGTGAATATTACATTAATATATTATATGAAAAAAGTAAAGATATTTAAACGACATTTAACTTGTTATATTACAATTTGGAAAATTAATCAGTTCATCAGATATCGTCGCTGTCGAGTAAAAAACGTATGTCCATGTTTTTTAGGAAAGGGGGGGAAAAGCCTAATCTGAAAACATTTTAAGCTTTTTACCTCAGAGGAATAGATGAAATCGCCTCGTCACTGTTGAAATATTTGTGAAACCCACAAACAAACGTAAAGGGAGACCAATAGTATTGATTTATAAAAAGCAATACATCCCTTTTCCATCTCATCCCCCTTATTTGATAGCTCCTCGACTCCTCAGTCCTCGGTGAAGGCCGTCTCAAAGCTCTTGTTTCTTCCCCGAGGAGGGATCATCGAGGAGCTATAGGCGGGGATACAGAGAGCAGCCTTCCTGGAAGCCGTGCAGTTGAAGGAGTTTCTAACTCAAGCCCAAACAGCCCTACGAATTCATGTGACTCTTGAGCGGAAAGGACGTCTCATCCCTCTACAACACATTTGCTGGTTCCCTCTCTCCTCACGTCTCTTCCGTGCCTCCTCGGTGGAAGGGACTAAGAGGCAAGGAAGGGAGGCAAGTGGAGGCAATTTAAGGTCTATGAGATGCAGCTTTGGTTTCTGCCAGACAGCGACGATATGCAAGAACTGTATCTGTTATGTCAAAAGGTAAGCATATTTGAGAGTGTTAACATGTTACAGTGCCATGATGCTTCTGTAATTCCAGTATAGATTTATACTGTAACTGTAGTCTCACATTACGCTCTAACACACGGACACATGCAACCAGAGGTCTTTTCACAGTTCCTAGATCCAGAATGCAATCAATGTAAACATACAGTATTGTATCGAGGTATGGTTGCATTTCCAGCTTGCTGAAGAGCACAACTAACCAAGCTTTAACGCCTCTGAACAGCCACACAGGTGATTTCAGTTGTTCTGGCTGATTAGACCTCTGCGAAGGTCTAAGGTGGGCCAGAGCTTTGATGGGAATTTGATACGTCACAAATTTCATCTACCAATAGGAATGATAAAGGTGTCATTTGTCCTGCCCTAACATGTGCAAAAAAGCTAACAGGAGGCTCAGAAAGATGTTAATCAGTCTATACGCACCCATACAGTCCTGGGATGAGGTCCAACCAGCCACATTAACTGAAAACACCTGTGTGGGTGTCCAGGGCCTTTAAAAAAAAAAAACAGTAAAGCAACATCTTAGGGCCTAACTACATTTTGTACTTTTTATGTATAGGAATATTTATATGTATACAAAGATGTTGTAAGATTTCACTTTTGTATATTCAGTGCTTATGAATTTAGTGATATATATATATATATATATATATATATATATATATATATATATATATATATATATATATATATATATATATATATATATATATATATATATATATATCTTGAATGGTTTGGAAGGCACAGTGAATCATTAAGCTTATCTGTGGATAATAAGCCTATTAGCAATATTGTGCAAATGACATGTTTTTTTATCATGAATAGGCCGATTTATCTTTACTTATAATATGTTGGATTCATGTTAATAAATATTTCTCGGCAATTAAAGTGCCCGTATTATGAAAAAAAAATCACTTTTTCTGGGATTTGATGTGTTATTTTGTGTCTCTGGTGCTTCCACACGCATGGAAAAAAAACAAACCATCCATGCTGTTTAGAGTGAGATATGGTTTCTGAATGTGTCCTGCCTTCAGTCTCCGGGTGAGCTGGTCAAAATCTGCACGGCTTTCTACGTCACTAGCCGAGACGAGGGGGCTAACCGCTAGCTCGTTCTCAATGGCAAAACACTGCTACAACAAACACGAATTCACCCTGATCTACAAAATAAATTGTATAGAACTACTTCCATGTCCCTGTGCTAATCCTGCCTTGTACAGGCCGAAGTTGCAGAAACAGCTAGCTAGCTCATGTAGTCCTTACCTAGGTACTGAGCATGTGCGACTGCCAACAAAGATGTTATAGCAGTACGAGGTCTCACTCTGTAGCTAAAACAGAGACCTGAACACAGCGTGAAAAGAGGAGCTGCAGCAATGTGCAGTACAACAAAGATATAGTGTTTTTTAAAAATTAAACCATGTAAACCTATTCTGATACAATCTCAAATTACAATTATGAACCTGAAAATGAGCATAATATAATAATAAAAAAAAAGTAAGTAAGTAGTAAAGTAAGAACAGCTGATTGTGCTGTATAGTGACAGCTGCTCATTTCACTTCCACTCACCATGTGATTTATTTTGGGAGCTTCTGATAGAATAGAATGCCTTTTTATTGTCATTATACCCATGTACAACGAGATTGAAGCAACTCCACACAGGCACAGTTCTGAGACGTTATATACATATATAAAAATAGAAAGATAAATATGGTTTGTATACAGTGTGATACGCAGTGTGAAATAATATTGCACAGTAATGAAATGGTACAGAATTATCAGTGTTATCAAAAGTATTAAATATTGCACAATAGGGTGTAGGCTGAGGAGAGCAGGAGAGAGAGGTCTGATTGGCCTAGGTGGGGGAGGGGTACGACACTTGACATGTTGGTAAAATAAAAAAATATTTTTTTTTTTATTAAAGTCTCCTGCGATTATATGAACACCATCGGGGTGGGCCCGCTGCTGTTTTGTTAATGGTGTTCAGCAGGAGAGACAGCGCCGTGTTTACATTGGCGTCGGGTGGGATATACACAGCCGTGATGAGCACTACTGTCAGCTCTCTCGGGAGAAAGAAAGGCCGGCATCTTACAGACATGTACTCGAGGTCAAGGGAACAGTGTTTATCTATAATTGTCCCGTTATTATACCAGTTATCATGTACGTACATACAGAGCCCTCCTCCCCTACTCTTACCAGAGTTTTCAGTCCTGTCCCAGTGTAGCAGAGTGCGGCCTGCTAGCTGCATGCTAGTATCGGGTATCCCCTGATGAAGCCAGGTTTCAGTGATAGTCAGAACACAACAGTCTCGGACATAGCGATTTCCAGCGAGTTGTAGTTCCAAGTCGTCCATTTTATGCGCCAGGGCTCTGGCATTGGAGAGATACAGGTGGCTTGTGAGGTTGTTTTCTTAGCCTTAGCAAAATACGGGCCCTGCAGCCACGTTTCTGCTTCCTCTCCCTCCGCCGTCTTCGCCGCCTTCTAGACCCGGTCTCGCTATATCGTCTGGGATGTTGTGCGTATGATGAAAGTCACTCGAAATGGCTATCTGGTGCTGGTCACTGGCGGGTGTAGCGGATATTCGCAGAACCGATAAAGAAGTACAAAAGCAAGACATTAGCAAGACGATTGTGATTGGTTTAAAGAAAAGCCAATAAACCAGAGCACGTTTTTCTCCCATCCTGGAATGCCGTGTGGTCTAGCCAGACCTTCCTTTGCAGCGCTGTGGAGGAGGGTCTGGCCATGCGAGACTAATAGCTAACTGTTAACTAGTAAAGATGAAAAGGCAGCAAAACCTGATTAGTTTAAAGAAATGCCAATAAACCAGAGTGGGTTTTTCTCCCATGCCGGAATGCTGTGTGGACTAGCCAGACTAGGAAAATTGTGGTTACTGTCATCTTCTCTTGATTTTTGTCTGGGTGGGTAGTGGTGATGAAAGAGGGGGAATTTGTTCACGTTGCGAGTTGTATGTTTCTTATTTAGTTAAAAAAAATATATATTACTCACAAAAAGTAATGAATTGTTATCGGTATAATGCTTCAATACAGAAGGAATATTTTTTATAGAAACACACTCATCTGTCTTTTTCCTTTGTGGTAGCTTCACTGTTTGCTGGTAGCTCTGTGGCATTCCTCAGAAAGCAAAGCTCCACCACTCAATAATGTTATGAAGAAAAAACATTCTAACAAAGGAACCACTAAGTCTGCTCTGAGAGGGGACTGTGTAACCACGTTACAGGTCCAGCTCCTTTAGTCAATCATGCTTTTCTGTTAGAGCCTCTAATAGGTGGAACATTCTACCAAAGGAAACAAGAAACTGCACCACCTCCCATAACTTCACACAAAGTCTCAAGGCTTGGCTCTTGGAAAGTCAGACTTGTGAACATTTTTAATCTCCTGGTAATTTTATGTTGTTGTTGTTGTCACAGCTGACCTGCTGCTAACATGTTTGATGTCTTGCCCGGGGTCAAATATAGCCCACTCTGCATTTCTTGGGTATGTATGAAATATAAACTTGTATCTTATCATCTAATTAACCTGTGCTGTATTAACACCTCCATCATGAGTGATGTAGCCTATTTCATCTTTTTATCACTGCTTGTTACTGCTTTGCATGGTTGAACGGTGCAAGAAGATGGCTCTGGTCTGTGTTGCTTGGCTGTGTTTTGATGCTTGCATGGCTTCTTATACTGAATGGGGATACTGTTGATGTGTAACTGTGCTAATGTCTTGCTGCTTCCTGTAGCTATGCGTGGCTTATTGAGAAAGCTTATTTGTTGCTCTAGCTGTCTGTATGGTGTCTTGTTGACTTCTGTCTGTATAGTTTAAACTGTACTAGTGTCTTGCTGTTTCCTGTTGCTCTGATCTAAAATCATCTGGCCAAAGGACTACACTTGAAAATTAGCCGGCTGGCTAACACTGGCACATTTACAGAAATGTTAATTAATGTGTTTTGTCCTTTTTATAAAATAAAGAATAAGAAAGTCCTCTGAAAGGTGTCGCAGATTGAAAGATCAACAGAATTTAGACTTCATTGCCTTCTATCAAAGCCCCCTTCTGAATTCTTCACATTTCCTGACCCTGATTTTGGAGTTAGCGGTTATGATTAGGGTTCCCAGGGGAATAGCTTCAGATGCAGACAGACTGCAGTTGGCCAGCAAGGCTTTCTGGTTTTTTAGTGCTCCTCGGAGCCAGCTGATCCCCTTTGGATGTAGAAATAGAAATCTCAATCTGCTTCTAATTGTAGCTGCTCAAAGGCCTGCCCATGCCACGGGCACGCAGGCACAGAATCAGTGGAGCTATCCAAAACTCTAAAACCTTACTGATTAAAAAATAATTACTATGTAACTGTAATTTTTTTTTCTAGAGAAATGACTGTTAGACCATTTTACGTAATTACAAACACATTTTACTTTAAACAGCCGTTTCTAAGGCTAAACACGTACTACTGCCTCATGACTTTTTTCAAAGCAACGTCGACAATTATAGTCATACTTTGCAGACCCAGATCTTACATACACAACTCATGATTAGTTTAGAAAGTGTTTATAGATTAAACTTTAAATTAGGCAGTGTAAATAACGTCAACCAGCTACAACAATTAAATCCTGCTTTCATATTAATGCCTCAATATCATCTAAAATGAAATATAGCCCTCTGAAAAGATCCATTCTACATAGTACATACTCAAACATGTCATGATTTAAATACATTTTTAAATACATTTTCATTTTTTTACCAAGATTTGTTCTGAAATATTTTTAACATTGTAAATAACTTTTACTAAACTACATAATATGAGTGTTTCTTCCACTGTGTTTGTAGATTGTTGAATGTGTTTCTATTGGCTACATTTTTTAATGCGATATATTAAACACATTCCAGAGAATTAAACTGAAGAGCTAAAGCGTATATCATGAAAGAGAGAAAATATGAACAAATGATGGTCAAAGTTGTCATATTGACATTTACGGTGTGGCGATCGATTCACGTCATCAACTCATGCATTGAGTAACATGCAAGAAAACATCGCACCTTAAAAGTTGCTGACGGTAGCCTTTGAGCGCCACAGTGAATGGAATTGTTTTCTCTCATTCTATAGCTAGCTAGTCTATATCCATGATGTTCCACTTCCAGGATTGTTCCGTTACCACCAGAAATTTCACCAGATTTCCCTCATTTCGGCCAGATGTCCGTCCCCTTCCTCTTTCTTTGTGTTGGCGTTCTAACCTCTGGTGGATTTGTGAGGACTATGGTTAACTGCTCCTCAGATCTCTGCAGGGTAAATCCAGACAGCTAGCTAGACTATCTGTCCAATCTGAGTTTTCTGTTGCACGACTAAAACTACTTTTGAACGTACACATGTTCCACCAAAACAAGTTCCTTCCTGAGACTATTTAGCAGAAGCGCCGTCATTGAGTCCAGAGCTTAGCAAGACGATTGTGATTGGTTTAAAGAAAAGCCAGTAAACCAGAGCACACTTTTCCTCCCATCCTGGAATGCCGTGTGGTCTAGCCAGACCTTCCTTTGCAGCGCTGTGGAGGAGGGTCTGGCAAAGCGAGACTAATGGCTAACTGTTAACTAGTAAAGATGAAAAGGCAGCAAAACCTCCTTTCAGTTTTTAGTTATAGTTGACCAATGTATGTAAGTACTCCCCTACATTTTCCTGATGATACTTACATACTTTTATTTAAGTAACATTTTCAATGCAGAACTTTCACTTTAACTTTTCAGGTTTAGAGTGTGGTATTTTTTTACTTATTACTTTTACTTCAAGCTATAGTGCGTAGTTTCCATGTCGCCCCCATGAGGAATTCTAAGTAATGACAACAACACTGTCGGTGCGTCCACATGATATAAGCCTTCCATGATCGCGCACCGCCGCACCCCACCTCCTCCACACAGTTGCTAGTAGCCAAGGAGGACAACGAGGATTAAAAAAACAAGGACTCTTCAGAAGAGGTCATTATCTGTCTAAAGTCACCAGACGACACTTCTGAACATAGCCATACTGAGAAATACAGAGAGAGTTTTGTGGAGCTGATAGTCTTAATTAGGTTTGCCAATGGCTTGAATGTAACGTTCATTAATATCAAAAAGTTAAAGCCTTAAGTAAAGGATCTGAATACTTCTTCCATCCACTGCATGTTGGTAAGAGGCTCTGAAACGTGAGAATCATGAGAGCTGGCTGCTGAATAGAATCAAACCCAGCAGGCCCACAATAACCAAACATGGACATGATGTAATTGTGAATAAAGCATTCAAAAAGTGTTAAACATTCTGTTGTATAGTTTCGCACTGTATGACCCTTGGCATTATTTTACAGACATAACATTGAAAAAATGCAATGGAGGTCACTGTATGTACATCAGAGTTTTCAACAGTCCCTCCATCTGCAGTCATGCGAGCACCTCACGGGAACTTCAAGATTCTAGAGAAACTTGTTTGGATTCCGACAACTTGGAAAAACTGTAGTCCCATGAAATATAAATGTTGTAGAAAAGTTAAAAGTTCATTCGTCTATAAACTCTTGCCCAGAATGTTCAGAAAGATTTGGAGATGCACTTTTTTAGAAGTGTCCATGAAGTGTCAATACTGTGTAGTTCTTGATTTGATTTGTTTTTCCACCGATGTAAAACCTATATTTCTATTGGCTTCTATTGGATCTAAACTAATTCTGTTTAGCCATAACTTTTATAGAGACTATTTCTACCCTATTAAACATCACAGAAAGAGGTCAATGAAACCCCCCCCCCCCCCCCCCCCCAGACTAAAGAGACTTAAGGGAAAATGTCCTTCACTTGGATTTGATGAATCGCTGCTCCCAGCACTTCTCATTTCACACTGAAGGTTGATTATTTTCTAGGATATCATATGCATAAATTAATGCCTTGTTCGTTTTGTTCACACACACTTGAAAGAGGGAGAGTAACCATCCTCTGGATATTAAAACTTGCTTCAGAACAGGTCGGTCCAAATCCCCTGAGCAAAGACAATGTTGTTGATAAATGTTTTAAGAGAAAATCACTTCAAGGATAGTCCTTTCCAGTTTGAGCGTTTCATCCCACACTGCTCCCTGAACACCTTCAGATATCAATAGCAGGCTAAGCCAATGTCCGTTAGGCTTGTACAAGGTGAAAAATGACCAGATAATGTTTATTGTGCGGATAATTACCTGGGTCATTAGCAATGATACACAGCTTTTGGTGCATCAAAGCCTGTGTGTTACCGGCTGGTCAGGCACTCAAACGCCTGAAGCCAAGCAGCTTGGAGGAAAGAAAGAGGAAAAGGGAACAGAAATCAATACTATATTACCTCAATTAAAGTTGAATAATCGTTGCCCCTCCTGCTAAGGGTGCAGCACACTGGGCCCAAGGTGAGCACAGCTCTTAATAGGACATAAAAAAACTGCAAGGCCAGAGAGATTAAACAGTGTTACATTCAGTGGTGAAAGAAGTATTCAGATGCTTTACTTAAGTTATAGTACTAATACCACACTGTAAAAATACTCCAACAATCTTTGACATTGGTCCAGTATTAAGCGTGAACGCTGTAACCAGCAGCCACAGACCGGGCTGCAATGTAACCCTACGGGGCAAATGTTCAGCGTCAGTTAGAGTCACTAAAAGTTCTGTTGTTGCCGCTGACAGACTCAGATTATTATTCTAAGTGTATGACAACATTATGGAAAGGATCCCTACAGAGATAGACCTTTTTTTATTAACTTACATTGTAGCTTGTTTCGCCACTGACAACTGCAGCGATCTGAGATTGTGGTTCCAGTCACTTAGACACAAAAACATAGGCTGCTTAAACGAACGTCACCTCCCGGTGATCGTTACCCAGCTCACAGTCACCTTTCCTTGGCTAAATTTAACTGTAAAGACCGCTAAACTTACCTGTCATGTGACACGTTGTCATGTGACCAGCCGGCGTTAGCCGTAATTTCTTAGGATATCGTACGAATTGTTGTGCATACGTTTTCGTACAATATCATACGAAGCCAGTCATGACAATACGTTGCATTAATACAAGTCAACAATGATGGAAGTACTGAGCAAATATACTTACTTAAAGTTGCATTCCATCACTGCAAGTCAACATAACAAAAGCTTCATAAATTATTTAGCAAAATGACAAAAGCACCTTCCTACTGTAGCAATAATGTTCACACACCACTAACAACTCATCGTCATGGAAATAACATTATCTGTGGGTCCTCCCAATTAAATGACAAAATCCATTGACAGTTTTCTATCAGCCAGCTATAGTATGGTTAATGTTTGGTAAGGTGTAGGGTAACTTTATGGTTTAGATTAAAATAAGTAAGTATAAAAAAAGGGAAACACCTTTTTTTCAGAGAGCTACAGTTTCCAGATTGTTCAAGGATCCCTGACCAACTAAGCTTAAAAGACCCTAAACGGTGTTGCATATGGAGTACAGTGTTCCCTGTGATGTAAAGAAAGAATTCATTAAACTTCATGATGACATTTGAAATCAAGCCCTGTGAGACAGAAACAAATTAGAAACAATTAGTGATGAATTTACGATTAATATACCTGGCAATAAGGAAAATGAGTTAGCTCCCCATAAAAGAATACAGCTCTCGCTTTAACATTAATTGCAGCTGATTAATCTGTGTGATGAATGACCGAATAGCCATTCAGACTGTAATAATATTCTGGAGTCATCCGAGGCCCATCTATTTTTCAAAATATATGTTCATTAGTAAAGTCTTCGGTCTAACTTCACTCCTTACCTGATATTTGTCGATTTGACAATAGTGTTCAACCTACAACGTGCCATGATGAATGGGCAATCTGTGCTAATGATACATGCTAGAGATTGCTTTGCATAGAAATACAGCAGAAGTATTACTTTTTAATTTGATTTATTGCGCTTTAATCTGAGCATATGTGAGGGCTAAAAGAATCCACACCCACACAGAGGAGCACCTGGCACACGCACAGACACACACACACACACACACACACACACACACACACACACACACACACACACACACACACACTTTTTATTTCATATAATTGCACACACACACCACAAAGATGTACAAATAAACTGGTAAACAGAACTAGCATCTTGTTTCGCGCCCCATGTGGTAGTCAAACAACAATCATGTTCCTGAATAGGTTCTAAATATTTTTGACATGCTAGCTGCTCCAGAGAAATACCATGTTGTGTACAGTATGGGACACCAGTGGGCCGGTTGGTCTGTTCCTGCATTCAGCACTATTCCTCCACAGTTTGGACAGAGCAGCTTCTCTTTTTTAAGGGGCAAACATCTTCCTCAACACATCCACTGTCATGCTCACTTCAGCCGTTGCTTGTCAGCATGATATACTCGCGGGAGATAAGGGAGGGATGTCCTATAGAATGACAGTCTGTCAAGCCTGCAGGCAGGAGAACAG
Source organism: Zingel zingel (assembly GCA_023566125.1). NCBI lineage: Eukaryota > Metazoa > Chordata > Actinopteri > Perciformes > Percidae > Zingel > Zingel zingel. The sequence continues at coordinate 5,503,410 of CM042332.1, forward strand.
TTGAGCTGACCTGTGTGGGGTGTGGGGGGGAAAGGAGAGAGAAAAAAGCTTTCTGGCTCTCTCCCTGCATCCATCTGCCTTTGATAGAAGCAGTGATGGGGCTTGTAACAAGCTGCATCTGAATATTTTAAAGGGTGCAAGGGTGATGTACAGACCTTTATGGAAATCAAGTTGAATATACAGGTCAATCTGGATGGGACCAAATCCCTTTGTTCTGCTCAATAGATTTCCTTTTTTCTTTTTTCTATAAATCGAAATGAACTCTTGTTCAAACTCCTCCCACATTTGTGTGTGTGTGTGTGTGTGTGTGTGCATGCGTGCGTGCAGTATGATTTAGCCGTGTGCATGTGTGGTCCAAATATACCCACAAGAATAGAAATCACAGAGCTGATTGTGCATGTTGTCTGAGGGTTAACGATGAAAGTAGGAGCATCACTATAGGTTACAGGTAATAACAGGGTTTGGTGGTAGGTCAAATTATTCTAGTTAGATTTGATTATTTTAGATAAATGATTTTTTGAGGGTACGGCAGAGATGGGGAGGAATAACACATATTCAGTATTAACATATTAACTTCATGAACCATATTCAGTGTTAACATATTAGCTTCATAAACCTGGCGCCACAAAAACACACAGTGAGAGAGTCAAAGTTTAAACACGGACAACCTCCAAAAACACGTTCGGTCTCTGTCCAGATCGACAGGTCGGCATGTAGCCACGCCCTAAAGCATCCCCTGCTTTATCGTCAATTTTAAAATAAATGGCACCATATACAAAATGCTGTAATGAAGAAGACTTGAAACTTGCGATTGAGGCCATATACGCATTGGAAAAATGTTTACTGAGGTAATAAATCAAGTCAGAAAAAGGGTCATTTCATATAGACTTTTATAGAAACAGACTTCTTTTTGCAACCAGTGGAGTCGCTTTTCTTCTCCATCGTTCTTTCTTTCTTTCTTTCTTTCTTTCTTTCTTTCTTTCCTCTTTGTGTTTCCCTTTGAAGGAGATGGAGTTCAATACCATTAAACCTGCAAATGCTTGATTTAGTGTAAAACAGCAAGGAAGCGTTAGACAGAAGAGCATCTTGAAGTAGATTATGGTTTATTCTTGTCAAGCTTTGCCCTGTAGGTGTTACATTTAATGAAAGGTTGATGATAGCGTTTGTGGGCCACAAACCCAAAACAATGAGCTAAAAGAGGCTAAACTGCTCAGTATCGCTGAGTTTGGGGATTTTCTGCCTTTCCCATTACACATTTGATACGTTGTTTAAAGCTTTAGTGCGTAACTTTTTGATATTAATGAACGTCTGTTACATTCAAGTCATTGCCAAATGAGTTGCTACAAAGTTAATTAAGACTATCAGCTCCACACAACTCTCTCTGGATTTCTCAGTATGACTACATTCAGAAGATTGTGGCATCCGGTGACTTTCCCGCGCCGAAACTGGAGTGAGGATAATGACCTCTTCTGAAGAGTCCATCATGTTTTTTTTAATCCTCCATGTCCTCCTTGGCTATTAGCAACTGTGTAGAGGAGGGGTGGGGGCGCGATCACGGAAGGCTTGAATCATGTGGACGCCCCGACGGTGTTTTTGTCATTACTTAGAATTCCTCATGGAGGAGACAGAAACTACGCACTATATTTTTAAATAACAAACATTGATTATTGCAGCTTTAAAAAAGTTTCTTTGAACCTGTATTAATCGATTTCTTGGCCACGTAGCGGCAGCATGATGAATGTGTTACCAGTATTGACACATACAGCAGATAAGAATTATTCATTTAGAGCAGGGTTGTCAAACTAATTTTCACTAAGAGCCAAACTGGAAAAGAGAATCACATCAAGGGCCAGACATGTACAGTTTATGGACATGCTTTTAAATACAGATAGTCAAATATCTAATCTTTGATTATTGCACGTCACTTTTTTTTTTTAAACATTTGTCATTTTTTGCAACATTTTGTTGCTTTTATGTCACTCGTTTCGACTTCGAAGTTCGGTCGACATTAAAGCCCTACAAAAGTCAGCAAAAAGTTCCTTAGCCATCATAGAGTTTAGCAAATCGAGCAAAGCAATGATTACATTTTTCAGCAACCTGTTTCACAGCCTAAATATGAAAACTCTCCGCTTCTGTGTGAATTTCTGAGTCTCAAAGTCGGCAAATCTGCCAAATTCTGCTTTGAGTGTGGCGTAACTGGAGTTTGAAAACAGTTTCATGTCTTTTTGTTTTGGTGTACAACTAGGCAGGGCCAAACTTTACTGTGAACCTAAATTAATAGGCGGGCCCAATCAAAATCTGAGTTTGACACATTAGATCTAGAGTCATGTATCTGTCTACCTGACGAATGTGAGTCCAATTTTGACTCTTTGTGGATATATAGTATTTATTAAATAGTGAACTATAGAGGGAACAACCAAACCAGATTTCAGACACTCACTGAAAACATGGTTGTGTCAGGAGATGCGTTGCTTATTTGTTTGACATCATGTAAACAAACCCAAACCAAAATACTTCTAATACGTTACTGGAACAAACTCAGCACTCAGGAGAATAATAAAATGTTGTATATACAGTTACATTTCAACTGTCTAGAAACAAAAGTCCACTCCATTTTTCCCTTTTCAGTTTTCGTGGGTGCTTCTGCTTCTTCTTCTCCTCCGGGAAAACTGTATCAAACGTAAAATGTAGGGTACATTGCATGTACACTTTAATTAGTTGCATTGTGGGTATTTCATAGTGGACTATATAGTGAATGAAATTAACCGCTGAGAATTCGAACACCGCTACAGAATGGCGAACACACTATAGGGAACTATTTCTGTGATAGGGAACGGTTTCCAACACAGCTTATGGGCCATATTTTAATGATCTAAGCGCATGGCGTGAAGTGCCTGGTGCAGGTGCGTTTAGGGCGTGTCCAAATCCACTTTAGCTAGTTTAACAGTGGAAAAAACGGTCTGTGCGCCGGGTGCCTGGTTCAAAAGGGTTGTATTTAGTGTCTTCATTAATCAGAGGTGTGTTTTGGGCGTAACATGCAATAAACCAATCAGAGATCATCTCCCATTCCCTTTATAATTCATAGTGTGTGTGTGCGCTGTGCATAAGCCTAGGCGCATTTTACTAATTCACTGTTAAAATAACAATGAAATGCTGCGCTATTGACTTTAGACCAGGTTTTTGTTGGTCAATGGTGCGATCACTTCCCACTGCCTCAAGATAGCAATATACCCAGAATGCACCTGAACACACCTCCCTGTAAGACCAGCACGCCCATGGGCCACAGATGGGCGCAGGTGCATTTCCTGTTTAAATGACGTGGGCGCTGGACAGGAAACTGACAACTGTGTCGGTCTTAAACTAGCAAAGACAGTTGCGTCAGGCTTTGCGCTGCGCTGTGCTGGGTGCAGGATAGGGCCCTCAGTGTCTAATGGGCTGCAGGAGAGTCTCTCTGATTGGCTGTGTGCATAATGGTGTAGACAAGTATGTACGTTGTTCAATGAAGCTCATTGGTTCCAACGTAGCAGATACTGGTATATGAGACTGGCATCCATAGCTTCTGTGGGCTCTCCTCTCTTTACTTCCAGACAGTCAGCATGCTGTTGTCCACATTTGTAAAACAGTGTAAATAGTATGATAAAGTATATAGCAGCCCTGGAATCCAAAAGAGTGGGTAGCAGTTTTAGTTCAGTTTTTGTGTTAGGACATTAATGTTCTGGGTAGGTAAATTATATGTTGAATTGATGTAGTTCTATTTTGTTTGTTGTTTTGCTGTCAGCCCACCCTATACCTTAAGTGTCCAAAAGTTGTGAATAATACATATTTTGAGGATTGAAAACGCTTGTTGGTGGAAGAGGGGAGTTTCTTTTTTCATGCTACAGCAGGTTTCCCTGCAGGCCAGGGCATAAAATAAAAAAAAAATAGATCTGCCTTTTTGGCTACTAAATGCTCCACTAGGTTTACCCTAAATGTACCCTAGACGCAAACATCGTCTGTCTGAGGTTTGTTGCAGGGCAGATAGTGTACAGTGGGTTCATCAGAGCTGCCTGTTGGGCTGAAAACCAGAACTATGACCTAAAAGAAGCTAAAAAGCTCCATAGTTCTGAGGGGAACTGCTGAAATGGGGGGTAATTCTGTATGGTTTTGAAACTAAGCATATACAATTTCATTTAACAATTAGCTAAGCTAAATATACTAATTATTGCAGCTTTAACATATATCACCTTTATTCAGGTAGGGCCAATTGAGAGCAAGCTCTCATTTCCAAGACGCACTGATTTCATGCCATATAAAATTATAATACATACAGTATACAAATGACTGAACATAGTAATTAATATATAATACAGTTGCAATACACAGTATACACATAAAACACTTACAGGATGTTAAACAACTCAAAGTGCACATGTGCATTCAGAACACATGAACTTATTAAGAAGACATTTAAAATGATTAAATGGAATCAGGCTGTTCAATTTTGTTGGGCCCACATTCAATGAAGTTATTTATACATCAGCTTGTTGGCTTCCTGCAAGTAATCTCGCATTGCCAGACCTTCCTCCACAGCGCTGCAGAGGAAGGTCTGGGTAGTCCACACAGCATTCCTGGATGGGAGAAAAACATGCTCTGGTTTATTGGCATTGCTTTAAACCAATCACAATCGTCATGGGTGGTGCTAAGCTCCGGACGGAGCCACGGTGCCTCTGCTAAATAGTCTCAGGAAGGAACTTGTTTTGGTGGAACGTGTGTACGTTCAAAAGTAGTTTTAGTCGTGCAACAGAAAACTCAGATTGGACAGATAGTCTAGCTAGCTGTCTGGATTTAGGTAACGGACATCCGGCTGAGTTTCCGGCGGCACCAGAGCAATCCCGGAAATTAAACGTTGTGGACTATATAGAGCATAATACTCAAATGCAGTTTTGCCTGATTCTTTCCTCACAAATGGAATATTTAGGAAGGGTTAAGGTTGGACTGCTTTCAGTTGGGAAGGGACCTGGCCAAATGTCCACTGCATGGGCACAACAAATTAATTTAGCAGGTATAAAGTTCTGCTACTCTGCAAATCAATGTATAATCTTTCAGATATTATCCAATTTCCATAATTGTCCACCTCACACACTCCTATATTGAATGCCGTGATTCTCAATCGGCTCCCGTATTTCACAATAAAAGGCCGATCCATTTCCAGTCCATCCCCTGATGTAACAGCTATGAAAAATAGATACAGGCTGAGTGGATGGCCACAGATAATGGGTTTAATGTGATTCAGGTGTACTGGCAAGACATTTAGTTTAGCTCAACATTCTTTTTGGGTTACCCACTTCCACCAGGCCTCCCACACAGGACAGCGAATAGTCTATTTACAGACACTCGAACCGCAAGCTTTTCTCGCCATGCAAAAACGATATTAACTAAAGCGCAGTCATGCATAAACATGAAGCCTGAAAGTATTGCCACATTTTTATGTATTGATACAAGGGTTGTGGAGAAACAAAGTGCTTCTGAGAGCTGACCCTTTCATTTTTTTCTGATAGTTAGCCTCCAGCTCCACATGTCAAATACACTGTAAGTTAGCATGGAGAGGGCTCGATGTGAATGCATTCCATTGAGGGTGAAAGGTCTTCTAAGCATAACCCACTCCTTCTGAACATTATGAATTTAGATTCACATTTACATGAGCGAGTAAAAGTTCAGATGTCAAAGCTCCACGGTGAAAATTATGAAAAATAATGGCAGCCTTTAAAAAATAATCCTGAAATCAGGAATTTAACCCTCATTTATTGAGGGCTCTGAAATGCTACACATTCCTATATTTAATTACCAATTCCAACACGGTGGAAAGAAAAAGCTTGAAAGGACTCAAAAAGGGTTCCTTCTAACTGCAGGGCTAGGAGTCAAAAGCAGCATAGTGAGAGTAATTAAAGGTATTGATTCTCAGCTCCAATTATACGAGGCAAATTTGACCTGTGCAGACTATGCTAGTTTTTCTATTAATTCCCTCTGTGTTTTCTTTTCCAAAATGCAAATGATTCATGAAATAATCATGTAGAATGAGCTGCTTATTTTCTTTTCACTGGCTGAGAGAAGACATTCCAATCTTTCTTTTCAATACCCAGCCAAAAAGACAGCTCTCAAACATGGCAGGTTATGAGACAGTGGGCCGCATAGGGAGCATATACTGTGGGAGCAACACAGCAAAAAATCATGGTGGCTTGGCATCTCTTTGTGGTTGTTTTTGCGTCTCTGTAGTTGTGTTTTGTCTCTTTGTCATTGTTCTGTGTCTTTATGTGTCGTTTTGTGTCTCTTTGACACCAATCACCCTCTACTGTATATCCACACTTCACACTGCTGCCATCTGGCCACAGATACAGGACTCTGAGGTGTAGAAGGACTCGCTTTGGCAGAAGTTTTTGTCACTTCTGCCATGCACTGCTGAACAAACTATCTCGCTGACCTTGTGTAGATCCGGTGTCGTTGTCATAAAATGTGGTAAAACAGTCCCTCTCACTAGCCACTTTGGCGGCTGGCATGCCTTTATGTTGTAACACTGGTGGCTGGAGTACTGTGCCACCGCCCGACATAGAAACACAGCTGTAACCCAGTGTAAAGCCCACGGCCAGAGTACGGTGGCCCGTATGGCACATCAGACCAGCAAGCCGCGGTGATCCCATAAAATATCCCCCAGAGCTTCGTTCAGTGCATGCGTTCGACATGGCAAGCCAAGGCAACGGTTGCATCTGTATTGGTTCATAGAAGTACAGAGAGAGAGCGCAGCAGGAACATTTACTTGTTCTTACAAGTAAATAGTTAGGGTTACTTGTACTTTCAACTACGTAATAACAAGCTACTCTTTTTATGTCTGTGTCTTACTCAGTTGCATGTTTTAATACCAAAAGGAGCTTTACACACATTATCAGAGCTGAATATTTGATGACTACAGTGTTATTCATTTTAAGTAGTCTTGATCATAGGCGGTGCCAGGGAGGGACTTGGGGGTGCTGTAGCTACCCCTAGGATTCCCATAGCACCCCCTTAGCACCCCCAAGAAATTGCTGTGGTTTATTTATAAAATATATTTTTCGTTTATGTGTCGAGCAACCACATAGCACCAGCAAAAGAAAAGCTCTGGCGCCGCCACTGGTCTTGATTTGGTTTTCATTGCTCACTTAATTTAAAAGAGTTGTTAATCTGGTTCTTCAAGTTAATTGTAGCACACCATAGTCAACTTTATTCAAATAAAATGTAATTACCCACAAAATAGCAGCTAGTGAAGATGCTGAGTGGCTAGTAGCTTTGGAAAACCACTAGCCAAATGTCAAGCCCTGGTTGTTTCTATGAGTCTATATACCTGTCTTTATGTTATATGTTGATGTATTTGTCCGTGTATATTGCCATGTGCATGAGACAGGCTCTCTCATGGGACAATAAATATCTATTTGTGGCCTTGTTACGACCGGCTCACAGGCCACAACGAAAGAGGGCGATGCACAGTAACGTAGCAATGATAAAGAGACATTTATTAAATAATACTGCAAACGAGAAAGATGAGGTGTGATTGTCAGTATCAGTGATGAATGACGGTGGATGGATGTAATGGAGAATGTGAGGTGCATGTTGTCAGTAGTTAACAAAGGGAAAAATTAAACAGAGAGAAATCATGCTGGTGCTCCGCTACTCCTGCAAGTTGACAAGACCAACCACAGTACACATGTACAACAGGCCCGGGGCCGTCACAGGCCCCCATTCAGTAATCCATCCGTACTCACCAGCAAGAGAGCTACACAGGGGTGTTGGACTGTGGGTGGAAAGGGGACTGACTACCCAGGGCGCTCATGTGAGGAGGGCCCAAAAAGATGCTATAATGAATAGCTGTCAATGTGGGGAGGGGCCCATAGAGCAGGGGTTTCAAACATACGGCCCTTGGGCCAGAACCGGCCCGCCAAAGGGTCCAATCAGGCCCACTGGATGACTTTGCAAAGTGTGAAAATTGCAGAGAAGTAATTAATTCCAATTCCAAATTCACCACTTTCACCTCAGAGAATGTCCAAGTTCCTTTTCGGTAAATTTACGACTTTAATCTTAGAAATTCATAGTTTTTTCTTGGAATATTACCCCTCTCTCCTGTATCTGTAACATTATTTGTTTTTCCTACATTGGGCCTTAGAATGCTGTCGTAGAAGAAGCTAACAAGAAACTCTGGGGCAGATAAAGTTTCTGATCTTTCTGGAGCGGTTTACTGGTCTGGCCCACTTCAGATCAAATTAGGGGTATGTGGCCCATGAACTAAAATGAGTTTGACACCCCTGCCATAGAGAATGCCTTTTGCTACAGGGCCCAGATTTTTGTGCTACGCCCCTGGAGCCATATGACTTATACATGAAGAAGTTGACATAGTTTAAGTTAAGGGTCTGCACTGCTACCCTAACAGTCACAAAAATAGGGATGTCTGTTAGGAAGTATAGATCCACATGGACAGCAAAGAGAATCCTTTAGCAAGTAGCTTACGAAGAGCAATGACATGCCTGGTCAGAGGTAACAGTCACTGCAGGCAATGAACATCTGAAATACGTCTTGAAAATCATCTTGTCCACAATAAATTACCACAAAAATGGATGGATTCCTGTGGCTGTGGTCCAAGGTGCTTATCTCCCCAGTATACTGCCCCAAAAAAGTGGTAAAATCCTAGAACTTTGAGGCTCTAAAGCCAAAAGCCAATATGTTGTATCTTGTAAGAAACACACTCTGGTCTGATTAGGTTGCATTGCTTTGATGCGGCATCGTGAAAATAAATATGGAAAATCTCTGGGGGTCTACCATATTCTGTAAAGGTTAAATAAACTGGAAAATACAATCAATCTGTGGACTTTGGACAAGGTTTTAAGAAGCCCCTCAGGAACGCTACTGATGAGCCTCTGTGCCCAGATTCATCCCATCCTCGTAGCAAAATGTGCACCAATAAAAATTGGGTGTCACAGTGCCTATATAGCCAGCTATCAGAGCAGCTGTCCTCTAGAGACTTATAAGTTTGAGAGGGGCTAAACCTCAGAGCCTGGGCTGTGTTTTCTCTCCTGTCAGCCTATGAAAGGATAACTAGCTTCTCAGAGTCCGGTGTGTGTGGAAATACAACCTTTTGTGAGTTCATGCTCGGCTTTTTTTCCCCCCAAGACGGAATGACAACTTACCCTAGAGGTGATGAACAAATGAATTAGTCTGCTGGATCGGTGTAAAATCATGCATTTGTATTGTAAGATGAAACTTGACATGCTATTATAAGAGAGCTATAGAAATACTGGAAAGCCTGTCAGCAAATCAGGGCAGGCACTTTTAATAACATGGATTGCCAGGTGGATTTGCGGTTGTAGAAACGAAGGTCAAACTACGAGACTTACCCTAAAATTCGTAAATGTTACCATTGATAACAATGTATTCAAGATTAGATGATTGAATTGAAAAATGTATGGATTGTAACATTCAGGTTTTGAGTTGTTTTTTTTGGGGGGGGACATGAAAAGTTGACTTAATAACATGAATGCATCCCGTTGTTTATACCTTAAAAGGGCCTTAGTTTTTCAAATTCACAGATAATGTGCTTATTATATAGAAAATGTGCTTTGTTAAATTTAAGGGGTTATTATGTCTTTAAAATGTCCCAGATCTGGGGTAAAGATGTATGCCTAAATACTGAAACATAATTCATTAGCTAATGTGAACCAAAATCCCTTTCTACCAACTTAAAATTGATGAGGAATATTCCAAATGAATGTAAGTAAAGGAGAACGTGGTGGGCCCTGTGTAATTAAGAAATAGGCTAAGGATAATTTAAGGAAGTGTTATTTCATGCATAATGAGATGTTAAATGTGAAACAGTATTTAATGAGCCTCAGGCAATATTCCCATAAAACAATGTTTAGACCTTCCCTTTATATTTATATAGGTTACTGGGGTAATGTTTGTTATGGTTTTGGTATTTTGGTCTTGTATTTTGTTCTATTTATGTTGCCTGTTTTATTGCCTGGTTTAGTTATTTCTGTACGTTTCTTGTGTTTGCATATTTATTCTGGATTTTTTCTGTTCCCTGTTGTGTTGATCTGTCCTGTGTACTGTGGTCTGAGTATTTAGTTGTGTTTCCTTGTTTATGTTCTGCTTCCTGTTTTATTTTGATAGTCTGCTTTCTGTCCTGTCATGTCTAGCTTTACTTTGTTTTCCCGCCTTTGTTGATTGTCCTGCCCACCCTAATGTGTTTCACCTGTTGTACCACCTGTCCCTCATTCGTTCATTACCTCTTGTATTTAACCCCTGTGATCCCTTTGTCTCTTGTCAGTTCGTTTTGTTTGCGTTTGCCTCATGTGTGTTCCCGTGCCGTGTGAATACCTCTGTATCCTGTTTTGGGGGGTTTTTCCAGCCTCTGTACTGCCGGGCTTTTTGGCTATCATTAAAGTTTTGAACTCTCACCATCTCCTGCCTGCCGTCTCTCTCTGCATTTGGGTCCTCCATCTCTCAACTCGTAACAGAACGAACTGACCACCATGGACCCAGCAGAGAGGCAACTCTTTAAGGAAAGAGTAGCAGAGTTCGAGAGCACGGTGGAGAGCCTTTTTAACTCGAGACCCAGTCGGCGTGCCCCAGTTCTGGAGAGGATCCACAAGCAACAGCAGTGGTCTAAGGAGAGACCCTGGGTGAGCCATTTTGTTCCACATCTGGACATTGTTAAAGAGAGGTTGGATAGCTTCCTCTGTGGCTCAACCACTAGTCCACCAGTCTCTCAGCCAGCGAACACCTTAGCCATAGGTACACTGTTTGTTGCTCAGCCTGTTCCCCCGAGCCAATCACCTGTCCAACCTAGTGGACAGCCTAAGGTTTACAACTCCTTGTTTGAGGCTTTTGCAACGTGGCTTAAACGATCTGAGGAAGCCGAAAGAGCCAGCCTTCAAGTCGTTAGTCAGAGGCCCCGTACTCCTGCTAGCAACCCCCTGGAGGCAGCCTGGTCAGCGTATGCCCCCAACCACCAACCGTCCTATGAGGGTACCCGCCTGGTAGTTTTTTCCGGGACCCGTGGGGGTCGAAGGCGTGGAAGAGGACCTCATGCCTCCCATCGCCATGCCCCGCTCTTCACCCCAGGGCCCTCATCCCCTTCTGTTCCCGGGCTGACGTGCCGCTCTCCTGACCCCGGGCTGACGTGCCGCTCTCCTGACCCCGGGCTGACGTGCCGCTCTCCTGACCCCGGGCTGACGGGCCGCTCTCCTGACCCCCGGCTAACTAGCAGCCCCCCTGAATCCAGGCTAGCTAGCAACCTTCCTGAGCCCCAGCTAGCTAGCAGCTTCTCTGAGCCCCGGCTAGCTAGCAGCCTCCCTAATCCCCAGCTAGATAGCAGCCTCTTGGTGTCCCCGCTAGCTGGCAGCCCCCCTGTGCCCAGGTTAGCGAGCAGCCGCCCTAGTGCCCCCGAGCAGCTCTCTAGTGCCCCCGAGCTCCCGGGTGACCCCGGGCTCCCTGGGGACCCCGGGCTTCCTAGTGTTCCGGAGTACCCCAGCGTTTTCTGAGTTTTCTAGCGTTTCTGAGTTTTCTTGCATTTTTTGCGTTCCGGGGTGCTTTAACGCCCCCGAGTTTTCTGGCGTTTACGAGTTTTCTGGCGTTTACGAGTTTTCTGGCGTTCCCGCGTCTCCTAGCGTTTCCGCGTCTCCTAGCGTTCCCGCGTCTCCTAGCGCTCTCAGGTTGTCCTGTGTCCCAGATCCCCGGCTGGCTAGCGGCCTTTCTGATCCCCGGCTGATTGGCAGCCTTTCTGATCCCCAGCTGATTAGCAGCCCTCCTGATCCCCGGCTAGCTAGCGGCTCTCTAGTGCCCCCGAGCAGCTCTCTAGTGCCCCCCGAGCAGCTCTCTAGTGCTCCCGGGTGACCCCGGAGTACCCCAGTGTTCCTGAGTTTTCTAGCATTCCCGAGTTTTCTAGCATTCCTTGCATTCCGGGATGCTCTAACGCCCCCGAGTTTTCTGGCGCTCCCGAGTTTCCTAGCGCTCCAGAGTTTCCTGGCTGACGTCTAGCCCCCCTGAATCCCGGCTGACGTCTAGCCCCCCTGAATCCGGGCTTTTTGGCTATCATTAAAGTTTTGAACTCTCACCATCTCCTGCCTGCCGTCTCTCTCTGCATTTGGGTCCTCCATCTCTCAACTTGTAAAAATTTTCAGCATATATCCACGACGTTCCACTTCCGGGATTGCTCCGGTGCTGCAGGAAATTCCGCCGGATGCATGTCTTTTCTGTCCCCTTCCTCTGTCTTTGTGTTGGCATTATAACCCCCGGTGGATTTTTTGAGGACTATGGTTAACTGCTCCTCAGATCTCTGCAGGATAAATCCAGACAACTAGCTAGACTATCTGTCCAATCTGAGTTTTCTGTCGCACGACTATTTTGCAGCGGCTCTGTGTGGAGTTTAGCACCGCCCATGACGATTGTGATTGGTTTAAAGGTCCCATGGCATGACATTTTCACTTTCTGAGTTTTTAACATTAATATGAGTTTCCCCAGCCTGCCTATGGTCCCCCAGTGGCTAGAAATGGTGATAGGTGTAAACCGAGCCCTGGGTATCCTGCTCTGCCTTTGAGAAAATGAAAACTCAGATGGGCCAATCTGGAATCTCCTCCTTATGAGGTCATAAATAGCAAGGTTACCTCCCCTTTCTCTGCTTTGCCCGCCCAGAGAATATGGTCCACCCATGAGAAAGAGAGAGACAACATGGCTTTCAAACGAGCAAAGTGGCAGTTGGTCAAGGCCACACCCTTGACCAACTGCCAAGGGTAGCTCCTCAAAAGCTACAGACACAGAAATGGCACTTCCTAAGTAAAGCACATTGTGGGACTGGCTCTAGTGGCTGTAATTCTGCACCAAGGCTAAATTTCGGGAAAGAGACTTCAGATACAGTATTAGGGACCACTAAGGCCTATATAAAAGAGACTTCAGATACAGTATTAGGGGACCACTAAGGTCTACATAAAAGAGACTTCAGATACAGTATTAGGGGACCACTAAGGCCTATATAAAAGACTTCAGATACAGTATTAGGGGACCACTAAGGTCTACATAAAAGAGACTTCAGATACAGTATTAGGGGACCACTAAGGCCTATATAAAAGACTTCAGATACAGTATTAGGGGACCACTAAGGCCTATATAAAAGAGACTTCAGATACAGTATTAGGGGACCACTAAGGCCTATATAAAAGACTTCAGATACAGTATTAGGGGACCACTAAGGCCTATATAAAAGAGACTTCAGGTACAGTATTAGGGGACCACTGAGATCTATATAAAAGCATCCAAAGAGCACCATGTCATGGGACCTTTAAAGAAATGCCATTAAACCAGAGCACGTTTTCCTCCCATCCCCGAATTCTATCTGGTGTATCCAGACCCCCCTCCATCGCGCTTTGGAGGAGGATCTGGCAAAGTGAGACTATCTTGAGCATAAAAAGCTGTATTTCTGGCTTTTCACTCAGATTTAACTGAGAATGTGTCAAGTGTATGGTGACAAAAACGAAGCATACTGTTCAGACAATAGCTGCATATCATATTTATTCTGAAAGCAGTTTTCTGAGATTCCATCTACTTAACAAAGAAGCAGATACTGAAGTGTTTTTCCTCATGTGGAAAGATGCAATACTTTTTTAAAGAAGACCTTTTGTGCTTTTCCTTATTTTCTGTCATATCTTTAATGTTACAATGTCAGATGTTTATAAAAGAAATTCCTGGGAGCAAAACCTCACATATCACACAGTTCTGAACTCTGGTTTCAACACTTTTTTTCTAGTCTCAGCTGGGTATGACGTCATACTGAGCCTGGTTTCCATATATGGCCATCTGCTCCACACAGCAAGCAACTGCAGTGTTTACATCACATACATTGCTACATATTCATTGCCCTGCCTATGCACCACCTGTCTATACTTGAATATTACACTGCACTTTTCAGCTTTTTTGCACTTCTGGTTGGACGCAAACTGCATTTCATTGTCTTTGTACTTGTACTCTGCACAATGACAATAAAGTTGAATCTAATCTAATGTAGCAACATGCTAACGTCAGGGAAACCTGTAATCTTGGATGCCGATGTTGTTAATTACTGCCCAATTTCAGGTCACATTCCTGAGAAAGTTGCAGAGTTAGCAACACTGGACAGTGACAGCAGAGCACAGATTCAGAAACTCCAGAGACCCGGAAAGGCTGACCAATCAGCAGACTGAGATTTTTAAGGAGGGGGGGCTTAAAGAGACAGACGCTACATCAAAGCACAGAGGGTGAATACAGGTGCAGCAGCCATGGGCATTATGACAAAAATAAAGTGTTTTTGAACATTAAAGCATCCAAACATTTTCTAATAGAAACATACACTCACCTAAATGATTATTAGGAACACCTGTTAAATTTCATGTTAATGAAATTATCTAATCAACCAATCACATGGACACTGCTTCAATGCATTTAGGGGTGTAGTCCAGGTCTAGACAATCTCCTGAACTCCAAACTGAATGTCAGAATGGGAAAGAAAGGTGATCTAAGCAACTTTGAGCATGGCATGGTTGTTGGCGCCAGACGGGCTGGTCTGAGTATTTCACAACCTTTACTGGGATTTTCACCCACAACCATTTCTAGGGTTTACAAAGAATGGTCTGAAAAACATCCAGTATGTTGCAGTCCTGGGGGGCGAAAATGCCTTGTTGATGCTACAGGTCAGAGGTGAATGGGCCAAGTGATTCAAGCTGATAGAAGATAAACTTTGACTCAAATAACCACTTGTTACAACCGAGGTATGCAGCAAAGCATTTGTGAAGCCACAACACGCACAACCTTGAGGTGGATGGGCTACACCAGCAGAAGACCCCACCGGGTACCACTTATCTCCACTAAAAATAGGAAAATGAGGCTACAATTTGCACAAGCTCACCAAAATTGGACAGTTGAAGACTGGAAAAATGTTGCCTGTTCTGATGAGTCTCGATTTCTGTTGAGACATTCAGATGGTAGAGTCAGAATTTGGTGTAAACAGAATGAGAACATGGATCTGTCATGCCTTCTTACCACTGGGCAGGCTGGTGGTGGTGGGGGTGTAATGGTGTGGGGGAACACTTTCGCCTTCAGAACTGCGTTAATTCTTTGTGTCATTGATTCAACAAGGTGCTGGAAGCATTCTTTATAAATGTTGACCCATATTGATAAGATAGGGTCAAACGCGGTATTAGTATGGTGTTCCTAATAATCCTTTAGGTGAGTGTAAAATACTACTGGTGGGAGAAAAAAATGTAAAATCATATGCATCATGATTTTTTGACGATTTTTAAAAACATTTTTACCAATGATTCAGCCAAATATTTTCCGTTTCTACGGTACCGCTAACAGCAACTACATTATATTTGTTTTCAGCAACACATAGCGAAAGCAGAAAAAGCAGAAAATCCATCATATGTTCTTCTTTATAAATGAAATAAACGTCAGACTGACTGACTGACATGTTTTTAGTAATGTCTCATGATATATTGTGTCTAGAAGTGTATTATTCAACCTTTGATTTTGTTCAAGAAGGAAAAGAAAATCGCAATACTCAATAGTATTGAATCGCCATACTTCTAGAATCGCAATACAAATCCAATCGCCACCCATGTATCGTGAAAGAATCGAATCGGGACAAAAGAACATCTTCCCAGCACTATGAAATACAAGTATGAACCTGAAAACAGAATATAACACTCCTTTAAATAAGCTTGATAAAGTGCTGTGTGGCTCTGCAGCGAGTTGTGGAAAGTCTGCTAAAGTTCTGAGTGACACAGGGAAACGCAAAACCAGAAGTCAGATGAGCAATTCGACGAACTTAAGCTAACTATTAGGAAAGTCACTTTAGCACCGAACTACAGAAATGAGTTTGTATGCTAAAGCTTGAGAGACTGGCATTGGATATTCTACTGTAATTGAATAGTGTCTCTAGAGGAAAATGACATGAAAGAGCCTGAAATACCGATATCAGCATTTACTCACTGGTACATTAATCATGGTCAACCTGTCTTGGAGGTAGTTTAGCTAAGGTCCTGGATCTTGTGGTACTCTTCTAAACAAATGAGGTGCTAAAGTTAGTGGTTGCCCATGAATTGCTAATTTATTAGACAACCTTTGTTAACCTTGTATTTCAAGCAATATAAACATAGAGTTTCTCCAAATAACGAGTGAGGTTGATCAGCTCTCCAAGACCACAGTTAATTGATCCTGGAGGGGAAGATCAATTGTTACCGCTGCACAGGGAACAGGCAAGAAGAGCCAAGATCCAGATAGCTTTCAGCTTTAATTCCAAACTATCATTAGCAGAAGGGAACAGAGGTGTTGAGATCAACAGCGTGCTGTGCTGTACAGTACATTGTTCGCTCCCAAACCACAGTTTAATTTGCTAAGATGTTAATGAGTCTGTGTGAGAGGCAACAAGTGCCAGCAAACAATATAAAGTAGTATATTAAAAAATGACGTTATGTACTTGATGCTGCTTGAAGCATTAAAGCATTAGAGCGTAACTTTTTGATATTAATCGTCTGTTACATTCAAGCCATTGCCAAATGAGTTGCTACAAAGCTAATTAAGACTATCAGCTCCACACAACTCTCTCTAGATGTTTCAGTATGACTATATTTACAAAATGGTGTCGCCTGGCGACTTTCGCATGCAGAAGCTTATGAAGATAATGACCTCTTCTGAAGAGTCCATCATGTTGGTTTAGTCCTCCGTGTCTTCCTTGGTTAAAAGTAGTCTGTATCGTCAATCTTTCATTTCCAGGATTGCTCAGGAGCCGCCGTAAATTCAGCCAGATGTCACTCATTTTTGGCCTTGATGTCCTTCCCCTTCCTCTTTCTTTGTTGGCATTCTAAACTCCGGTGGATTAATGAGGACCATGGTTAACTGCAATCTGAGTTTTATGTTGCACGACTAAAACTACTTTTGAACGTACACATCAAAAGTTCCTTCTTGAGACTATTTAGCAGAGACACCGTGGCTAATTCCGGCGCTTAGCACCGCCCAAGACGATTGTGATTGGTTTAAAGAAATGCCAATAAACCAGAGCACGTTTTTCTCCCATCAAGGAATGCTGTGTGGACTAGCCAGACCTTCCTCGGCAGCGCTGTGGAGGAAGGTCTTGCAAAGCGAGACTACTAATGTGGGCCCAATGCTTTCTAGCTGAATCCATCTGAACAGGACCAAGAGGGATCCTTAGATAAGTTTGAGAGGGTTAAGGTCAATTATTCAACAGTAAATACAGCCCAGTGTATTAGTTGATCAGTTCCCATTTTAGTTGTATTGATATTGATGTGATCTAATATTCCAAGCAGGTGGTCAGTAGAGGGCATGTTGCTTGTTGTGTGGGTAATTTGTCACCATTGATTTGCAGTAGACATTCAGTTTGCTGTTATTTTCTGGTTTTCTTTGAGGCAAATATCTCACTATGATTTTGGCTTGCCTTCCTAGTGTCTGCAACAGAATAACATGTAACCATCATTCAAGGTCCCTTACCCACAACAGTACCATGACATCTGCTGATGGAATTTGTCTCTTGCCCAGTATGACAGATCCAAGCAATCTGCAGCCCAAGGACACGGGACGTAGACCTTGCCAAAAGAAGGATAGACTCATCCTCTAATGAACTAGGACTGAACTGGCAAATCTTATATCACTACCTTTCCTCCGTTTGCCTTTCCTTTCTTATTCCTTTGACGGCCTTCTCTTTCATTTTCCTTTCCTCCTCAATGCCTGTTCTAAGATTCCTTTATCCTTCCTTTCCTTTGCTTTTGTTTCTTCTACTTTCCTTTTCTTTTATAATTTAATACCAACATTTGAAACATGGACACTGGTAAGGGATAGCTGGGGGGAAATAAAATCATGTATGTATGTATGTATGTCTATATATATATATATATATATATATATATATATATATATATATATATATATATATATATATATATATAAGTGTTGCCATAAAATTTTCGCCACACACTCGACAGCCATTTTAATTCCAGAGCTCGCTTCTCTACGTACACACGTTCCACCAAAACAAGTTCCTTCCCGAGGCTATTTTCCAGAGCCATGTGGCTACGTATGGCGCTTAGCGCCTCCCAAGACGATTGTGATTGGTTTAAAGAAATGCCAATAAACCAGAGCACGTTTTTCTCCCATCCAGGAATGCTGTGTGGACTACCCAGACCTTCCTCCACAGCGCTGTGGAGGAAGGTCTGGCAATGCGAGACTATCCTGACCCCAAAACTTGTTCATAGGTTAGATTTTCCAGCTGAGATCATCAGCTACATCAGTAGCTCGTTGGTGAAATGACTAAAAGTTTATTTATGTGGCATCTTCAAATGAGCGGGTATCTTTAGTTGTTTGTATGAAATGATCTTTTAAGAAGCACTTGTGTTTTGTGCTGTGAGGTCACAGTGTTCCCAAACAGGAGAAAGTTTAGTGAAATCAGTGGAGCCTCTGTGTGTGTGTGTGTGTGTGTGTGTGTGTGTGTGTGTGTGTGTGTGTGTGTGTGTGTGTGTGTGTGTGTGTGTGTGTGTGTGTGTGTGTGTGTGTGTTTGTTTAACTATATTCGTGGGGTCCAAAAACCAGGAGTCCAGTATACTTGTGGGGTCCGGACAGCTTTGTGGGGCCAAAATGCTGGACCCCACAAGGTTAAAGGTCTGTTTGAGGGTTAAAGACTTGGTTTTAGGGTTAGAATTAGGTTATGGTTAGGGTGAGGGTTAAGGTTAGGCATTTAGTTGTGATGGTTAAGGTTAGGGTAAGGGGCTAGGGAATGCATTATGTCAATGACGAGTCCCCACAAAGATAGTGAGACGTGTGTGTGTGTGTGTGTGTGGGTGGATCAGTGGTCATTGTGCTGCAACCTCATTACACTTGGCAGCAGTGTGTACGCCCATAACCTCTCCAGCTATAGCAGTGCTTGGACAGCAGACGCATTCTCTCTGTTCCCCTCTCTCCGACTTTCTGCCTCTCTCCCACTTGCTGCTTCTCTTGCCTGCTCCATCCGCCGCTCTGTCTGATTCAGCAGATACGCTACACAGACTGAAATACTGTTAAATCAGCTAAGTATACAGTCAAATCTCTCCTCTCAAAGTGCTCTGTTTGTGTATGCTGTGCCCTCAGCACACCTTTTTATATTGCAATCAGCGGAATTAGCCCAGGGCTAAAGGCACTCTGAAGCTTTTTTTTAAAACCCTGACCTAACTGCAGCTCTTCGCCGCGGGGCTGCAAACATTATGCACTGCTGTGTTTTTGAAGTGGGTATGAAAGGACCTAAATTTAACTTGAGTAAGAGTCTTTTGTGAAAATATACTTTGAAAAAAACTAATGTGTTTTCTCCTGGTTTGTCTCTGCACATTTCTGGATAGAAATTAATGCAGTGTTCATCTGTTCTGCAAAACAATCAGGGTGTGATTTTCCAGGGGGGATACGTGGGATTTCCCCCTTTTTGGTCTACATAGCCCTGCCTCTGCTGAATTATTTGTATCTCTGGTGGGGACAAAATGTATCCCCCTCCCTCCCTCAAATTGATCCATGCTACTTCAACAATAGACCATATATAATATACCTAAAGTAGAATTATTTAAACTAACCCTAACCCTGTAACGTGAACAGTCTACAGTGCCATAGAAAGATAAAATCTGGGCAGCAGTTGCTGGTTGTATTTAGCGGCTACAGAGCTCCAGGACGCCGGCTACCAGCGGCAGTTGTTTAGCCGCCATCAGGTGACTGTGAGCCGGCTACAGGCACCGCCAGATGACGGTGCTTTCAGGGGCCGTGGTAGTGGAGTTTAGCCAGAAAAGTGGGCGTCATACAGCGCTAACAGTTAAGTTAAGACACCAAAACGACACGTTAAGTTTATGAAAAAGATGGTGGTTTGATTAAAACACTCCCGAGAAACTAACGAGTGTTTCCTGGGTGAAAGTATTTTGTTTGTGAAGTGAACTCCGCTACCTGACTTGAGAGCTCTGTCTTTGAAGTTGACACCTTGTTGTGCTATTTTATTTTAAGATTATTTTCCGTTGGATATTGAAGTACATAAATAAGTGTTTTGCCATCACCTGGCCGAGTGGCAATATATCCATGGGATTGGAAGGATTTAATTCATGTTTTGTTTTGTTGCGTGATTAAGCTGCTTTTTTTTTATTGCACCCGGAATATAATGACTGTTTGGTCAGAATGAATGAGTTCCACCTACGTGCGGCCACCACCACCGACCGCTATAACCACTGTCAGAGAGCTACCACCACCCACTTCCACCCCGAGGAATCGGAGAGAGACGAGAGCCGAGATGTCAACACCATTGGAAGGCAGAATCCACCTGCAGCTGCCTGCACCAGTATCAGGCCTCATGCTAGCGCTGCTCTATTTTTAGCCTAAAAAGATGAGGGAGGCAAGATTGAGTCAGATTTTGGTTGGCTGCACTTCTAGAACTCGAATAAACAACAACACCCCATGAACATCTGTGTGTTCGTCACAACTCAAAGGCATACTGTTTATTACAACTTGGGTTTTATCTCCATGGATCCATTGGTTCTATCTCTTTTAATCATTGTCACATGATCAGACAATTTGTACATCAAGTATTTAGAGGAGAAAACAAAGGATGCTGGTACAATTATTACCAAAATTCTCCATTGTGAACATCCACCACAGCTTGCTGCCTGTTCAATTTTGGCTTAGTACTCAGGAAAGCCACTATAATCACACAGGATCCTACCCACCCCCCCTTTACCAATCCTTTCAGTTACTGCCATCAGGTCAACGCTACAGAGCCCCATTTGCTTCATCCCCATTGCCATCACCACACTCAACAGCCATACATAGACAACATCCAACAGCTCCATTCAGGCTTCTTTTTGCACTGTTTTTGCATTTTGCATGTTTAACGGTCAATGTTTCTACACTGTTTCTACATGCATCTTTTATGTTCTTATATGTATTTTTGAGGCTGCCCTATCAAAGACAAATTTCTGTCACTTGTGACAAAGTGTTAACGCTTTACAGTAATGTACATGAATTATCATGACTTCATGCATTATACAGCATGAATTCATTCATGTAGTACTTCATGAACTATCAGTAATGTACAAGGATTAAAAGTATCTCATGCATGACTTAATGCAGGAACAATACGTTAATTAAAAGTATCTGAATCATCATGATTTCTGATTTATTAATGATGTGTGATGTCTTCTTCATCGGTAAATCAGTAGTTAAAGGAGAATCCGGCCTATTTTTTACCTGAATCTTGATCTATCTCGGAGTACTGTCGATAGGAGAAAAAAATGAGCAAAATCGGTGCTAGCAAACTGGAGTTGCTGCAGTTATGTCCAGAGCTCCCAGTTAGCTAAAATGCCAGTTGTCGGGGCATCTTATAAAGAGACACAAATGCAATTAAAATGGCTGTGCAACATGAACAGGGCCCTTACGTGACAACAAGATGCGTTTTCAACTCAGACATTGTGAAGAAACCGTTTAAATTCAAAGTTTGTACTGTCACCTGTCTTGATCCTGCCGACCGGCTTGCACAGTAATAGCGTTAGAGAAGGCTAGCTGTAGTCTCGTGCTGAAGTCCCGTTGGAATTCAGTTGTTTGCAGGAAATGGTAAACAAACAAACGCGAATCATTTCTTTTTCCACAGTAGATCAACACACGTTATTCTTACTCCAGGCTTCATCCCTTGTGAACACCTCCGATCTTCACTCTTCACACACTACGCTCCAATCTGCACACTACTGTTTACCGACGGGAGAGAAAGCAGAAGCCAAGATGCCGGTCAGGCAAAAGTAACGGTTGGATGAACACGATCACAAAACCAATTAAGTACTTAATATTTCTGGCATATAACGCTGAGCTTCAGTTGGTCCTCCAAGCAAATGACCATGTTATTCCCAAATCATTTTATTCCTCAAGTCTGTGTCCAAGTCCAAGTCATCAGCGCGAGTCCAATTCGAGTCACGAGTCCAGAGAACAGCGACTTGAGTCTGTGCTCCATCACTTATACATGGATTGTACAGTTGGCAGGTTATTATAGTGCATGTAAACATTGTCAAAACAATGGCATAATCTGGATACCTCTGAATGTAAGATGTTTCTCATGCATTTAAGAACACAAAAAGGATCTTTATTAACAAGCATCTTGCTTTTGGTTCAGTGACATCTCCAAAGCAAGTTCCCACCCAGTCAACAGTACAGTATGTTAAGTTCAGCTGTTTGAAGTCACCAGAGAGACGTGTTTGCTGTGGCTGAGACAAGACTGTTTACTTACAGACCGCTCAAAGACGCAGTCTCACAGTGCTTATCCACTGTGGAAATATGACCTACATTTAGTCAGGGAAGCTACGCTTTGAAGTTATGAAACTAGACTTTTATTCTTCCTTACAGACGAAGACGGCTTATCAAACACACTTTTTTTATCTTAATATCTTTTTTTTAATACTTTATTGCAATGTTCTTTCACTCTCTTCCAGACAATCGTTCATTTCTAAATCCATTGCACAATTTACAATGTACATAGAAATGAATAGCTAATAAATATATTTAATAATAATAAAATGTTTTTTAAACATAAACAGCAAAAAATAATGAACATAAACATAGAAAAATAGAAAAAACAAGGGGTATGGGGTAGGGTAGGAGAGTGGGAGAGCCATGTACAAGATTGAGATATTTTATTTAACAGATTTTATTTTTGGGGTAGATCTTATTCTTTACTCTCCTGTTGTCCTCGGGTCAAATTTGACCCATTTTAAAAAGGTTTCTATATCAGAAATGTGGGTTTCCTGCAAATTGTCACAAAACCTAACGATGGTTTCCTACAACGGTCTGCACAAGTAAGTTCATGATCAGTTCACTACTTCCGTTGTTTAATTCAATGTTATAGCATTGATAACAATTTAACAAAATTGTTAAAAGAACATTGAAAAAACAACAAAAACGTGACAAACATCGTAAATAGTAGAGGTGTTGAAATTAATCAAATAATCGATGCATCGAATCATGGACATGGACGATGCTGCATCGATAATCGGCCGGGCCATAATCGATTATTTCTGTTTACCATTTAATGTAGGCCTAACAACATTTCTGTTTACATATTATGTTATGTTTTTGCATAGTGCCATGTGCTCAGTGCTGTAGTTTTATGTATCCAGTTTATTTAGTATTAGAGCACTGCAGAATGTTTTGTCTTTGAAGCCTGAAAAGCTATGAATTAAATATCCTATATGGCTTTAATAGAAAAATGTATTTGACGCATCGTGATGCATCGAGATATCGAATCGAAGAGATAATTGTAATCGAATCGGGAGATCAGTGAAGATTCACACCTCTAGTAAATAGTCACAAAAACTTGGAAAAAAAGTGGAAAAAAAAAACATCAGGAAAAGCTTCTCAAATTTTGGGAAAAGTGTTGAAAAAGACGACCAAAATGTTAAAAAGAATTTTAAATTTTGACCCAGAAAAAGTAAAATCTGCATGGTCGACGGGAGGACAACACAAGGGTTAATATCAAAGCCTTTGAAGACTCAATCAGCCACATCTGTGGTCTTAAGGCCACTTTAGACTTTGATTTAGTACAGGGTCGTAGAGAGCTGAATGGGAGACGGGCTGGGATATAAACAGGCTGTTAGAGCTCTTTCGTAGGACACTCGCAGTCTGTTTCAGGAATGGAGCATGTTCCTAAAGCATTACGGCTCTGTGAATGACATCATTCAGGATTCCCCGGCCATCACACAGCAACATAAAGCAGCATCTGGTTGTCGGGTGTGTGCATGAATCCAATCTGACTCCAATCTGTTAGAGAGAGCTCTCTGCTTACACTGCTGCAAACCAGCATGACGGAGACGCACACGGTGCATAGGATGGAAGAAGGAAAAATAACAGAAATAGTTCCACATTTTATGACTGCACCATATGAGAAAAAATATGCGACATGTGAGAAACGTTTAATATCACAATATTACTTGCGATAAATGAACAGATATTAAAGTGTGCTCAGTTCTGCTGCTTTCAGTATTCTGCTTCAATACAACAAACTGCTTGTTGAATGTAAAACAAATGAAAGGAAATCATTTCCAACTTTCTTTTATTTAACTAATTAAACAAACATTAAAGGGCAGTTATGCTAATATTCTATTTCAACTAACACAAAAAATCTGGGAGTGTCTTTAGCGATGTGTTGCAGATGTGTTTATTGCGCCAGTTGATATCGCGATGACGATGAAAAAATTATATATTGTGCAGCCTTAGCATTATTTGCCACAATACTGAATTAAGATATATGTAAATCTCTTTACTAAAAGCTTATATAAAAGAGCATTTTGTAATAAATATACTATAAGCAAAATTGTGTTTGGGCTGAGCATGACAAACGTTACCATAAGCAAACTCAGCTGCTGTGTTTATTTCAACCAAAACTAGAGTTGTGATGGTTGAAAAAGTGGAAAGACAACCTAAAACGGCTTTTTATAGTTTTATTTTGTTCGTGTCAAATCTGAATGAAGTGTGTTTTACGATGCTAAAATGGCTGTTCATTTACATGGAGTCTGGTGGGTTTAGTGAATGCAATTTTGTTTTAAAAAAGGATCTGACTCTTTAACAGAAGGGTTGACGTCCTTAGAAATCCTTTCCATAATGTTGTCAGACACTTAGAATATTAATCTGAGCCTGTCAGCGGCAAAACAAGCATTTTAGTGAAGGTAAATACAAGCTGGACAATTGCCCCATTAACTTACATTGTAGCTTGTTTCTCTGGTGTAGACTGCAGTGAGCTCTCTTAATACTGGACCAATGTCACAGATTGTTGTTCCAACAGTCACTTAGACACAGAAACATAGGAACATAGGGTCCAGGTTAGAAAAAAATTGGTAGTTACCCTTTAATGCATCAGTAATAATAATCAAATGACATGATACACTGTATTATAATATAACACTCAGCAACTATATGTCCTACCTTTACTTTTGATATTTTAACACTTCTATACTTTAAATCCAAAATAGTTTTACATTATGCAAGTCTACTTTTACTTCAGTAAAGAAGCTAAATACTTCCTCTACTACTGCTAACTGCACCAAATAAGATGATACAATTATTTGAATTAATTACATGTCATTGCTAATAATTTATTTATTTAAATTGTTGTGCACCTTTGCATATTTAGTTTAAATTCATCTTTTTTTTTAATTCAGACACAAGTGCATAGCATACATTTATGTCACATACCACACAGCCTTCATACAGACACACATAACAACAGGAACACATTTACAAATCACAATCACACTACAGTGATTAACCACATGAAAAGTGGCTGATCAGGTATGACTGCATGACTGTTCCCTGAGCAAAGTTCTATTTAAAATTGTTAACAAACTCCTTAACACAGGGGTCTTCAATGTTTTTTAAGCCAAGGACCCCAAGAGAGAGACGGTGCAGGGACCCCCTACTACAGATATTGTCCAAATTTAAGTTTCATATTAAACTGGGCCTACAATTACATGTGAGCAGCCTTTAAGCCTTTATACATACCTTTTTTAGTGCATAGAATACTACGCGTTTTAAATAATAATTGTTGGCATGATTTTATAAATCATGTTTTACTGTTAAACATAGATATACCTGTGGCACAGGATGAACTGGCTCTGTGGATGGCTACCTTAGAGACTACATTACCTATAGGCCAGTCAGCCTATCATCAATAAAACAAAAATCACAAATAGGCTGATTTATATTTGCTGATAATATGTGAGATTCATGTTAGGACATTTTAATTTTTTTAAATGGAGTTTAGAGTTAGGGGGGGGGGGGAGGGGGGGGGGCACGAAATTATAGCCTTTTTATTTATTTATTTTTCAAAAAATTAAAATGTCCTAACATGAATCCAACTTGTTATTAGCAAATATAAATCATCATATTTAGATTTTTGTTGTGATTAATGATAGGCTAACTGGCCTATAGGTAAGACACAATTTATAAATTGATGCCAACAATTATTATTTTAATAGTATTCTATGTACAAAAAGGTATGTATAAAGGCTTTAGGCACCCTACAGGTTATTGTAGGTCCAGTTGACAGTAATATGTTACTTGATTTTATACAATATATGTAGTAGGGGGTCCCTGCACCGTCTCTATTTCAGTTAAAGGGTCCTTGGCTTCAAATGTTAAAGACCCCTACCGTAGAGCATAAAACATAATAATGTTAATTTCCATTTTGGTCCTGATGGGGAGAGAAACATGACGGTGCCTCTCTGTTGCTTCACACATCCCAGAGAACATTCCAGAGAACTGAGCAGTGTATAAAAGTCTATTGTCCCCATGGTGCTCCTAAATCTGAAAATAGCAACATTAATGTCATGTTGAATAATTATGGCTGAGATATTAATTTACAGTTCTCTAACATGTGTGGGGGGGGGGGGGGACACATGGTGTGACCTGTTTAGGTAGTTGTCTACAATCGGTGCTTGGATCAAGAATATGGTGCAATTCAATGGAGAGATTAATCTATATGTGAAAAAACTAAACTGGGGTTTTTTGAGAAAATCTGGAATCCATTTGACCAAAATATAAAAAAGGAGATATAGGGGAGCTTCTACAGAGGGGTAATGTGGAACAGGATACCTTAAATTAAAACAAGTGGTGAATCCCAGAAGGGGACAGGACTAAGACATCTTGGAGGGTGATAGCAAAGGTGTGATTTTTATTGGATTATATATTTATGAGAAGCGTGGCTTTGCTAGAGGTGCCATTATTCTGTACATGTGATACTGTCGTATAATTAGCTTTTTGTTTTTCTTGTTATTTGTTAAAATTTGGTTTCACTATACTACAGGCAAATAGGACTATAGCTCTCATCTGGAAGAAAATGGAGGCCCCTACAATTGGTGCTTGGATCAAGAATATGGTGCAATATATGTCTGCACTTTATGAGAAGAATATGCAATATGCGATAACGTGGAATATCATAATCATATTACTCGCGATAATTCTGCTGCTTTCAGTATTCTGCTAAAATAAAAACTTGTTGGATATAAAACAAATGAAAGGAAATCATGTCCAACGTTCACTTATTGAACAAATTGAACATTGAATTGAATATAAAATGCAGAAGTAAAAAAAGTGACATTTTCAAGTGCCGTTTTCTACTGATCATTTCTTTCTACTAACACAAAAAATCGTTTGCGATATGCCGCAGCTTTTTGCCATGTGATTATTGCGCCACTTGATATTGCGATTATGATTTTTTTTTTTTAACTATATATTGTGCAGCCCTAGTATATACACCAGCACTATGATGATTAACTGATACATTTATCTCTCCTACACTGCCCACCAGGTTTTTGGATGTTGGCTGCTCTGAGGCACTGGAATGACATGATTAATTATTAGCTGTATGGCCACAGTATTATATGGGGAATTCCATTAAAAGACCTAAACAGAAGGGGAATTTAGCAGCAACCCACCATTTAGCTTCTTCTTTATTTATTGTTTTTAAGAAATGATCTAATGTTTAAATGGTGGGGCTAGGACATTCCTCTGCTCTGTTTTCTCCATTTTCAGAGAAGGTGTATCCCACCCACACACTCCTCTGGAACCAGCCCAAACCCCTCCATAACTTACTTTAATCTCATCATTTCCCTTTACATTGACCGGTCATTTAAATCTCATCTTGAAGGCAGAAATTATACGAAGAGAATCAGATAACATATGCTAAAAGTTTGAACAAATCTACTTACAACTTTTCTCCTGATTCTAACAGCTAGCTTGAGGCTACTGATTAGCTCCTTCTTCACTCTCGTAGAAAGTGTGTATGTCACTATATACTGATGTGGAGGCTGGTTCTGACGAGGGGGTATTTCGAGAAGTTATTAAAGTGTACATGGCTGTGAGACATAGTTAAACTTTTTGCCAGACACAGAGGGACAGTTTTCTCATTGAGATTGTGCTTTCTAAAAAATTAACTCGCAATTAATTACATATAGGCCTGCAGTGAGTATGCATATGACATATAATTACAGAAGAGTTCACTCCTACCAGGTCTCTGCTGGCATGATGGAGTGCTTCATACAACACAGCACCATCCGTTAATCCCTGGAAGGAATTTATTGGCTTGTAGTCTACTGCTCCCTAGAGTTGACAGATTTGCACTGCAGCCTGTGTTCCATTGTCTCTGACAGCATCACTGTTAGGCAAAGGCAGGACGCATGACTGAAGAAGGGGCTTTCCATTATGTTTTCACTTCAGGGGATTTCAAAGACAAATGCTTTTGACAATAGATGGTAAAAGAAATATCACATGACACAACTTTTGTGTCATTAGTTTAGGGCAGTGGTAATCAAACTTTTTTCAATAATGTACCCCTTTTGAATTGATTATTTAAGCCAAGTGCCCCCTGACCAGCGCTAATCATTTTTGGTAGAAAAAAAAGTCTATATAAAGAGAAACAGTACAGCGATGTTAGAGATAGATTTACTAAACAGCCTTGTCACTGAAAAAAACATTTAAATGCTGATGAGAAAAGGAAACAAATACTGTAAAAAAGAGAAACACTTGGAAAAAGATGGTAGAATGAAGGAAGGAAGTAAGGCAGGAATAGGTCAAAATAGTATCAAAAACTTCAAAAACACTGACATAACTTAGAAAAAAGCGAGAAACTTGTAAAAAGTAGAAGGAAGGAAGGCAAGATTAGGTCCAACGAAGGAGACACACATGTCACATGTTTTTGGTAGGAAAAAAAAAGTCTACATAAAGAGGAACAATGTTCTGGACAACAGCCTTGTAAATATTAAACATTTTGTTAAATATCTCACGTACCCCCTGCAGTCCTCCAACGTACCCCTAGGGAGACACGCACCCCCATTTGAGAAACACTGGTTTAGAGCAGGGGTCTTCAACGTTTTTAAGCCAAGGAGCCCTTAACTGAAATAGAGACATGCAGGGACCCCCTACTACATATACTGTATAAAATGAAGTTACATATTAAACTGGACCTACAATAACATGTAGGGTGGCCTAAAGCCTTTATATCTTTTAGTGAATAGAATACTAAGCTGTTAAAATAATAATTGTTGGCATGTTCATAGATTTATACATCATGTTGTAATGTTGAAATGTTGCACAGTGAATCCTAAAGCTTAACTGTACCTTATGGCTACCTTAGCTGTAGGCCATTAAGCCTATATCATCAATGTTGGGTAGCCTACATTAAAAACATTATCTTTAATTACAAATATGTTGGATTCATGTTAATGTATATTTTCAGAAGTATTTTATGATGATGGATGGATGGATTTCATTTTTTTTCATCCAACAATAATTTGTTGAAATGTAATGAAATGTAAAGAGTTAACAATTTGTGAAGTGATTACAAAGGTCTGGTATGGACTGACCATGTGATGCAGTGACTATGATAAGGTGCTATTGTAGACTGTGTGCAATGGTGGTAGGCAAAAGTGAACAGTGCAGGGATTGAACAGTGCAATAGCTTATTATTAAATATTAACTATGACTATGAAAAGACAATAATGTAAACGTAATAGAAATGCTTGACACTGTCAATGCCTGTATTATCAAAGTTCAGTTCAGTCACTTTATGATCCCAGATGGGAAACTTGATCTACAGTCAGGAGGAGTGCAAGATGGGCGCCCAGATAGCTCAGTTGGTAGAGCGGGCACCCATGTATAGAGGTTTACTCCTCGATGCAGTGAACCCGGGTTCACCTCCGCCCTGCGGCCCTTTGCTGCATGTCACCCCCCTCTCTCTCCCCTTTCATGTCTTCAGCTGTCCTGTCTAATAAAGGCCTAAAAATGCCCAACAAATTATCTTAAAAAAAAAGAGGAGTGCAAGATAAAAAAGACAAAAATACCAAGATAAAGCGTACAAAAACATTTCCTGTACATACAACTTACAAAAAACTATTTTACACAATACTACACGAGCAATCTCTAAAAGAGTCTACATTACATGTGCGAATGAAGCTGAGTTATTGCACAGGGAACAAAGGAGTTTTTCCTCCTATTGCTCTTGAACCGGGGTACTCTAAATCTATGGCCTGAGGGGAGTGTTTCAAACTCAAAGTGAAAGGGGGGGGGGGGGGGGGGGGAGTTGTACAGTCTAATATAGACCAGGCCTTGCAGAGTACTTGCTGGTCAATACCCATATATTCTATTAATGCTCTTGTTCTTCAGATAATGTACAGTAATATATTTGACTCCTGCTACATAAGCTGTAAGATCACTTGGGTTGCATCTGGGCAGCCATTAAATCCAAGTTCTGCCATCACTACACCTTCGCTGTTCTAGTTTGGCTTCAAACTAAAAATGAGGCTGAGATGCAGGAATAGCAGCTGTACTTCAAACAACCTGTAAGCTAGTAGCACATCACTTCTGCTCTCAGGAGGCTTATATAGTATTAATTATATCGACAATAGCATCAAGTTATTTTAAGTGTCTTCCCTTCTCATTGACGATTCTCAGGGGCTGAGGAAAGTGCACTGCATAGATGTCATTGCACTGATATACCTGCATTTTCTCATAATACAGATACATAAAAGCATATTTCATTATGTACATATAGCCTACATGTTTTTGACATATTGGATACAAAATATTTGCGTGCTCTAAATCATGAGTCCTTTTTGGTTCTTATTCTTTGACTTTTTGGTTTGGGGAAGTTATATGGCTGCTGTTGTAGTGCTCCATTTACGTACAATAAAACCAGTCAAATTCTGCATCCTGATGAATGTTCCGACCTTTGTCCTTATCTAGCTTTTACCTTATCTGTCTTTTTCTAATCTTTTGATAGTGTGATGTTTTACAGATTTCTTTACTTAATGACTTTTGCGAGTGTGTGTGTGTGTGTGTGTGTGTGTGTGTGTGTGTGTGTGTGTGTGTGTGTGTGTGTGTGTGTGTGTGTGTGTGTGTGTTCTTGTTTAACTATATTCGTGGGATCCAAAAACCGGGAATACAGTATACTTGTGGGGTCCGGACAGCTTTGTGGGGCCAAAATGCTGGACCCCACAAGGTTAAAGGGCTGTTTGAGGGTTAAGACTTGGTTTTAGGATTAGAGTTAGAATTAGCTTATGGTTAGGGTGAGGGTAAGGGTTAAGGTTAGGGATTTAGTTGTGATGGTTAAGGTTAGGTTAAGGGGCTAGGGAATGCATTATGGCAATGACGGGTCCCCACAAAGATAGTGAGATTCAGTGTGTGTGTGTGTGTGTGTGTGTGTGTGTGTGTGTGTGTGTGTGTGTGTGTGTGTGATTGAATAACTGACCCTGTTTAACTGCTGTGATGGTTGTCCAAAACAGATTGATGATTGAGAGACAGTGTGATACATGGTCCTACTTTATACCCTATTTCTTTACATGATCTGTATGACTGATAGAGGAGAGCCTTCAGAGCCACTATGCCAACTATAATAATATATATAATCTAACATATTATTCCCAGTTTATATGCTTATTCGATGCATCTGCCTGATAGACCTTTTCACAGCACAATTAATAGTTACAGACAATAATTAATAAAATGAACAATAGATCCTCTTTAATTGTCCCAGAAAGTCCAAAATACCTTTGGATGAAAATCAACAGAGGTATAGTTAATAGCACCAGAGATATATATGTATGTGCAATCTATATCCCACCTTCAAACTCCCCCTATTACACTGAGGAGATTTTTCAAGAACTCCAAAACGAGATAATTAATTTCCAGTAACTGGGTCACATCTTAATATGTGGAGATCTCAATGCAAGAACTGGAAAAGAGAAAGACTACATTGAAGTAGATGGAAACAAACACATATTCGGCCAAATCTCCCCAGTCCCAGCTCACGCAATACCACAAAGACAAAGTTTTGATAATATTATAAACAAAAACGGAAAACAAGTTCTCCAGATATGCAAAAGCCTGGGCTTATTCATAGTTAATGGAAGGACCCGTGGTGACTCTCTGGGTAGAATGACCTACTCCTCTGTGTTAGGTAACAGTGTGGTGGACTATACGATAACCGATATCCACCCAGAGGATATCAATGCATTTGTAGTTTCACCACAACTTCCCTCTTCAGATCACTGCCAAACAACACTTTATTTAAATAAGTCTACAAAGTATAGCATTGTACCAGAATCAGAAACCAGCAAAATGTATGACCTCCACCAAAAATATATATGGAAAAATTCAGCAACATAGAGAATTATTTAACTGCACTTGACAGTACAGAAATCAAATCAAAACTTAATCTCTACAGACTTACTAAATTCCCATGCACAAAAGATGGAGTAAATTTGGCTACACAGCATTTAAACAATATATTTGATGAATTAGCTACAAAATCAAATCTCAAAATAATTAACTATAGTAACAAAATAACAAAACACAAACCGTCAAAAGAACAATGGTATGATAATGAATGTGTTTTATGCTAGAAAACAACTAAGACTATTATCTAACCAAAAACACAGAGAACCCCATGAGAGTCAAACACGGGTCCAATACCATCAGGCACTAAAATACTACAAAATATTAATCAATAAGAAAAAAGAGTGTTACAGATCTGAAGAACTTAACAAAATAGGATAAGCCACAGACCAAAACGTCTTCTGGAATCTGTGGAATAAATTCAGTCCAAGACATAAAGATAAATTAACAATACAAAATGGTTTGATCTGGAAAAATCACTTTGAATTTTTGTATAAGAATATTGATTATAGTGCAATCACCCCCCAACAACACTCAGTAGTTGAAAATCTTCACCAGTTAGAGGAAAAGGTGAAAGACTATCAAAAACCCCTAGATGCAGAAATAACACTAATAGAAATACAGAGCCAACTGAAGGCTCTGAAGGCTGGAAAGACTTGTGGAGTGGACAGCATCTGCCCTGAGATGCTAAAGCACAGTAGCCCCTCCACAAGCTGTTCAACCTTGTTCTGGAGTCGGGTTATTTCCCTGAGATCTGGAACCATGGACTCATCAACGCTATTTTCAAAAATGGCATCTGTGTGAACAGTAGTCTGGGGAAGGTTTTCTGCAGTATTATTAATGCCAGAATACTGTCCTTCCTTACCAAGCACAATGTCTTAAGTAAAAATCAAATTGGCTTTTTACCAAAATATCGTACGTCAGACCACATTTACACCCTTATTAAAAACTACACCAAAATTAAAAATGGGAAAATATTTGCATTTTTTATAGACTTTAAAAAAGCTTTTTACTCAATATGGCATTATTTGGCTTTTTTATAAACTTATCGAAAGCGGTATAGGGGGTAAAGTCTATGACACTATTAAATCACTGTACACAGAAAATAAATGTGCAGTAAAAATTGGCTCCAAAAGAACAGAATTCTTCAAACAAGGGCGTGGAGTGAGACAGGGATGCAGTTTGAGTCCAACACTGTTTAACATTTACATCAATGAACTAGCAGTGATGTTGGAACAATCTGCAGCCCCAGATCTCACACTTCATGATACCAACATCAAGTTCCTGCTCTATGCTGATGATCTAGTTCTGTTGTCCCCAGAAGAGGGTTTACAACAGGGCCTGTCCGTCCTAGAGCAGTACTGTCAGAAATGGGCACTGACAGTCAATCTGAAAAAGACCAGTGTTATGATATTTCAGAGGAGAGCCAGATCTCGGGGAAATAGACAGAGTTACAACTTCACTCTGGGCAACACCAGACTAGAACACAAGGGTTGATATCATTACTTAGGGGTTGAAATTAGGGCATCAGGGAGTTTCAACCTGGCCATAAACACACTATGTAATAAAGCTCGGAGAGCCTTGTATGCAATCAAATGCAAAATTGGAAAAACAAATATCCCTGCAAGAATTTGGCTAAAAATCTACAATTTTCTGATGACACCAATAATGCTTTATGGAAGCGAAGTTTGGGGCCCAATTTCAAAACCAGAATTTAAAAACTGGGATAAAACTCCCACTGAAAAATTACAACTGGAATTCTGTAAAATTATTCTAAAAGTTCACCCAAACACCCCAAACAATGCATGCAGAGCAGAACTCGGTATATTCCCTCTGAAAATTCAAATCCAAAAAAGGTCTAAATTTTGGCATCATTTAAATCAAGCTGATAAAAAGTCCATTGCATA
The DNA here is from genome assembly GCA_023566125.1 of Zingel zingel. Lineage (NCBI taxonomy): Eukaryota > Metazoa > Chordata > Actinopteri > Perciformes > Percidae > Zingel > Zingel zingel. Next base: position 5,537,558 of record CM042332.1, read on the forward strand.
CAAAGCTCTCCTGAGGAACCAGCAGTGTTCAGATGTCCCCTGGACCAGCTGGCTCAGAGGTACACAGAGCTAGAGAGAGAGACAGGTACACTGAGCTAAACTCAGTCAGCAGTAGACAGACAGGTAGAGAGAGAGACAGGTACACTGAGCTAAACTCAGTCAGTAGTAGACAGACAGGTAGAGAGAGAGACAGGTACACTGAGCTAAACTCAGTCGGTAGTAGACAGACAGGTAGAGAGAGACAGGTACACAGAGCTAAACACAGTCAGTAGTAGACAGACAGGTAGAGAGAGAGACAGGTACACTGAGCTAAACTCAGTCAGCAGTAGACAGACAGGTAGAGAGAGAGACAGGTACACTGAGCTAAACTCAGTCAGTAGTAGACAGACAGGTAGAGAGAGAGACAGGTACACTGAGCTAAACTCAGTCGGTAGTAGACAGACAGGTAGAGAGAGACAGGTACACAGAGCTAAACACAGTCAGTAGTAGACAGACAGGTAGAGAGAGACAGGTACACAGAGCTAAACACAGTCAGTAGTAGACAGACAGGTAGAGAGAGAGAGACAGGTACACAGAGCTAAACACAGTCAGTAGTAGACAGACAGGTAGAGAGAGAGAGACAGGTACACAGAGCTAAACACAGTCAGTAGTAGACATACAGGTAGAGAGAGAGACAGGTACACTGAGCTAAACTCAGTCAGTAGTAGACAGACAGGTAGAGAGAGAGAGACAGGTACACAGAGCAAAACTCAGTCAGTAGTAGACAGACAGGTAGAGAGAGAAACAGGTACACAGAGCTAAACACAGTCAGTAGTAGACAGACAGGTAGAGAGAGAGACAGGTACACTGAGCTAAACACAGTCAGTAGTAGACAGACAGGTAGAGAGAGAGAGACAGGTACACAGAGCTAAACTCAGTCAGTAGTAGACAGACAGGTAGAGAGAGACAGGTACACAGAGCTAAACACAGTCAGTAGTAGACAGACAGGTAGAGAGAGAGACAGGTACACAGAGCTAAACACAGTCAGTAGTAGACAGACAGGTAGAGAGAGACAGGTACACAGAGCTAAACACAGTCAGTAGTAGACAGACAGGTAGAGAGAGAGACAGGTACACTGAGCTAAACTCAGACAGTAGTAGACAGACAGGTAGAGAGAGAGACAGGTACACTGAGCTAAACACAGTCAGTAGTAGACAGACAGGTAGAGAGAGAGAGACAGGTACACAGAGCTAAACACAGTCAGTAGTAGACATACAGGTAGAGAGAGAGACAGGTACACTGAGCTAAACTCAGTCAGTAGTAGACAGACAGGTAGAGAGAGAGAGACAGGTACACAGAGCAAAACTCAGTCAGTAGTAGACAGACAGGTAGAGAGAGAAACAGGTACACAGAGCTAAACACAGTCAGTAGTAGACAGACAGGTAGAGAGAGAGACAGGTACACTGAGCTAAACACAGTCAGTAGTAGACAGACAGGTAGAGAGAGAGAGACAGGTACACAGAGCTAAACTCAGTCAGTAGTAGACAGACAGGTAGAGAGAGACAGGTACACAGAGCTAAACACAGTCAGTAGTAGACAGACAGGTAGAGAGAGAGACAGGTACACAGAGCTAAACACAGTCAGTAGTAGACAGACAGGTAGAGAGAGACAGGTACACAGAGCTAAACACAGTCAGTAGTAGACAGACAGGTAGAGAGAGAGACAGGTACACTGAGCTAAACACAGTCAGTAGTAGACAGACAGGTAGAGAGAGAGAGACAGGTACACAGAGCTAAACACAGACAGTAGTAGACAGACAGGTAGAGAGAGAGACAGGTACACTGAGCTAAACTCAGTCAGTAGTAGACAGACAGGTAGAGAGAGAGAGACACATAACACAGAGCTAAACTCAGTCAGTAGTAGACAGACAGGTAGAGAGAGAGACAGGTACACAGAGCTAAACACAGTCAGTAGTAGACAGACAGGTAGAGAGAGAGACAGGTACACTGAGCTAAACACAGTCAGTAGTAGACAGACAGGTAGAGAGAGACAGGTACACAGAGCTAAACACAGTCAGTAGTAGACAGACAGGTAGAGAGAGACAGGTACACAGAGTTAAACACAGAAGTAGTAGACAGACAGGTAGAGAGAGACAGGTACACAGAGCTAAACACAGTCAGTAGTAGACAGACAGGTAGAGAGAGAGACAGGTACACTGAGCTAAACTCAGTCAGCAGTAGACAGACAGGTAGAGAGAGAGACAGGTACACTGAGCTAAACTCAGTCAGTAGTAGACAGACAGGTAGAGAGAGAGACAGGTACACTGAGCTAAACTCAGTCGGTAGTAGACAGACAGGTAGAGAGAGACAGGTACACAGAGCTAAACACAGTCAGTAGTAGACAGACAGGTAGAGAGAGACAGGTACACAGAGCTAAACACAGTCAGTAGTAGACAGACAGGTAGAGAGAGAGAGACAGGTACACAGAGTTAAACACAGTCAGTAGTAGACAGACAGGTAGAGAGAGAGAGACAGGTACACAGAGCTAAACACAGTCAGTAGTAGACATACAGGTAGAGAGAGAGACAGGTACACTGAGCTAAACTCAGTCAGTAGTAGACAGACAGGTAGAGAGAGAGAGACAGGTACACAGAGCAAAACTCAGTCAGTAGTAGACAGACAGGTAGAGAGAGAAACAGGTACACAGAGCTAAACACAGTCAGTAGTAGACAGACAGGTAGAGAGAGAGACAGGTACACTGAGCTAAACACAGTCAGTAGTAGACAGACAGGTAGAGAGAGAGAGACAGGTACACAGAGCTAAACTCAGTCAGTAGTAGACAGACAGGTAGAGAGAGACAGGTACACAGAGCTAAACACAGTCAGTAGTAGACAGACAGGTAGAGAGAGAGACAGGTACACAGAGCTAAACACAGTCAGTAGTAGACAGACAGGTAGAGAGAGACAGGTACACAGAGCTAAACACAGTCAGTAGTAGACAGACAGGTAGAGAGAGAGACAGGTACACTGAGCTAAACTCAGACAGTAGTAGACAGACAGGTAGAGAGAGAGACAGGTACACTGAGCTAAACACAGTCAGTAGTAGACAGACAGGTAGAGAGAGAGAGACAGGTACACAGAGCTAAACACAGTCAGTAGTAGACATACAGGTAGAGAGAGAGACAGGTACACTGAGCTAAACTCAGTCAGTAGTAGACAGACAGGTAGAGAGAGAGAGACAGGTACACAGAGCAAAACTCAGTCAGTAGTAGACAGACAGGTAGAGAGAGAAACAGGTACACAGAGCTAAACACAGTCAGTAGTAGACAGACAGGTAGAGAGAGAGACAGGTACACTGAGCTAAACACAGTCAGTAGTAGACAGACAGGTAGAGAGAGAGACAGGTACACAGAGCTAAACTCAGTCAGTAGTAGACAGACAGGTAGAGAGAGACAGGTACACAGAGCTAAACACAGTCAGTAGTAGACAGACAGGTAGAGAGAGAGACAGGTACACAGAGCTAAACACAGTCAGTAGTAGACAGACAGGTAGAGAGAGACAGGTACACAGAGCTAAACACAGTCAGTAGTAGACAGACAGGTAGAGAGAGAGACAGGTACACTGAGCTAAACACAGTCAGTAGTAGACAGACAGGTAGAGAGAGAGAGACAGGTACACAGAGCTAAACACAGACAGTAGTAGACAGACAGGTAGAGAGAGAGACAGGTACACTGAGCTAAACTCAGTCAGTAGTAGACAGACAGGTAGAGAGAGAGAGACACATAACACAGAGCTAAACTCAGTCAGTAGTAGACAGACAGGTAGAGAGAGAGACAGGTACACAGAGCTAAACACAGTCAGTAGTAGACAGACAGGTAGAGAGAGAGACAGGTACACTGAGCTAAACACAGTCAGTAGTAGACAGACAGGTAGAGAGAGAGAGACAGGTACACTGAGCTAAACTCAGACAGTAGTAGACAGACAGGTAGAGAGAGAGACAGGTACACTGAGCTAAACGCAGTCGGTAGTAGACAGACAGGTAGAGAGAGACAGGTACACAGAGCTAAACACAGTCAGTAGTAGACAGACAGGTAGAGAGAGACAGGTACACAGAGCTAAACACAGTCAGTAGTAGACAGACAGGTAGAGAGAGAGAGACAGGTACACAGAGCTAAACACAGTCAGTAGTAGACAGACAGGTAGAGAGAGAGAGACAGGTACACTGAGCTAAACACAGTCAGTAGTAGACAGACAGGTAGAGAGAGAGAGACAGGTACACAGAGCTAAACACAGTCAGTAGTAGACAGACAGGTAGAGAGAGACAGGTACACAGAGCTAAACACAGTCAGTAGTAGACAGACAGGTAGAGAGAGAGACAGGTACACAGAGCTAAACACAGTCAGTAGTAGACAGACAGGTAGAGAGAGACAGGTACACAGAGCTAAACACAGTCAGTAGTAGACAGACAGGTAGAGAGAGAGACAGGTACACTGAGCTAAACACAGTCAGTAGTAGACAGACAGGTAGAGAGAGAGAGACAGGTACACAGAGCTAAACACAGACAGTAGTAGACAGACAGGTAGAGAGAGAGACAGGTACACTGAGCTAAACTCAGTCAGTAGTAGACAGACAGGTAGAGAGAGAGAGACAGGTACACAGAGCTAAACTCAGTCAGTAGTAGACAGACAGGTAGAGAGAGAGACAGGTACACAGAGCTAAACACAGTCAGTAGTAGACAGACAGGTAGAGAGAGAGAGACAGGTACACTGAGCTAAACACAGTCAGTAGTAGACAGACAGGTAGAGAGAGAGAGACAGGTACACTGAGCTAAACTCAGACAGTAGTAGACAGACAGGTAGAGAGAGAGACAGGTACACTGAGCGAAACGCAGTCGGTAGTAGACAGACAGGTAGAGAGAGACAGGTACACAGAGCTAAACACAGTCAGTAGTAGACAGACAGGTAGAGAGAGACAGGTACACAGAGTTAAACACAGAAGTAGTAGACAGACAGGTAGAGAGAGACAGGTACACAGAGCTAAACACAGTCAGTAGTAGACAGACAGGTAGAGAGAGAGAGACAGGTACACAGAGCTAAACACAGTCAGTAGTAGACAGACAGGTAGAGAGAGAGAGACAGGTACACGGAGCTAAACACAGTCAGTAGTAGACAGACAGGTAGAGAGAGAGACAGGTACACGGAGCTAAACACAGTCAGTAGTAGACAGACAGGTAGAGAGAGAGACAGGTACACTGAGCTAAACTCAGTCAGTAGTAGACAGACAGGTAGAGAGAGAGACAGGTACACAGAGCAAAACTCAGTCAGTAGTAGACAGACAGGTAGAGAGAGAGACAGGTACACAGAGCTAAACACAGTCAGTAGTAGACAGACAGGTAGAGAGAGAGACAGGTACACAGAGCTAAACACAGTCAGTAGTAGACAGACAGGTAGAGAGAGAGACAGGTACACTGAGCTAAACACAGTCAGTAGTAGACAGACAGGTAGAGAGAGAGAGACAGGTACACTGAGCTAAACTCAGACAGTAGTAGACAGACAGGTAGAGAGAGAGACAGGTACACTGAGCTAAACACAGTCAGTAGTAGACAAACAGGTAGAGAGAGAGAGACAGGTACACTGAGCTAAACTCAGTCAGTAGTAGACAGACAGGTAGAGAGAGAGACAGGTACTCTGAGCCTCAGAGCCGCCACAGACACAATCCTCAGTCTTCAATCAAAAGATTTGAAGCTAAATTAAAAGACGAGTATACAGAACAATGGCAAAATGAAAATAAAATACAACACAAACTCCTCTGTTATCAATCCCTGAACACAGATATCCAATTGGCCGAATATCTCAAAACAAAAAATCCAAAAGAAATACGAATTTTAACAAAATACAGAGTCAAATTGAAAGAGGTCGACATTTAAAAGTGTGGAGACCAAAAGAGGAACGAGTCTGTACACACTGCCACCAGGATACCCAAACAGAATTACATTTCCTATGTACATGTCCCAAATATGAAGACTTAAGAACCAAAAAACATATACCAGGCTTCACTACCTACACTGAGGACAAAAAGCTTCCTTTTTTATGAGGGGAAGATGAAAGCACGGCATGGCTAGCAGCGTAATATGTCTTCTCCTGCCACAATACAAGGCAACATGAATAGAAACTTGTATATATATGAATTATGTATACAAGTTATATATTATATATGTTTTTTTTTTATATTTTGTTTAAATGTATTCTTTTTTTATATTATTGTTTCAACGTACCCTTTGAGGGACATGCACAGAATGTGTTTAGTATCTGCATTTATATCATAATTATCCTGTTTACTTGTATTATTATTATATCAGATGTATTTACTCCTTGTTGTTGTTTATATGTATGTTTGTTCTTATGCTTTGGCAACACAGATGTATTTTTTGTCATGCCAATAAAGCAACATGAAATTGAAAAATTGAGAGAGAGAGACAGAGAAACAGAGACAGAGAGAGAGAGAGAGAGAGAGAGAGAGAGAGAGAGAGAGAGAGAGACAGAGAGACAGAGACAGAGAGACAGAGACAGAGAGAGAGAGAGAGAGAGAGAGAGAGAGAGAGAGACAGAGAGACAGAGACAGAGAGAGACAGAGACAGAGAGAGAGAGAGACAGAGAGAGAGAGATTTTTACAAAAACACTTCATTTATATATTTATAATTTGTGCATGTTCACAATTAAATAAAGTGCTAATGCATTAAAATCTCAGTATTTGATTGGTCTCCTGCCCCTCTCTGTTCTGATGTTACAGAGCCAGACTGCCCTGGTCTCCTGCCCCTCTCTGTTCTGATGTTACAGAGCCAGACTGCCCTGGTCTCCTGCCCCTCTCTGTTCTGATGTTACAGAGCCAGACTGCCCTGGTCTCCTGCCCCTCTATGTTCTGATGTTACAGAGCCAGAGTGCCCTGGTCTCCTGCCCCTCTCTGTTCTGATGTTACAGAGCCAGACTGCCCTGGTCTCCTGCCCCTCTCTGTTCTGATGTTACAGAGCCAGACTGCCCTGGTCTCCTGCCCCTCTCTGTTCTGATGTTACAGAGCCAGACTGCCCTGGTCTCCTGCCCCTCTCTGTTCTGATGTTACAGAGCCAGAGTGCCCTGGTCTCCTGCCCCTCTCTGTTCTCCACCCTGTTCTTTCTGCTAATGTAAATTGCCATTTTTGTTTCACCTGAAAGGTAATTCAGGAGCTGCCATTTTTCTTTTTGTGCCTTTTTATAGACAGCTCCCATAATAAAAACCCTCTCAGTAAAAACTACATTAAAAAGACTAAAAACCAATGTGAGTCTTTTACACTCAGTAAACATGTGGTACACAGTCTCTTGAAGGTTAGAAAAAAGGCACTGGCTAGGAACAGTGGGGTTATAACAGAGATAAAAGCATTGGAGGCGACAGCACCATGTAAAATCCTCCACTGGAGGTCAGCGGTCCGTATTTTGAGGGGAGGCTTGTATAAAACCCTCCACTGGGGACGGGGCTGGTCCCCCCCCCCCCCCCCCCCTAACCTGTCATTCCAGACAGTGGGGGATCTGCCACTGAGTGAAAGAGAGACAGAGAGAGAGAGACAAAGAGAGAGAAAGAGAGAGAGACAGAGAGACAGAGAGAGAGAGAGAGAGAGAGAGAGTCAATCAGGAAACTCTCTTCACCCACGCAGACGTCCCCCTACCCAGCAGATGTACGCTCAGCAGCCCCCCCACACAAAACAACCACAACAACAGTACAACCAAACAAACCAAGAAATCTACCTATCACAACCCACTATCCAAAGAGAGAGTGCTACCTACCTGCCACAACCCCCCCTCCCAGAGAGACTTATCTACCTAACGAAGTCACAGCCCACCATCCACCGAGGGAGCTACCTTCCTACATGCCTCAGCCCCCAGCCAGAGAGAGAGCTACGCCATAGCTGCCAGAGCACCAATACCACCATCTGCCCACTGGAACCCAAACCAGATAAGAGACCTAGTCACCTTGCTGTGCTCAAAACTGTTAAATTAACATGAATTTGTAAAAAGTGTAAATTATTTAGATATAATCATTCTACATGAACCATGGAACCATTCATCTAATTGTCCTAATAATTACATTGAATTTTCTGTACCTTCTGTAAAAAAAAAATTAAAATGGAAGAGAGAGAGAGAGAGAGAGAGAGAGAGAGAGAGAGAGAGAGAGAGAGAGAGAGAGAGAGAGAGAGACAGAGACATGTTATGTTACAGCACTTTGTAACTTTTTTGCATTTGCACTGGTTAAATTTAGAGGTAGCTGTCTGCCTGCCCTACTTGCCTTCTCTTAGATCACCTCAAGGACCTCACAGTTCCCTGGCATCACATTTGGAGCATAGACTCCATATAAAAATGGTTTGGAGCCATATGGTAGTATGTCATGTTCTGTACTGTATGTGATAAACTCAGCGCGCGAAAGGTGGCAGGAGAAGATTTGGTCCTCGTGGCTCTCGGTTATACGTCACTCTATGTTGACGTGTACACTGTAGAGAGCTTATATACTGTCTATGGTAGAGAGCTGTCTTCTTGTTAGCAATGATCAGCTAGCTGGACACACTTCTTCATAGTGGATGGTTTAGGAAAAGCACCGACAGCTGACTGTTTTTGCAAACACATAAACTTTTAATAATGGCGGCTGACTGGGAAGAAATCCGACGGCTTGCTGCTGATTTTCAGAGAGCACAGTTTGCTGACACAGTGCAGAGGTAACGCTACAAGCAGCTGTTACCAGCGACGCTAATGTTAGCTAGCATTCAACTTTCATTTACAATTAACGCTGCTAAGCTAACGTTAGTTGAGAATTTTCTCCTTTCTGTTAACACCTGTCGTTAACAATAGCACCAAATAAAGCATACGTCTATCATTAAACTGTATTATCTTTGGTTGTATACATGTATACTTATGATATGAATGTTAACGTTATGTGAAATGAACATTTTCGTGTTAGATGTGCATTATCATACACGCCCACGGACAGCAGATGGAAATTAGCATTGTGCAAATGCATGTATGAAGCTTAATTTGGAACCTATAGCCTTTTTAGTTTCTGAAAATGAGTTTATATAGCATGTGATTAAACACAACCTACTCTACAGCAGCTCAAACATGGGTCACAATAGGGGTTTTGGTCCTCGTCCAAAGAGTGTCATATTTGAAAAACAGTAACTAATGATAATAATAATACACTTTATTTATATAGCACTTTACATGGTACTCAAAGACACTTTACAGTAAAACCAGCACATATAGCACATTAAAAACAGATAAGCAATAAAACCAACACATAAAACAAGCCAAACATATTAAAAGCAATTAAAAACAATAAAACCAGTAACTATCAGGTGAGAAATGTAAGACTAATGTATGTGGAAAGCTGTGTTTTGATGAGTGATTTGAATGTGTGGAGTTCCAGAGGGAGGGGGCTGCAATGATGGAAGCTCTGTCACCCCAGGTATGGTGGTTGGTCCTGAGTGGGGGGGAGATTGTGGCGGTGGAGCAGGTCTCTGAGGTAGGAAGGAGACTGGTTATGGAGGGCTTTGAGGGTGAGGAGGAGGACTTTAAACTGGATGCGTTGAGAAACAGGGAGCCAGTGGAGGACATGTTTTGCTTGTCAACAACACCTGTATAAAAGTTCCAGACCTCTGGGCCTAACCCTAATGGGAGCTAGGGAGTTTTCAGTATTTGGTATCACTGGTGTCACCCGGTGGATATTATCAGGGTAAAATAGACCAACAAATGAAAGTAGTAGGGGAAAATGTCACTTTCATAACATTGAAACTTTTTTTTTTTAATCAGGCTGTCTGAGAGGAATTGCATTGAAATTATTGCAAAACTGGTCCAAGACAAGAAGCTGGATGTGGTGCACACACTGGATGGAAAGGAGTACATAACGCCGGCCCAGATCAGCAGGGAGATCCGAGATGAGCTCTACGTCCATGGAGGTCCGTTCAACAACCAACATCAGACACAGCTAAGAAAGACGCATATACAGCGGTGGAAGAAGTATTCAGATCCTTTACTGAATACCACACTGTAAAAACTACTGTTATAGTAAAAGTGCTGCATTGTTGCATGTTACTTAAGTAAAGGAAAATGTAGTTAAAGTATTAAAAGTAAAGAGTGTAAAGGATCCAACCAGTTGTGTGTTTAATGGTCTAATCATCTCAGCTGGACTTGTAGCCGTTACATTGTTGGCTAGTTTACTTTAGAATAAAACATCAGATTTTATAAACTAAATGTGTTTTGTGTGCAGTAATCTTAATTTGTAAAGTAACTAGTAACTAAAGCTGTCAGATGAATGTAGTGGAGTAAAAAATACAATATTTCTCTCTGAAATGTAGCGCAGTAGAAGTAGAAAGTGGCACGAAAAGAAAAGACTCAAGTAAAGTACAAGTACCTCAACATTTGGACTGAAGTACAGTACTGGAGTGAATGTACTTAGTTACATTCCACCACTGCACATGTAAAACATTCATGTACTTTCTATGGTGTTAAATCACTTTCCCAGTAGCGTTACTCCATGTTGCCATACTTTACAAAAGTATTATTCAGTCGTGAGACATGATAACCGTGAACACCTCCTGTCATTGGGTTTCACAGGGCGAATCAACATCGTTGACCTCCAGCAGGTGTGTATTAGCAAGTTGACATTTTGCTACCATATGCCAACAGAAAGCCGCAACGCTGAATTCATATTATCTATGGTTTACGAAAACTTCCTATGAATTATGTCTCGATCTTCTTTCTTTCAGATTCTCAACGTGGATTGGGTCCATGTTGAAAACAGAGCGAGTGAAATTGCAAAATCTGATAAAGGGGTTCAACTGGTTCTGGGACAACTTATTAATGAGTGAGTATTAGGTGACACTTTTACCACACTAGTTCTGAAGCCCGAGGCAATGTTAGTCCCTCTGTCCATCTGTCTGTCCTTAGTCTCGCTTTGCCAGACCTTCCTCCACAGCACCGCTGAGGAGGGTCTGGCTAGTCCACACAGCATTCCTGGATGGGAGAAAAACGTGCTCTGGTTTATTGGCATTAGGGCTGCAACTAACGATTATTTTCATAGTCGATTAATCTGTTGATTATTTTCTTGATTAATCGATTAGTTGTTTGGTCTCTAAAATGTCAGAAAATGGTGAAACATGTGGATCAGTGGTTCCCAAAGCCCAAGATGACATCCTCAAATGTCTCGTTTTGTCCTCAACTCAAAGATATTCAGTTTACTGTCACAGAGGAGAGAAGACACTAGAACATATTCACATTTAACAAGCTGGAATCAAAGAATTTTTACTTTTGTCTTAAAAAAAATGACTCAAACCGACTAATCAATTATCAAAATAGTTGGCCATTAATTTAAGAGTTGACAACTAATTGATTAATTGATTAATCTTTGCAGCTCTAATTGGCATTTCTTTAAACCAATCCCAAACGTCTTGGGCGGTGCTAAGCTCCGGACGCAGCCACGGTGCCTCTGCTAAATAGTCTCAGGAAGGAACTTGTTTTGGTGGAACATGTGTACGTTCAAAAGTAGTTTTAGTCGTGCAACAGAAAACTCAGATTGGACAGATAGTCTAGCTAGCTGTCTGGATTTACCCTGCAGAGATCTGAGGAGCAGTTACCCATAGTCTTCAGAAATCCACCAGAGGTTAGAACGCCAACACAGAGACAGAGGAAGGGGACAGATATCCGACAGAAAATGAGGGACATCCAACGGTATATCCGGCTTTACCGGAGAAGTCACGGAAGTGGAACGTCGTGGATATAGACTAGTCTGTCCATAAAGCAGAGCCCAGGCTGCTCAGATGAATTCTTTATGATGACACTGAAGTGTTGAGCCTTGCTATGAAAAAACAATTGGTCTGTTTCCAATTAATTAATAGATTTATCCGTTAGGGGTGGGGGAAAAATTGGATTGTGATTGTGATTATTTTTGTGACGTTTTTTTTTTTTTTTAAATTGATTCTTTTCACTAGAATTGATATTTTTAATTTATTTATTTTTCACCTACATATTTTCTATCGTGTACCGCTGGTGGCGATAACATCATATCCGTTTCCAGCTAAATGTGCATTCTTCTTAGAAAACAATTAGTTTTTTAAAATCTCTCAGGATATATTGTGTCTAGAAGTGTATTATTTAAATTCTGTTTTGGTTAAATATGGAGAAGAAAATGCCAATACTCCTACTATTGAATCAATATACTTCTAGAATCGCAATAAATATCCAATCGGCACCCATGTATCATGAAAGAATCCAATCGGGGGGGGGGGGGGGGAAGCATATCGTTCCGGCCCTAATATTCCTTAGAGCAGTGTTTCTTAAACGTTTTCAGACCACGGACCAATAACCCAGTAAAAAAAAACAACCTATGGACCACCTAACTGCCAAAATATCCCTCGAAACCATAGGCCTCCTCCTTCAACACTATATTACAAATAACAGCCAAAATGACAGTTTTACAAATAGCTTACTCACTCGTTGTCTATGTTTGCCATATTAATGGGAGGAATGGTGTTGCTTATAACCGTAAACGTTAATCCTTCTGAATTTCTTTTACATGTCAGGCTGATCATTTGTGATGTAAATTGGAGGCCGTATTGCAAAAATGGTCGGCTTCACTGCTGAACAGCCAATTCAAATAATAATCAGTTGGAAATAACACATCTATGCTTCTTACTATCAGGCTTTGGAGTCACTTGCAGACAGTTTAAGAAACACTGCTTTATAGCACATACTAAATCAACGACTTAATCCTTTTCGGGGAAACAATCTGGATCTAAACTGACGTTTAAAACCCAATTCTGACATAAAAAGGCAAGAAGCTAAATTAAAAACACATGCTGAGAACAATGTTGATGAACTCTGTCCTGTCTGTAGCACGTACCTGGACCGGTTGGCTGAGGAGGTGAATGACAAGCTGCAGGAAGCTGGCCTAATCAGTATTGCAGAACTGTGTAAGAACTACGACCTCCCGGGAGATTTCTTATCTGAGGTGAGTCTTTACCCACGTGTGTTTATAATTAGAAATTAGGCAGTAAATTGGTTCCCGTTTGTATCTAGATTGGTTGATTCCTCTTGGCAGTCTTCAACGGCCGCCACTTCTTTGTATATGTTGTTGCTGCTGACTTCACTGTGATAAACATGATCACTTGTTACTCAGTTGCACAAAGGAATTAAAGCTGGTGATTGCCGGGTGACACTACCTGTTAACATATGTTTGCCCCGGTGGCTTTGAGAGCCTTTGATAGATACTGCATGAACATCTGGTGCAAAGACTGAGGGTACTAACATCAGGCTGGGAACCATGACGTAAATCAGACATACGATGGCAACTATAATAAGTTCTAGTGTATTTAGCATCTTGGTGATTCTTATACGATAGAAAGAATAATTTTTTTCACCTGGTGATCTGTACCTGGATAATGGCTACTGTTCACAGGGCTTTGCATTGCACCTGATATTGATAAGAAATCTTGTTTCCCACTGCATTGTGACTTGATCTAGTTATGCAAATGATGTAGATGGAGCTGGTAGACAGCAAACATGGTGCATCCCATACCAAGGCCAGCGATCAGGCCCCCAGGCTCTGTGCCATAGCGGCCAAACAGTCAAATTGCAATTCCGAAAACAATTGTTACGTGATGCCACAGAGCCCAAAAGATTCCCCATAGACTTACATGCCTAAAGAGACGTCTGTTATTCGGTGAATACATTATTTTTTTGGATTGATGATACATGTGTGTATTCTAATATCTCTCAGGAGCTGACCAAGCGTTTTGGGAAGCTAATCCGAGGAGAAATGGACCAGTACAACAGGGGGGTTATATTTACTCCAGCTTTTGTTGCCCGTCACAAAGCCAGGATACGAGGGCTTTTCAGCGCCATCACGAGGTAAACATTGCTCATATATTTAACACATTGTACTCGTACAAACACATCTGTGGCAATATGTTTTTAGAAGGAAAAGTTCACACAACAGCTTAATGCTCCCGAAAAATGCTTTAATAGTGCAAATAAGGCACACAACGTTTCGGCCCACAAGTTGGCCTTCCTCGGGTGTATTTGAATATTATTTATGAGAGTCTGAAACAACTACAGGCATTGATTGTACAGTGAAACTGTGAGGTCATTATTTTGTCATCTTCATTGTCCAATCTGAATAGCATCAGTATGTACATCTGTATGAATAGTAGGGCTGCACAATAATTGCGATTATTTTGACTGATATTGTGATTGCGATTGCATTTTTGTATCATTATTCTCATTTTCATAGAAAAATATATTTTTAAAAAATGATTATAATGTGATTTTTTTTTGCGAGGATCTGTACCAAACAAAGATTTCTTCTTTAGTCTGTAGGATACGATCTGTAGGCCGGGACGTCTCTACAGTACTACAATACCTTATTTTAGAATGGTTTGACACATATTTTGCCTTTAACAAATATTGCGCCCCCCTCCGATTTGGATATTGCTCTACTTCATATTGCGATTTCGATAAAATTGCGATTAATTGTGCAGCCCTACTGAATAGTACTTTAATGTTTATTTTGGGTGGGTTTGGTTCCTACCCGCAGCTCTTTGCTCCATTTCACTCCCCCTCTCTCTTCAGTTCCACGTCTCTAATAAAGGCCTAAAATTACCACAAAAAAGAATAATACTGCATGTGGTCGACACCTGTATTAATATTTTCTAATTTGTGTCTACTAATATGAATACTAACACTAACTTGACTGTTTTGTTCTGAGCCCAGGACCCAAAGCTCAGCAGTGTGACATTCTTCTTTTTCTTCTTGGTTACATTTCTGGGAGTAAAACTTGTTCTGAGCTGGACAGGCAGCCTTATATAGTTTTGGGAGTGTCAGTTATGCTCCTCGCCCCATTTCCTATTTCTATTTTCTATTTCTTTCGTTTTTCGCACAAAAAAAACCAATAAAATAAAATATAAGAACACAATAAGTGTGTAGCAACACACTAAAAGGAAAAACAATAATAATATAAAGTGTTACAAACAATATGTTCAATCTGTCCGCAAAGGAGCGGGATGAAGCCAAAGCTTGTTATTTTCCCACCCCTCATTCAACTTTAAATAGTGTGTGTGTGTGTGTGTGTGTGTGTGTGTGTGTGTGTGTGTGTGTGTGTGTGTGTGTGTGTGTGTGTGTGTGTGTGTGTGTGTGTGTGTATGTGTATGTGTATGTGTATATATATATATATATATATATATATATATATATATATATATATATATATATATATATATATATGAAAATGAGGCCCAATGTCCTCCTTAATTGTATTGTGTTGTATTTGACACTAAATGCCCTCCTGTTTACTTTATTGTGCAGGCCGACACCGGTCAGCAGCATGATTGGAACATTTGGATTTCAGGAGCATCTTCTGTACTGTAAGGAGAGACGTATGACAGTTGTTTATTCGATTGGTTGAGGCGTGCCTCTGTGTTGATATCGTGATGGCTTTTGTCGTTGCCAGCCGTCCTGGAGGAGTTGGTAAATACTGGACGCCTGAAGGGAAGCGTAGTTGGAGGGCGGCAGGACAAAGCCGTCTACATCCCCGATATTTATGCCAAAACGCAGAACGCCTGGGTGGACTCTTTCCTCCAGCAGAACGGATATCTTGGTAGGGGTTTCAAATTATTATTATTATTTGCATATTTCTGTTGCATCCTGTTTTCTTGTTTCAGCTTTAAACCTCTGACTGTGTAGGCACTTTTACTCTCAGTATAAAAGATGAACAGTAGAGGGCAGTAACGACAAAATAACAACACTAAACCTGCATTGTTTAAAAGATGTCAGTGGTGTTCAATCCCTGCACCATTTCAGCAGACAGTTTTAAGATTCTTTATAAAATTAGAAGATCCTTGAATGAATTTAAATGTGATTATTGATTATGGATAACAAGCATGTTTCTACACTCTTTAATGGTAACTTGGAGGAAAACAAGTGAGATGTTGAGCACAAGCGGTTAGCATGTGAATGGTTTTCCATGAGCAGTGGAAAGTGAGTTTTCTTTTTTTAATTCATTTATTTTCAACACTTATTTTTCATTCATAACGTTGACACTTGAATTTGAAATCAACATGTAGAGTAGGATTCCAGTAGCGGCTGCGTAGGATTGTTTCTAACTTGTGTGATCTAGAGCAGTGATATTCAACAGGGGGTCCAGGATCCCTAGGGGGTCCTCAGAGTCAATGCAGGGGGGGCCTCCAAATTCTAGTTAATTTTTGAAAGTATTTTTCAAAAATGTAAAAGTCTTAACATGAATCCAACATACAGTGGTGCTCATAAGTTTACATACCCTTGATCTTAATGCTATATATAGTAGCTAAATAAAGTTCCCTTGGTCCCCACATCATCACATACCCTTCACCATACCCCCACATCATCACATCCCCTTCACCATACCCCCACATCATCACATCCCCTTCACCATACCCCCCCATCATCACATCCCCTTCACCATACCCCCACATCATCACACACCCTTCACCATACCCCCACATCATCACATCCCCTTCACCATACCCCCCACATCATCACATCCCCTTCACCATACCCCCACATCATCACACACCCTTCACCATACCCCCACATCATCACATCCCCTTCACCATACCCCCACATCATCACATCCCCTTCACCATACCCCCACATCATCACATCCCCTTCACCGTACCCCCACATCATCACACACCCTTCACCATACCCCCACATCATCACATCCCCTTCACCATACCCCCACATCATCACATCCCCTTCACCATACCCCCACATCATCACATCCCCTTCACCGTACCCCCACATCATCACACACCCTTCACCATACCCCCACATCATCACATCCCCTTCACCATACCCCCCCATCATCACATCCCCTTCACCATACCCCCACATCATCACACACCCTTCACCATACCCCCACATCATCACACACCCTTCACCATACCCCCACATCATCACATCCCCTTCACCATACCCCCACATCATCACATCCCCTTCACCATACCCCCACATCATCACATCCCCTTCACCATACCCCCACATCATCACATCCCCTTCACCATACCCCCACATCATCACATCCCCTTCACCATACCCCCACATCATCACATCCCCTTCACCATACCCCCACATCATCACATCCCCTTCACCATACCCCCACATCATCACACACCCTTCACCATACCCCCACATCATCACATCCCCTTCACCATACCCCCACATCATCACATCCCCTTCACCATACCCCCACATCATCACATCCCCTTCACCATACCCCCCCATCATCACATCCCCTTCACCATACCCCCCCATCATCACATCCCCTTCACCATACCCCCACATCATCACATCCCCTTCACCATACCCCCACATCATCACATCCCCTTCACCATACCCCCCCATCATCACATCCCCTTCACCATACCCCCCCATCATCACATCCCCTTCACCATACCTAGAGATTGGCATGGTTTTATTTCAGTTAGCCTAATAGCTGGTTTGACTTGCAATGAGAGATGCTCTTATGGAAAGTACCCCATGCCAATCTCTAGGTATGGTGAAGGGCATGTGATGATGTGGGGCTATTTTAATTCCAAAGGCCAAGGGAACTTTATCAGGATGCATAGTATCCTGGATCCATGAAATAACTGGCCTTTCAAAATAAAAGTCTGCCTGCCTCTATGGGAATTTAACATAGGGGTGTACTGACTTTTGCCCCCTGTATTTTAAGGAAGAACATTTATTTATTTACGATACATCATTCACTCACAAAGAAAAAAGTCCTTAAAGTTTGGATTTTCCCTAATTTTTTAATTAAGGCATTAAGATCAATTTTATCAAAAGATGTTTTTTTTATTCCTCTTTTTAGTCAACTTTAGCATGGGTGTGTAAACTTATGAGCAAATATAAATCCCCACTGCTTACTGGCCTATAGGTTCGTCCCTAAGGCCACACACAGATCCAGTTCATCCTAAGGATTCACTGCCACACATGTATGTTTAACATTAAAACAGGATTTATAAAATCACGGCAACAAGTATTATGTATTTGAAAAGTTTAGTATTATATGCAAAAAAGGTATGTATAAAGACTTTAGGAGCCCTACTCAGTTTAATATGCAACTTCATTTCATACAATGTATGTAGTAGGGGGTCCCTGCATGTCTCTCTTTCAGTTAAGGGGTCCTTGGCTTAAAAAACGTTGAAGACCCCTGCTCTGGAGTGTTGAAAAGTCCAAAAGTCAGGATTTATTTATTTTAACGACAAATTCTGCCTCAATCCATATTTGTTGGCGTTTAGCCTTTTGAAAAACAACATTTTCACTGCTCTACCGCTGCCACATAAGGAGAGGCCCCGCCAGTGTTGACCAAGAGACATTTCTACAACCACACAATCTAACACATCTATTTCAGCTCAACTCATTTGATCCAAAAAATGTATTCAAATTTAGGATTTTGTTAGAGAATTTTGAAATATAAATATATTAAATATATTGTAAATATGTTCAAATATAAATATCTGTTTTATAAAAAAAAAAAAAGGATGACAACAAAAACAACACATTCAAAGCTATATTAGAAAACCTCAATAGAAATGGGTATAGGCCTAGTTCAGGGAGACCTCTGAGTCTAAATCACGGGGAGGCAGCAGAACGACAGTGGGATGTGTATGCATTGCAGTTTAAATGAAAGTAATGACGTCTTGCTTCCGCAGAGTTTGATGCGTTGGTCAGACTGGGGATCCCGGACCCCTCCAGCTACATCAAGAAGCGCTTCAAGTCCAACAAGCTGCTGTTCCTCCGAGCCGCCTGCGTGGGTCAGGCTCTGGTGGACCAGGTGGAGGCCTCTGTCGAGGAAGCTGTCAACTCCGCCACATGGACCGACATTCAGGTGCTCGCACAGCTCTGCCTTTACCCGAGGCACTATTCATGGGGAAAATGTTACATATATATATATATGTATAACTTCTGTTTTTCACTCTGGCTGTTTTTAGCCGATTCTGCCCAGCTGCCTGTCAATGGAGGACATCGGGATGCTGATCAGCCAGGCTATGAGGAACACCAACGTGCAGTCCTCCGCCAGAGTGCTGGGAGACACGGTCGTCGTCAGCGAGAAGTTCCTCAGCAACTGCCTCTCTTTGTTTGACGACGCCATGCAGCAGAAAGCTCAGAAGGTACGATTAACTTCAATTTTATTTATAGTGTCAAATCATAACAGTAGTTATCTCAGGACACTTTACAGATCTAGTTGGTCTAGACCAGCGATTCCCAACCCCCGGTCCCTGGACTGGTGCCCATCCGTGGACCCGTTAGCACCGGGCCAGAATAATGTTTTTTTTAAGGTTTTAGGTTTCTTTTCCTATGATAATTGTCTTTTTTGAAATGCTTTAAGTGATAAAACAGTCGTGTTTTTGTATCCAAAACATAAACAATAAATAGCCTAGATAGATCAAAACGTCTTTCTTTGAGCGGCAGCGTTGTGATCACTTAGCAGCTCTTTGGTTCTGGACGTATGAGTCTGACCGGACCGCAGAGTGCGCTGCACGTGAAGGGACAGGTGCAGCATAGGTGCAGAGATACTGTAGTAGATTAAGCACTGTGTGAAAAAAAAAAAAACGATGCATCTTGACATTGAGGCATTCAAATTGACAACTGGTCCCTGGAAAAAAAAAGTATGATTAACCGGTCCCTGGCACCATAAAGGTCGGGAACCCCTGGTCTAGACCACACTCTATAATTTACAAAGACCCAACAATTCCCCCTCAAGAGCAAGCATTTGGTACGACAGTGGCGAGAAAAACTTCCTTTAAACAGGCAGAAACCTCATGCAGACCCAGGCAGCACCACATTTGTACAGCGACCTTTGTCACACATCACATCTCCAGAGAAACCTCCTGTGTGGAGTCCATAAGCAAGAGGTCTACATGAAGTCTAAAACACTTTGAAAGTACAGTGTTTTTTTATTTTCTGTGGCTCTCAGGAAGTCAAGAACAATCCAGTGTTTCTGATAACTGAAGACGACCTGAAGCAAGCATCCATGCTGACGGAGAGCTTAGCAACTTCTAAAAAGGAAAAGAGAGAAGCAGAGCGCAGGAAGAAAGCTACAGGTTGGCATTTCTGCAAGTGGAATAAGCTTGTCGGGGCGCCTCGTCTGAGATCAGTCATGTGCACAATTAACAGTAGAGGGCAGTAATGCCAAAATAACAACTTTAACAGAGATGTAAACTAAACCTGCATTGTTTAAAATGTTTCAGTGGTGTTCAATCCCTGCACCATTTCAGCAGACAGTCCTTAGATTATTTTTGAAAGGATGCATACCTTCAGCTCATCTGTGATATGTGAATAAGTGTATTTGTTGTTTGATTAGATATCATCTGTTAACTGCTTGTCTCCCAGAGGGCTGTGGCAGCGTGAAATCAGGTGGAGGAGGCAACGCCCGAGAGATCCGGATTCGTAAAACCAAGAAGAAAGGGAGGAAAGATGAGGACAGCGATGAGGAAACCGGACCGTCACAGCAAAGTACAGTCACAGCCACCGAGCTCTTCTATCTTCACTGGGATGTCATGTCTCCATATGCATATTAGCCCTGTTCAGTGAGGCATTTTACTCTTAACAGGAGCGTAATGGCTGGTTGGCCAGAAATCTCTCCCCTGGGTTGTTAAGTTTTTTTTTTGTTTTTTTTAATGGAAGACAAAGGTAACCGTAGTATCCCTGTGAGACTAATTAGCATGTGTTTTACCTTTGCTAAGATCGCAGTAAACAGACTGCAGCCCCTTTCATGGCCGAGGAGGAGATCGTAGCCGTTTTAGAGGAGAGAGTGAGCGACTGCCCCGAAGAAATCCTCTCAGAGCTGGCCGAGCATTTAGTGAGGTAACACACAGGGTTCTGTCTGAAGTCTTAGTTTTCTTTGCTCACACTTGGCAACAATAAGTCGGTTCTGTCACTGTTAATGTCTCTGCAGGCCTCTTAATAACGCCTACCAGGAGGTGCTGCGGACAGTGTTCATGTCCTCCACCAGCTCTCCATCAAGGGCCAACAAGAAGAAGAGCATGAAGGATCTACAGGAGGAGATCTCCAGCCTGTACAACAACATCCGACTCTTTGAAAAGGGCTGCAGGTTCTTCTCTGGTAAACCCTGCTGAGGTCACTCATCACAAAACATATACAGTAGGATTGGGCATCGAGAATCATTTCAAAAATTATGATTTCCAGTGGAATTGTCATTTTAATGGAATCGTTAGTTTTGAATCCGATCATCGGTTCCAAATTTAACACGGGCAAGTTTTGGTTTCCGAAGTTATATAAGCCGCTGACCCAAAACATGGAGCTTTTCCAAGACTAAAGTTGATACAGACGTGAGGAATCAGCAGAGAGAACGGGAAGACTGTGGGATCCTGACACTAAGCTAGCGATGTGTCCGGCATTAGGTTTACAGCAAGCATTTTGTTACCAAGTCAAATATCCAAATGTTTGCTTAAGCTTATACAAACTTAAGTTCTGGGTTCTTTACATTGTTGGTGGAGAATATCACCCCTCAGAAGCTTTTAGGCATTTTTCTGTTGTATGCTAGTAGATGGAATTGACGAGGAGATCTTTTTTTTGTATTACCCGCCGCCGTGGTGTGGTAGAACATGGAACATATCACCACCTTACTATATGGCCATTATTTAATCCCGCAGATGATACCCAGGTGCACATTGCCAAGCACATCCTGAAGACCCTGTGCTCAGATGTCACCAACATCCTGGTCAACTTCCTGGCTGCTGACCTGATGATGTCGGTGGAGAACCCTAGCACCATCACCAACGAGGTCACAAACACTTCCTGTCTTTATGCAAATTAATAATATCGAATGTCTGGCATTTACGTGCATCTGCATCATCATAGCGATGTTTTGATAGCGTTATTGTCTTATTATCATACCTGCAAACTAGTCGCTTTTCAGCAAAAATCGTCGTTTTCAATGGGAAAAAATCATCCTGGGGGGGGTGTCATTTGGCCAATCACAATCACTGACATTAGTTTTGAGGTAAGTGCTGTTAGCTGCCAACATAAGTGTTTTCGCCAACGTTGTTGTTAACATGTTTAACGTTAACGTTCTAATGGAAAGCAAGCTTGTCGGCTTGTCAGCTGAGATCAGTGAATTGTGTTGTTAGCCTACAATGTTAGTTCAATATGAATGCTAATACGGCACCGGTGCCTTAACGACCGGTATCTACCGGACCGAATAGCGACGTGGATTTCGGTGCCACTTAACTGCCTGCACTTCTCTCTGATGCTCCGAAGTGGCCGTTAGAGGCACCCTTGTTCAGGCCCTTTTGAGTTTGATGGAAACACGCTTACACCTTAGGCTTTGTTCGCATGAATTTTTTTAGGGAACTTCAGATTATTCTACAAGTGGATCAGGGCTCGACATTAAGGCTTGTCCGGGACAAGTGGATTTTTTTGTAGGGCAAGTGGAAGAGAAATTTACTTGCCCCACTGGACAAGTTAAAACTCAAATAAAACAAAATAAAATGCCATGTTACTTCACGTTATGTGCCACTCATTACGTCTATGTTACCGATTTGAAACAAATAATTTTTTTTCCCCACAATCCGGGGCAGCGGACTGTTAATGTTAGACCCAGCGGCAGTGGGTCAGCGGACCGCTAACGTCGGACGGACCGCTAGCTGTTCAGCTCATTCTCTGTAAGCAATGCAGCATAAAAGCACGGCGGTGTTAGTTAGCTATAACATTAGCTTGCTAATTCCGCCTTAACGTTACCCCGTCGCCACATCGTTCACAGAAAACGAGCCGAATACAGATGTCACTCGTGGTAGCAGTGTGCTTTGTGTGGATGAAGCATGACGTTAATTTGACTCATTTAGTGGCTGGTTCTCTGCCTCGTAACGTTACTACTCCGCTGCTCGTTTTTCAGTCAGTTATTGTAAAACCTCAGCTCCGCGACTCGCCGGATTAAATATCAGGTAATAATCAACTGTAAAGTAGCTACACCTTTTTAAAGCAGAGACTAAGAGCTGAGATCCAATTCAAATGGAGTTAATTGGGAACGTGTGCAGTCTGTGTTTGAAATGCACCGTGTGACTTGTTAGAGTTTGGACTTGATGGTGAGTGTCTCTGATGTGTTGCCTCAGGTCAGAGTGAAGATTTTGGGCAAACTGTCGGAGGAGACTAAAGGGCCTCTCATGAAGCTGCACAACTGCCTGAACGGCAAAGTGAGTATGTTTCCTGTCGGTTACGTCATCAGCTGGTCACTTTAGCTTGAAGGATCAAACTGAAATAGCGTGGTGGCGCCTTGTTCCCAGACTATTGAAGACTTCCTGACCAACATAGAGATCTGTGCAGAGGTGTGTGGCTTCATGCTGAAGAAGGCGGACAAGAAAAAGGAGAGGTAATGGAAGTTCATTTTCTTGTGGACGTTTTCTTTTTACTTTGAGGGCCCTATTTTAACAATCTAGGTGTGTTTAGGGCGTGTCCAAATCCACTTTCGCTAGTTTGACGGCAGAAAAAGGGTCCGTGCGCCGGGTGCCTGGTTCTAAAGGGTTGTACTTAGTGTCTTCATTAATCAGAGGTGTGTTTTGGGCGTAACATGCAATCAACCAATCAGAGATCATCTCCCATTACCTTTAAAAGCCAGGCTCGTTTGGACCTTGGAGCATTGCTGTTATGATGGAGGATTTGCTGAGCAGGAAGGACAGATGTTCAGGAGAAGAAACTGATCTGCTCTTGCGATCATATCATAATACTATTTCACATTGTAATATTTTTATTTGTAATCTTCTGCATGTGTGTGTGTGCGCTGCTGCGCGTCCCTGTGTGTGTAACAAGCAGTGTGCGCACGCTGTGCACGAGCCTAGGAGCATTTTACTAATGCTCTGTTAAAATAACAATGAAATGCTGCGCTATTGACTTTAGACCAGGTTTTTGTTGGTCAATGGTGCCATCACTTCCCACTGCCTCAAGATAGCAATACGCCAAGAATACACCTGAACACACCTCCCTGTAAGACCAGCACGCCCAGAATGCACCTGAACACACCTCCCTGTAAGACCAGCACACCCAGAATGCACCTGAACACACCTCCCTGTAAGACCAGCACACCCAGAATGCACCTGAACACACCTCCCTGTAAGACCAGCACACCCAGAATGCACCTGAACACACCTCCCTGTAAGACCAGCACACCCTGAATGTACCTGAACACACCTCCCTGTAAGACCAGCACGCCCAGAATGCACCTGAACACACCTCCCTGTAAGACCAGCACGCCCAGAATGCACCTGAACACACCTCCCTGTAAGACCAGCACGCCAAGAATGTACCTGAACACACCTCCCTGTAAGACCAGCACGCCCATGGGCCACAGAGGGGTGCAGGTGCATTTGTTATTTAAACGACGTGGGTGCTGGACGGGAAACTGACTGAACTGTGTCCGTCCTAAACTAGCAAAAACACTTGGGTCGGTCCTTGCGCTGCGCTGGGTGCAGGATAGGGCCCTTAGTATTTAATCAGTAGGGCTGTAAATCACACGATACAATATTATATTGATTATTTGGACACTGCTACAATCTTTACTGATATCACAAAGCCTGCCACGATACGATGTTGACTCAGTTCAATTCAGCGGCCTGCGACCGATACATAAGCCCATTTAACACAGTCAGTTACATTTGCATCAGCTCACAAAACGGAAATATGATTTGACAATTTCATTACTAAGCTCTTGCAGACATTCCAGACAACCTTCATCCTGGACTTGCACATACTATATATTTGCATTCTGCACTAAACCCATTCAGCCTCTTTTCTCTCTACAGCTATTTTGTATATATTTGTTTCTGTTTCTGTATTCATTGTTTATTTCTCATCAATGTTTAATATGTTTGTGTATGTATGCACCGATCACCAAGGCAAATGTCATGTAGTGTAACTACTGTAGCAATGAACTCCCTTGTGATTGGGCTTGGTCCAGACAGGCCCTGTTCGTGCACCGCCAGGCTCTCAGTGAGCAGCTGAAGGAGACAGAGGACCCTGCTCTGGTGCTCCACCTGGCCAGCGTGCTGCTGTTTCAGGGCAGCACCCACAGCATGCTGCACGCCCCGGGACGCTGCGTGCCTCAGATCATCGGCACCCTCACTGGCCGAATACCCACGGTATGTCTGACACTCACTCAGTAATGTGGCTAAAAGCTCTGTTTGCTGATCAACGTTAGGGGT
This sequence comes from Zingel zingel, assembly GCA_023566125.1. Lineage (NCBI taxonomy): Eukaryota > Metazoa > Chordata > Actinopteri > Perciformes > Percidae > Zingel > Zingel zingel. Next base: position 5,562,798 of record CM042332.1, read on the forward strand.
ACGACACAATATTATATAGATTCTTTGGACAACAATACGTTATTTGCTAATTTCTTAACGTCTGTCAAGATACAATTTTAATTCAATTCAGAGTCCTGCGATCCATACGAGATGATACCCTCTGCCCATTTAACACACTAACATGTATAGCAACTCAAAAAATGCAACTAAAATATGATTTGACAGTATTACTGAGCTCTTCCAGACATTTAAATTAAAAACAAACTGTTCTTTTTAATAAAAAGAATAAATATAAAGTGGGAATCTAAAATAAAGGTGCATTACACATCATATGTATCGATATTTTCACTTTGCATTGATAATATTGGATCGTTGATCTTTGGATGGATGTATCGATCTAGATTGGTGTGTCGTTACACCCCTGATCCTTCTAGTGTTACTAAATACCCTCGCAGGGTTTCCGTGGGGTCTTAAAATTTAAAAATCTAAATTTTAGGACTTGAAAAGTCTTTAATTCGCTGAAGAATTGTGTTGTATGTCTTAAATAGTTTTAAACGGGTGTAAATTGTCCCATTGAACTTTACCGTGGTGTTGTAGTTCTTTTTTTTGCTACTCCAAATATTATTCACTGCATTAGGACTACAAATGGTGTCGTCGTCCCCCACTGTCCATCTGTGCATGTATAGGTCCTGAACATGTGTGTGTATTTTTTATTTCCTGTGTGTAGTGTGTTCCAACAACAGAGTGAATAAATTGAATTCAATTTCCCCACTGGGGATCAATAAAAAGTATAAATGATTATTGTATTAAGTTACTGATCAACAACCCAGTCAGCCACTCCCAACTGTAATATGGTCATCTTTTTGGATCCATTTCAACACTTCATTCCAGTTCAGAGGGAAGATTTTCAGACGCAGAAAACATCCAACTAATTTAGGCAAATGAGGTCAAACACACACATCTCAGTAGGGAGTATGTATAGGTACTACATACTCCCTACTGAGATGTGTATATTTGACCTTAGGGACAGGTGTGAGTTTCCATAAAGCCCTCCAACAGTGCAGCTGTAGCTCAGTTATAATGGTTATAATAGACATGTTTATTTGTGCTTCAGTGTGGTCTAAATGCTTCAGCAAATGTTGGCAACACAGCTTCGTCCCAGGAGTGTTTACATCCAGTCTTCAGACTCAGCAGCTGTCGGTAGCCATCTGCTGCGGTGTCTGTTTGTGTGGTGAGTTAAAGGTTTAAACGCTAAGGCGCTGAAATGTTTGCGTGCGTCGCTGCCTGTGTCGTTGCAGGAGCAGCAGCAGCTGCTGTCTGCGTACCAGAGCCTGGTGGTGAAGCAGCTGGTGAGCCAGAGTCAGAGCAGGAAGCAGGTGGAGGCGGAGGGCGAGGCGGAGGGCGAGGGTGAGGCGGAGCAGGACGACGAGGCCCGGAGCGTCCGCACACAGCTCACGGCCCTGACTCCACAGGTCAAGGACCTGATACTGTCCCAGAAGAAGACGTCTGTCACAGAGGACTGAACCCATTTCAAAGATCAGAGGAATGAATGTTGGAACTGATGGAGCATTAACAGGGTTCCCCCCAGAAAAGTTGGAAGGCCCCGGTTGCAAGTGTCTTTTTTTGACGAGGGCCCAGACTGATGGCAGCATTAATATAGAGCCCAGTAGTTTCTGTGATAACAGAATCGCAAAATTAAGAATTTAAAAAAGCTATAAGACAGATTCCATAGGGCCCTACATTAAGTCAGTGCCAAAAGCTAACTGGAGATTTGAAAAAATATGACTATGTCTAAGTTTACAACCAAGCCACCCCACTGTAACTGTAGTTTAAAAAATGTCTTAAAAACCATGAATAATTCCCAGTGGCTTAGGCCTGGTGGGGGGGCTACTTAGGCCTGTAATACACTGGGGGAACCCTGATGAGTCTTTGTATGATCTTACATGTTCAGATGAATACTTTAACCCTGCTAGATCAGCAGGTAATACTGTGATGTATCCATGTGGACATCGGTCTAAATTATTAAAGGAAATTCCTGTGCGGGATGTCTCCCTGTAAACCCAGTTAACATGAAAGTCCTCAATGAGGTTCTGATTTTCATGCGTTCATTAAAGCTCTTCTCTTCCTCATGTGTTTGAGGTATTTATTTGTTCATTAAGGTGGACGAGTTATGGGATGAGAAACCTGAATGTTTTCTCCGGTGCTTCCAGTGGGTTTGTCAGCTGCAGACAAAGTTAGCAACTAGCTCAGGGGGGTCAAACTCAACTTCACTAAGGGCCAGACTAGAAAATGAGAATCACATCAAAGGGCCAGACATGTCGAGTTAATTGACATGCTTTAATTTAACCAAAAAATTCAAATATCTTTGTATTATTGCTTGTATCTAATAGCCTTCTCACCTCCAGTTTGGTCGACATAAAGCCCTAAACCAGTCAGGAGAAGAGTTCCTCTCCATCAGAGAGTTTAGCGAATCAAGCTAAACTCTTTCACAGGCCTGAATTTGCAAACTGACCGGCTGTGTGGGAATTGTGTCAAAGTCGGCAAATCTGCCAAATTCTGCTTTCAGTGTCTCGTCATTACAGTTTGAAAAACAGATTCTCATTTTTTTTGGTTTGGCGCACATCTAGGCAGGCCCAAATGTGTTATGAACCTCAATTGCTATGCGGGCCGGATCAAAATTTCACGGTGCAGGACTAGAGCCTGGAGTGTGACACGTGAAAGCTGGTCAACATAGTGGAGCATTTGTTAGCGTTTTCTCAGGAGACCTCAAACCGCTAAAAGGAGAACAAATTTTGGACTAGCAGTTGTACGACGGAGCATTAGGGCCACATCAAGGGGGAACAAGTGGAGGAAGATTTTTTATTATTTTGCATTTCGAGAATAAATTCAACTCCTTTATCACTTAATCACATTAGAGTGACTGTCCGCCGTGCCAGCCGCCATGTAGGCATCATCAGAGATATGGGTTACATCATATCTATGGTCTCCACTCCTTCAGGATCAAACAAGTTGATCAGTTGTCTTATTGTGTCTTGTGATACAACATATCCTCTCTGTATTGCACGTAGGTGTAACCATGGATACCCTTATTGCATCTGTCCATTACGAGCTATTTCAGTCTGCAGGAATACGGCCTCCTCTTCCAAGTTGGTGTGGTTCCTCCTTCTGAACAGACGCAATTTTCAGCACAAGCTCTTCAAAGTCTTAATACTTTTCACCATACTGTGTTTATGTGCTAAAAGATAAATCATTATTAAAACCGATTCTGAAGTATAATTTCACGAGTTCATATAGGCCTTCAATGCATTTTGTAGAAGACTATAGGTAAAGCTAGTAGTAAGTCCGACTTGATTCTTCAAATAGCCGATCAAGTTTTTTCTCAACATGTCGACTTTATTCTCGACATTTCGACTTTATTCTCGTAATGCAAAATAAATATAAAATCTTCCTCCTCATTTTTTCCCCTTGATGCGGCCCTAATGCTCCGTCATACACTTGTGAGGTGGCCACACACAGGACTCTACATGAGCAATAATGTTGCTCTGTGTGTCGGGAGAGAGGGAAACGATCTGGCTCGAGACACAGTGATCAAATCATAATATTAATCAGCTGAAAACCATTAAAATGTAACAAACCTGTAAAACGGTTGAACAACACGTACTTTATGTACAGTGCCTTGAGAAAGTATTCGGCCCCCTTGAACTTTTCGACCTTTTGCCACATTTCAGGCTTCAAACATAAAGATATAAAACTGTAATTTTTTGTGAAGAATCAACAACAAGTGGGACACAATCATGAAGTGGAACGGAATTTATTGGATATTTCAAACTGTTTTAACAGATAAAAAACTGAAAAATTGGGTGTGTAAAATTATTCAGCCCCTTTACTTTCAGTGCAGCAAACTCTCTCCAGAAGTTCAGTGAGGATCTCTGAATGATCCAATGTTGACCTAAATGACTAATGATGAAAATAGAATCCACCTGTGTGTAATCAAGTCTCCGTATAAATGCACCTGCTCTGTGATAGTCTCAGAGGTCCGTTTAAAGAGCAGAGAGCATCATGAAGAACAAGGAACACACCAGGCAGGTCCCAGATACTGTTGTGGAGAAGTTTAAAGCCGGATTTGGATACAAAAAGATTTCCCAAGCTTTAAACATCCCAAGGAGCACTGTAAGCGATAATATTGAAATGGAAGGAGTATCAGACCACTGCAAATCTACGAAGACCCGGCCGTCCCTCTAAACTTTCAGCTCATACAAGGAGAAGACTGATCAGAGATGCAGCCAAGAGGCCCATGATCACTCTGGATGACCTGCAGAGATCTACAGCTGAGGTGGGAGACTCTGTCCATAGGACAACAATCAGTCGTATACTGCACAAATCTGGCCTTTATGGAAGAGTGGCAAGAAGAAAGCCATTTCTTAAAGATATCCATAAAAAGTGTTGTTTAAAGTTTGCCACAAGCCACCTGGGAGACACACCAAACATGTGGAAGAAGGTGCTCTGGTCAGATGAAACCAAAATCAAACTTTTTGGCAACAATGCAAACCGTTATGTTTGGCGTAAAAGCAACACAGCTCATCACCCTGAACACACCATCCCCACTGTCAAACATGGTGGTGGCAGCATCATGGTTTGGGCCTGCTGTTCTTCAGCAGGGACAGGGAAGATGGTTAACATTGATGGGAAGATGGATGGAGCCAAATACAGGACCATTCTGGAAGAAAACCTGATGGAGTCTGCAAAAGGCCTGAGACTGGGACGGAGATTTGTCTTCCAACAAGACAATGATCCAAAACATAAAGCAAAATCTACAATGGAATGGTTCACAAATAAACATATCCAGGTGTTAGAATGGCCAAGTCAAAGTCCAGACCTGAATCCAATCGAGAATCTGTGGAAAGAACTGAAAACTGCTGTTCACAAACGCTCTCCATCCAACCTCACTGAGCTCCAGCTGTTTTGCAAGGAGGAATGGGCAAAAATTTCAGTCTCTCGATGTGCAAAACTGATAGAGACATACCCCAAGAGACTTACAGCTGTAATCGCAGCAAAAGGTGGCGCTACAAAGTATTAACTTAAGGGGGCTGAATCATTTTGCACGCCCAATTTTTCAGTTTTTTATCTGTTAAAACAGTTTGAAATATCCAATAAATTTCGTTCCACTTCATGATTGTGTCCCACTTGTTGTTGATTCTTCACAAAAAATTACAGTTTTATATCTTTATGTTTGAAGCCTGAAATGTGGCAAAAGGTCGAAAAGTTCAAGGGGGCCGAATACTTTCGCAAGGCACTGTCTATAGCACATGTAGGACAACATAAGGTGACCCAGAGTGCTTTACAACCAAGGCAGATGGTCTGAAAGCTGCCTCCAAAGACATTACATAGATAAAAAGTACATGGCAAATAGGGCTGCACAAAGTAACTTTTTCTATCGTCATCGCAATATCAACTGGCGCAAAATATCACCAAAAGAGATATTTTTGTTAGTTGAGAGAAAATAACAGTAAAACACTGCACTTTAAAATGTATCCGTCATTCTTTTTTTAGTGCTGCCTTTGATGTTCAGTTCAGTGTTCTATTCAATACAAGAACGATATTCTTTCATTTGTTTTAAATTCAACAAGCAGTTTGTTGTATTTAAGCAGAATACTGAAAGCAGCAGAACTGAGTACACTTTAGTATCGCAAGTAATATTGTTATCGTGATATTCAACGTTATCGCATATTGCATATTTTCCTTATATCGTGCAGCCTAAATAGCAAACAACAATACAAAATGTAATACGAAACAACTGACATGAAGACGCCAAAGTCAAGTAGAGAAGAAGGACGTGAGGAGTGAGGATTAAATCAACATATTAAAGAGCAGTACTGTAGAGGAAAATAAAAGAGAAGTCAAGCGGTAAAAAGCTAAAAGCAAGTGAAAAAAGATGGGTCTTTAAATAGGATTAAAGGACAGGCCTTAATGTGGGATGGGAGGCTGTTCCAAAGCAGGTCAGTAAAAAAAATGCCAAATTCCCTGATGAGAATTGATCAGCCTCCCCTTTGGCTATGTCTACATTTCTATGAAATCCAACGAGCAGCACTGGGAGTTCAAAATATCCTCCCTAAATAAACTTGAGCTGGGGATTTCTCATGTTTTGAATTTGACCTCAGAATCAAGTGGAGGCCGACATGTGTGGAGGCAGACAGCCTGTCTGCCTCCTGGCAGAGGAAGAGGCTGCTCGGGAGAATATAAATATGTGTGAGGTCATCATACACACAAGCACATGCTCCACATCGCCATGGAAACAAGCATCTCTTCACGGAGGACCAATTCTTTTGCTTTCTTTTCGCTTGCTGTTTTTACCACTGAGGCCTCCAGCTTTGGCAAGCGAGAGAAGTCAAATGAGGAATTTCATTCTAAAACAAGAGATTCAAAAACAGAGCCTCCTACTCTCCCTATATGATTCATATCAACACTGATGCAAAATGTAAACCACATTGATCCTTTTAGACTATAGAAAAATAGACTCATGGATAACATACACATTTGCATTTTCTTTTTCCAAAATAGCATATATACATACATGTGGATAAAGTATCTGTATTTCATTAAACGCTCCAAACATAAGAGTACTGCTACTCCATGAAAATAGACATATTTTCAGTTTCAAGCTTTGTGTTTAGTTTAAAACCAGACCAGGAATTTTCTTTCAAGAGGACGGAGGAATGAGTGGCGGCGTATATAATAAGTCATATAATAAGTCATATAACATATAATAAGTCGTATAACATATAATATGTCATATAAACGGTTTTCCAGATTGAATGTCTACAATAGAAAATAAGGAAAGTACAAGTACTCAGTATTTTTGGTTTACAGCTGTTTATTTTGTTATTATATTGCACTGTATTGAATAACTAATAACTATGGTTGTTCTGTTAGCTTGTCTTCATTTTTCTTTGAGGAAGTGTTAGTGATGAAGGAGGGGATGTGTTCATGTTGTAAATGGTGTGTTGTGTATACCATTTTTAGTGTTAAAGGTGCAGTAAGCGACGCTGCACAAAGATTGTTGCTATTTGAACTCAACTGCCAAACTAATACAACCACAATTATTTTAATAGCTAGTATTTGATGCACTAAAAAGGTATGTGTATAGGCTTTAGGCAGATGTTCAGACAGACACACACACAGACAGGCAGGCAGACAGAAACACAGACAGACACACACACACACACACACACACAGACAGACAGACAGACAGGCAGACAGACACACAGAAACACAGACAGACACACACACACAGACAGACACACAGACAGACAGACAGACACACACACACACACACACACACACACACACACACAGACAGACAGACACACAGACACACAGACAGACACACACAGACACACAGACAGACAGACACACACAGACAGACAGACACACAGACAGACAGACACACACACACACACACACACACACAGACAGACACAGACAGACAGGCAGACAGACACACAGAAACACAGACAGACACACACACACACAGACAGACACACAGACAGACACACACACACACACACACACACACACACACACAGACAGACACAGACAGACACACACACACACACACACAGACACACAGACAGACAGACAGACACACAGACAGACAGACAGACACACACAGACAGACAGACACACAGACAGACAGACACACAGACAGACAGACACACAGACAGAAACACAGACAGACAGACACACAGACAGACAGACACACACACAGACAGAAACACAGACAGACAGACAGACAGACAGACACACAGACAGACAGACAGACACACACAGACAGACACACAGACACACAGACAGACAGACACACACACAGACAGAAACACAGACTGACAGACAGACAGACAGACAGACAGACAGAATGTTGCTTTTGGTCTTTTAATGAAATTTGTTGATAAATGAAAAATATAGAATAACATCAGCATGTTTCCCAAATTGTAAATACACATCATGTTATGAGTATATTCATTAGTCACCTCTGTATAGAGATGCTGGATATTTTAACACACTAACACTTGTGAGGATGGGACCTTTTGAATCCCATTTGGTCCCAGAGGGACTGAGCCATTAACGACAGCAGTTCCCAGTGGATTATACAGCACCATGGAATCAGCTCATCCAGTCAGTAGAATCCATCTTCATCCAGTCAATAGAATTGATGTTGTTTATGTAAACCCTAAAAGCCCCTTCTAAATTCACCTTTATACACCATGTACTAATGACTGACGGTGGTTCCCTTGGCAGTGCATAGCAACAACAACATTATGAGTACAAGCATTTCTATGATCCTGATTTAGCCAGAGCAATCACAGCCCCTAAATAGATCCAGCAGCTTATAGACCGCTGTTCAAGCAGTGCAATCTTACATTTTCTTCCTCTTTCAGTTCTGCCCTTGCAGGATCATTTTAAGTATCGCATTGACTGTGACTACAGGCAACAAGATGATGACTGTCTAAACTGATAAACATATTCCAAGGCATCTCCATTTCATACAGTAAGGACATGAACCCACTCAGAGGATTAAGATTCCCAGAAGATATGCTCAAGGTTACCCTGACATCGCAGGGCTTGTTCCCATTAGGATTCACCAGCTTCACAACACGGCAGGTGTGAAAGCAACAATCAACATCACAGCCTCAGCAGCCTGCACTTCCACCTCATGTAAGAGTGGATAGAGTGGATCTACGATGAGAGCAAAAAGAAACATGGCTCTTAGGCTCAAACTCCCAACAGTGCAGCCACGTACTCACGTTCATGTCCATGTCATAAAGTCCCTTTGAATGCCACGCTGTCTGCCAGAATTTCTTTTTACATAATTAGTGTGCATTTTCCTGTTCTGGATGCAACACAGTATGACAACAATATTGAAAACATATTATCCCATGGTCAAAGGGATCACATTTGAGGAAATGTACTCAAATGTAAATGTATATGCTGAATGACAGCAGAAACTAAATTATGCAAAACCTAAATAATCACTATGTAACTGGTAACACTTTATAACAATTGTACACAAATTATCATGACTTCATGCATGAAAAAGGCATGAATTCATTCATGTAGTACTTCATGAACTATCAGTTATGTACAAGGATTAATCTCATGCATGACTTAATGCAGGAACAATATGTTATTTAATGCATCAATTAAGGTATTTAAATCATCATGATTTCTAATTTATTAATGATGTTCTTCAAAACAATTGTAGAATTGTAGTGGTGTAATCATTGTAAACTACACATTACTTCTTTGTTACTTCATCATGTTTGTGGCTCATTTATATGCTATACTATGACTTTTTTCAGCCTTTTTCGACACACTATACTATGATTTGTTATGACTTTTTTCAACATACTATACTGTGACTCTTTTTTAGACTTTTTTCGACATTTTTCGACATACTATACTATGACTTTTTATAACTTTTTTAAACATACTATACTATGACTTTTTACAACTTTTTTAAACATACTATACTATGACTTTTTATAACTTTTTTAAACATACTATACTATGACTTTTTATACTTTCTTTTACTTTTTTCGACTTTCTATACTATGACTTTTTGCTACTTTTTAAGACATACTATACTATGACTTTTTATAACTTTTTTCAACATACTATACTATGACTTTTTTTTAACTTTTTTCAACATACTATACTATGACTTTTTATACTTTGTTGACTTTTTTCGACTTGATATACTATGACTTTTTATTACTTTTTTCAACATACTATACTATGACTTTTTATACTTTGTTGACTTTTTTCGACTTGCTATACTATGACTTTTTTTACTTTCTTCGACCCAGCAGACCCAGCCCCAGTGTGAGAACCCACCAGAGCAGGAAATGGATGCTGAACAGCTGTGATTCTTCAGTCAGCTGATGGTGAGACAAATCGGCCCGCAGCATCAGGAAGTCTCAGTATCCACGAGGAAGCATCAGGAAGTCTCAGTATCCACGAGGAAGCATCAGGAAGTCTCAGTATCCACGAGGAAGCATCAGGAGAACCACAGTGACCTGGCAGCTCCACAAAGAAAGCCTCTCATGGAGGAGCTGGACAATTTCCATAAAAGTTGTGTAAATATATATGTACTCATTTCATCTGATTAAAATGTTTTATTTTGGAATTTTCTTTAGTTCAATAGTGTGGTGAAAGATAAATATACAAAGACTTAGTAAAACTGTATTAAACAGGTGATATGAAAAATGTATGTAGAGTTATTAAAAAGTCAAAAAAAGTCATAGTATGTCAAAGAAAGTCATAAAAAGTCATAGTATGTTGAAAAAAGTCATAAAAAGTCACAGTATATTATGACTATTTTCGACATACTATTATACGACCTTTTTATCCCTTTTTTTTTTGCATGTATGACTATATTTCACTTATGAAACCTCATGGTGTGCAAAAAGTTTTGCGACCTACTTTCCAGGAATGAAGAATTCAAATAGAGAGGCTTGAAGTGTTCATGGGACTGGTAGTCTAAAGGTAATGTTCCTGCCTGTAGTTTAAAAGGGATGTTCATAAGGGTTCAAATCTGATCATTGCCTTTCTGTAGACCTCCTTACCTCCATTTTTCCACATACTATACTAAGACTTTTTATGACTTTTTTTTTTACATCGAATACAATGACTTTTTTCATCAGTCTATACTATGACTTCTTTCGACATACCATGACTTTTTGCAACATACTATGCTATGACTTTTTATATAAATATTTTCGACATGCTATACTATGAGTTTTTTTATCCCTTTCATTCAACATACTACACTAAGACTTTTTTTAGACATGCAATACTATGACTATTTTTAACTTTTTTCAACATGCTCATCATCCAGCGAGAGGCCGGTGGTTGAGTGATGTCTGCTCCTCATATACATCACCACAAGGGGGAGACAAGAGAACCAATCTAATTGGGTCTTCCATCATTTTGGTAAGTTTGTTCTTCAAAACCCCATTAGCTCTTTCTACGCGCAGTGCCATCTCAGTTCAATACCCATTTTCTCTGCCAAAAATCAGATGGTGGTGTTAACAAAATGAGGCCCGTTATCTGAGGACAATTTGTGGAATTCCCAATCCGGAAATTCCATCGGGCAGTAGATGTTTAGCAGTTGATTTTGCATCTGCATGTTTACATGGAAAGGCTTCCATTTCCAATCCAAATCCATTTTTAAAATAAATCAACTACAACTAGACAATATTTATATCCTCTAGCTGGTGTTAACTCAATAAAGTCTAACATGCTGGAATGGGTAGTTACAAACTGGGACTGCTTATCGCGTGACTTACCCACGTTGTGTTGAGCACACACAAGACATCTTTAACAAACGTTTTCAGCCATTGTGCTGATACCAATGGAGTCCCAGTGCTGAGCAACAAAATCAATCATACCCATCTTTGAAACACGAACTGGCCCATGTGAGAGTTTAGCCATCTAAGGAAAAAGTTGCTTAGGTAAACAAGGCTTACCTCGTAGACCCCTCCAAACACCTTCTGGGTCGCACTTACCATGTTTTTACCATGCAGACGTTTCAGCAGAGCTTTCCATAAACTGGATGTCGTTAAGAGACATATGTGGATCAAAAGGTGTCTGTCACGTCTACGGATTATGTTTTTCATATATTATACAGGAAAAATTTAAAAGTAACAATAAGTTACAATATAAGCGGGCCTGACTCAGTTTAAAAACTGGTTTGCAGCAGGTTCCGGATGCAGGCTTGGACCCAAAGTGCAGAGACGGGGAGGCAGTGGAAGATTTATTAAAGAATACAGCTTACAACAAAGAAAGTCATAAGGCAGGCAGTCAGGCAAAATGAGTAGAGGCAGACAGGCAAAAGGAGTTCCAAAACACTCCGAAAACTAAAGTCGGGAATCAGAAACACTAGGAACTGCGAGGCATAGGGAGTAACAAACACAATGATCTGACAACAGACAAAGAAAGTACAGAAACTAAATACACGAGGTAACGAGAGACAGGTGACATGAGGGCAGAAGAACGGGTGAAACGCATCAGGAAAGGGCAGACAATCACAAAGGTGGGGAAATACAAGGCAGGAAGTTAGATAAGACATGACACAGGAGAAACAGACACTACAAAGTAAAAGAGGAAACTGAAGCATGAAACATACAAGGATGGAACTAGGAAAACATAAGAGAGAACACAGAAAGACCACAGGTAACACATAACCATGAACAAATAACAGGGAAACAGTAACACACAGGGAATGAATTGACAAAATAACCCCCTCCCCCGTTATTAAGGTAATACCAGGCTTTTATGTTTGGGTTCAGAAACACACAACTGTACATGTCACTCAAACTGTTTTTTTTTCTTCCAATGTGTTGGCCTGTATAAGTGATGAGCACTGGTTTGAGTTTTTTTTGGTTTCTGTCTTTGGGGGGAATTTGTTCACGCTCCAAAACAATGAACAACGATCATGGACCATGAAACCAAGTGATACCCAATGAATAGTAACAACGCCAGGCTGGTACACACAGTTGGATAACCACAAGTGCCTCTTTGACTTTATCTCATCTCCTTAGGTGAACATCACTCCACCCACTGTCACCACGCATCCTTCTGAGACATCTGCAAGTTCCTGTTGCTTAGTAATAGTCTTCAGTGCTATGATTAAAGCGTGCTTCAAAGCTCTGGGCACGCTTATTACTCACTGTGGGCTGCATAATGAATCCCAGGAAGGATGCTGATTAAGAATAGGGTTATAATAACAAGTGTGGAGCGAATCAAACTCAACTGGTCTCAGTACTCGGTGGAAGTGCCTGTACCTGACCACGCTGCAGAGGCTCACACAGGTCAGTGGCTGTCTCGCCAGATTGTTAAAAACAACCTGCTGACCTTTCTTGGACGCCGGCGTTTTCCACGTGACGCTACAAGCTGCCAGCAGCCTCATTTGCTCCGCTTTCATGTCTCACAGTCCCCACAGATTAGCTTCTCTTTGATGTGTCTTTTAGGCTGACGTTAAAGGTGGGCTGCTTTCAAAAGCCTTCTCTTTCAAATGAAATGTTAACTTACAGCCATATTCATTACACAAGCAACACAACAGGGGCAGGCAGTAGGTAGCATTAGACTGCGGCACATTTGTATAATACAGTATATGAAACCCTAACCGTCTGAGGGTTATATTTAATAAACAGATATTAAAGTGTTCTCAGTTCTGCATTTCTGCTGCTTTCAGTATTCTGCTAAAATACAACAAATTACTTGTCAAATTTAAATCAAATGAAAGGAAATCATTTCCAACTTTCTTTTGTTGAACAAATTGAACATCAATTTGAATATAAAAGGCAGCACTAAAAAAGTTTTCTACTGGTATTCTCTTTCAACTAAAGCAAAAAAAAATGTGGCGATGTGTTTATTGTGCCAGTTGATATCACAATGACGACAAAAAATTATATATTGTGCAGCACTTTATATATATGTATGTATATATATATACATACACACACACACATACTCAGACAATGTTGCTGTTTTTTTCTAACTCCTGAACTATTCTAACAAATCGGAGGAATGTGGTGTTTGTGCTGCTCATTTTTTTTAAAGATTATTTTTGGGGCTTTTTATGGCCTTTAATTGATAGGACAGCTTGAAGACAGGAAGGGCGAGAGAGGGGGGGAAGCGGGGGACACACAGCAAAGGGCCGCGGGTCGGGGTAGGACTTGATCCCCGGCTGCTGCCGAAGACTCAGCCTGGGGCGCGCACTCTACTGGGTGAGCTAAAGGTCGCCCCACTCTTCTCATTTTTAAAATGTATGGTTTCATTTCTATAAAGTGGGAGTTATTCAACAGGCTCAAATGTAACTACACACGATTAACAAGAGTGCACGTGTTCCAGATCTAACTCTGTGCTCTGAGTGCAGAGCTAGACACAAACACGTCGCTGACAGGTCCAGTGTTTGTGATCACTCACCTCCATCATACTGGCCACAAATCTCACACACATTGATCCCAACCTGGACAAGTAAAGCCAGACGGGTCGATATAGACTACTTAGACACCAATGCATAGGAAAATAGGGTCCAGGTTGAAAAACAAAACAAAATTACTCTTTAATATCTCGTTATTCTGGATACATAAATATGTGTCTAAACTCATGCTCCTACACGCTGCGATACTGAAGCGTGTAAACACTTCATCCTGTTTATGATCCATATTTGTGTTTCAACATTAGCATGAGGCACTAAAATGTGATCACAGTAGGACACATGTGGAGTTCCATACCCTTAAATCTTTATGTCTGATGAGTAAAGTCATCTTTAGAGACTAAATGCCAAGTGTATCCAGTGTAATTCATCCACTCCCAATCAAATGTGTGGGTGTGATAGCATATGCATTGCTCTGTGCGTGTAAATACATAGATGTGTAAGGTGTTACATCTGGGAGCCGGGTGTGTTTATGTGATGTCTCCGTGTAAGCTCTGTGTTAATTGCCATCCTTCCAGTGTCACCTGTGTCTGTTCTTACCACCCAGGGACTCCGCTTCCTGTCACAGTCTCAGCGGAGTGCTCTGCAAGGGTGACATACGCCCGCTGTGCATTCATGCATTGCTCTTCTATACAGTGATTTTCCCCAAGCCTGCTTTTATTTGGACCGGGCCTGCCAGCCATACGCTTCACAGTCGAGCGGACAGCGTGTTGTGCCATGCAGCCGATAATGTAAAATGCCAGGAAACTGTATTAGCGTCCGTGCCTGACGACCCGCCTCGAGTCTGTTCCCAGTCTCACACTTCAGTTTGTTGTTGCCGAAAGCGTCAGCTCACATTTCTGTTCGCACCACAGAGTTAGAAAGCAGGGTTCAAAATTCACTTTTGTCCACCAGCCAAACGGCTAGTGAATGTTCACATTTTACCAGCCACTCTAAATTAACATTGTTGTTTTCGGCTGGTGAGTGAAGCAAACCTACCAGCCACTAAATTCGGACGCTTAGAAGTGGATAAAAGTGAAAGTGTATTATATATTTTCAGCCAGGCAAGGCGAGCAACTTCCCCGGGCTAGTCTATACGCACTACGTTTCACTTCCGGGACTGTTCAGGTGCCGCCGGAAATACTATATATTCAGCCGGATGTCACAATGTTCTGCTGGATGTCCGTCCCCTTCCTCTGTCTTTGTGTTGGCGTTCTAACCTCTGGTGGATTTGTGAGGACTATGGTTAATTGCTCCTCAGATCTCTGCAGGGTAAATCCAGACAGCTAGCTAGACTATCTGTCCAATCTGAGTTTTCTGTTGCACTAAAACAACTTTTGAACGTACACATGTTCCAACAAAACAAGTTCCTTCCTGAGACTATTTAGCAGAGGCACCGTGGCTCCGTCCAGTGCTTAGCTCCGCCCAAGACGATTGTGATTGGTTTAAAGAAATGCCAATAAACCAGAGCACGTTTTTCTCCCATCCCAGAATGCTGTCTGGACTAGCCAGACCTTCCTCCGCAGCGCTTTGGAGGAAGGTCTGGCAATGTGAGACTAGTGACTAAATGACTAACGCTAACAAAAATATTTCAAATTGGTCCAGTATTGAGCAAGAACGCTGTAAGGAGCAGCCGTGAACCGGGCTGGAATGTAATCATATAGACCAGGGGTCTTCAACATTTTTTAAGCCAAGGACCCCTTAACTGGAAGAGAGATGGAGCAGGGACCCCCTACTACATACAGTGAGGAAAATAAGTATTTGAACACCCTGCTATTTTGCAGGTTCTCCCACTTGGAAATCATGGAGGGGTCTGAAATTGTCATCTTAGGTGCATGTCCACTGTGAGAGACATAATCTAAAAACAAAAATCCAGAAATCACAATGTATGATTTTTTAACTATTTATTTGTATGATACAGCTGCAAATAAGTATTTGAACACCTGTCTATCAGCTAGAATTCTGACCCTCAAACACCTGTTAGTCTGCCTTTAAAATGTCCACCTCCACTCCATTTATTATCCTAAATTAGATGCACCTGTTTGAGGTTGTTAGCTGCATAAAGACACATGTCCACCCCATACAATCAGTAAGAATCCAACTACTAACATGGCCAAGACCAAAGAGCTGTCCAAAGACACTAGAGACAAAATTGTACACCTCCACAAGGCTGGAAAGGGCTACGGGGAAATTGCCAAGCAGCTTGGTGAAAAAAGGTCCACTGTTGGAGCAATCATTAGAAAATGGAAGAAGCTAAACATGACTGTCAATCTCCCTCGGACTGGGGCTCCATGCAAGATCTCACCTCGTGGGGTCTCAATGATCCTAAGAAAGGTGAGAAATCAGCCCAGGACTACACGGGAGGAGCTGGTCAATGACCTGAAAAGAGCTGGGACCACCGTTTCCAAGGTTACTGTTGGTAATACACTAAGACGTCATGGTTTGAAATCATGCATGGCACGGAAGGTTACCCTGCTTAAACCAGCACATGTCAAGGCCCGTCTTAAGTTTGCCAATGACCATTTGGATGATCCAGAGGAGTCATGGGAGAAAGTCATGTGGTCAGATGAGACCAAAATAGAACTTTTTGGTCATAATTCCACTAACCGTGTTTGGAGGAAGAAGAATGATGAGTACCATCCCAAGAACACCATCCCTACTGTGAAGCATGGGGGTGGTAGCATCATGCTTTGGGGGTGTTTTTCTGCACATGGGACAGGGCGACTGCACTGTATTAAGGAGAGGATGACCGGGGCCATGTATTGCGAGATTTTGGGGAACAACCTCCTTCCCTCAGTTAGAGCATTGAAGATGGGTCGAGGCTGGGTCTTCCAACATGACAATGACCCGAAGCACACAGCCAGGATAACCAAGGAGTGGCTCTGTAAGAAGCATATCAAGGTTCTGGCGTGGCCTAGCCAGTCTCCAGACCTAAACCCAATAGAGAATCTTTGGAGGGAGCTCAAACTCCGTGTTTCTCAGCGACAGCCCAGAAACCTGACTGATCTAGAGAAGATCTGTGTGGAGGAGTGGGCCAAACTCCCTCCTGCAGTGTGTGCAAACCTGGTGGAAAAACTACAGGAAACGTTTGACCTCTGTAATTGCAAACAAAGGCTACTGTACCAATTATTAACATTGATTTTCTCAAATACTTATTTTCCTCACTGTATATTGTATAAAATGTTGCATATTAAACTGGGCCTAAAACCTTTATACATACCTTTTTTGCATAGAATACTAAGCTATTAAAATAGTTGTTGGAATGATTTTATAAATCATGTTTTAATATTAAACATACATGTGTCACAGTGAATCCTTAGGATGAACTGGATCTGTAGGTGGCTATCTTAGTGACGACCTTACCTATAGGCCAGTAAGCCTATCATCAGTGGGCATTTATATTTATGCTAGTAATATGTAATTTTAGGACTTTTCTAATTTTTGAAATAAACTTAAAAAATGTAACCATAATTTGGAGGCCCCCCTGCATTGACTCTGAGGACCCCTAGGGGTCACAAACCCCCTGTTGAAGATCCCTGATATAGGGAAAATGTGCATTGTGCATGCTGTTTTTACCACTGATAGGCTCAGATTATTATTCATTATTATTATTTTTTAGATAAACTTTTTATTAGCACCATTTACTGTATCATTCAGACATACAGAACAAACTCCACAATGTATGACAGTCAGTGTCAGATGATGCATACAACAGAACATTACTATTATTATTATTATTATTATTATTATTAAGTGTCAGACAACATGATGGAATGGATCCGTACACAGAGTAAAGCGGCTCTGAGAGCACTAAAGCCAAACTTACTATTAGAACTGAACATTCTAGCAAGCTTCAAAAGCTTTAACACAATGAGCTGTTCAGTGTCACCGATGTTTAATGTCATGTCACACTGTCTCCTTTTTAAATAATCAAATGAATGAAAATCAGTTTCAGGGTCCTCACACCGCGCACGCTGGCTCGCTGGGACACCTGAATTAGCCATTGTTAAAGTTATTAGTAAAACATGGATTTTCAAAATGGCAATATCTGTTTGACTAATGTAGTGAATTAAATACCTGAAAGCCTCCGTTTGCTAAATGTGTGTGTGTTTTTAAACACTTTCTCACTGACGTCCAGTGGTACATAACTGCAAATAGTTCTATGTGTGCAGGTATTTAAGCGGTTATGCGTCATATTAAGTTAGGTTGTTTCTAGCGGCAGCTTTGGAGTTCCTTTCGAAAACAAACTGTGACAGTACGACGTCAGTGACTGGCAGCCCTCAGCTGCGTAGCGTAAACCTAAAATAGATTTTTTTGTTGTTGCTTATGTGCCCTTCTTCAGTTTGTTTAGTTTTTTGTGTCTTTTTCTTTGGACTTGAAGTTGAACCGTCTTCTTTTCGGAAATGTATGCTAAGTCAAATCTTAATTGTTTAACTTTGTTAAAATTACGACGTTTTTAAATTCCAATAGCTGTTGTAGATATTAATTCATCTGAGAATATAGATAGTAAACCACAGGAAATGTGTCACACAAAAATAATGAAGGAGAGAAGCCCTGAGAGAGTTTGCACTGAGTGACAGATGCTAGTGGCATGGCAGCCTACCCGGTACCACAGACTGTATATTATTACTAATAATATACAGTCTGTGCCCGGTACATGTGATCCCACCAGCCTTACCTATGACCTCGACAAGGGATGACCGAGTGATACACAACAGAAACACTAACAGAAAAACCCACTTAAAACCGTTTACCAAGGTAAGAAATTCCTATTTCTTTATTACATTCAACAGTACAGTACACTGAAATTGCACATTTTCACCAGATATAGCAGCATTCTGACTGGCAAACGGACTAATCAATAGGCACATCCAAAACATTTAAATAGAAATACACGCGTACAGATGTGTCGGGGCCACTTTCTGACCATATTCAAATTTCATTTAAGCCATTAATTTACATGCCTCATTAAAACAAATCCTACACCACTAAAAAACACTGTCCTTTCCCCAAGGACAGACGTATGGTCAAGTCAAACCCAGCAGCGCCTGTCATTAACAAACAATAATATGAAAGGAAAAAAAACTCACCGTTTATACTCTCACACAGTATGTGCCATTCAGTGCATTCCAGGAGTTCTAAAAGCCTTTGTTTGCTTTTATAGTTTCCTTCAGTCGACTACTTCACTTCAAATGTTTCCTTTATTACCCAGAATGAGAATGCATCACCCTCAGAGAAGAAGTGGCTATTTTGGGTTGAGCAGGTGGAGAAAGAGCTATAGCTATAGCTACAGCGATAGCCAGCCCTGTCTAATAAAAATGATGTTCCCATACAATTAAATGCATTCTTAACTAGGTTTCGAGGGAAATGTATTTAGTCTGAGTTTGACACAGCAAGTTCATCCACGGTTGTGTTCCGAGCTGGAAATGTCTCACTACTGCACTGCATTCTGGTCTACCGAGTAGAGCTGGGTATCAAATTTAAATACATTTTACACCGAAATCAGTCGGTAGAACCAAAAACTAAAAACTGTCAAGTATCAAAAGGTGGCATCAGGTAGTTTTGTATTCTTGATAACTCCTGACTTGAACAATAATTCCGACAATTTTTCACTGTATTTAGGCAAAAATCTTGTGCGGTTGCTTGTGTTTAGACAACATGCAACTTGAGAGTGTTGGTATTGAAAAAAAAAAAAAAAAAAAACATTCTGTAATGGTACAAAGTGTATGAAGCCCAGTTCAGACCAAAGATGCGCGACGAGACGAGTTGAAACGTGCAGCTCCTTGCATCACGTGGGTCTGCAGCGTTGTGAACCGTGCCAGCTCACACCGTGACCAGACCAGACAGTGTATCCTCTCCACAGCAACGACTCGTTGTACTTACCTAACCTTTTGTAGCTAAATATATCATTTGTTGTGTCTAAATGTGAATGTGGATAATGTTAGCGATAGTGAGATGCTTGCTACAGTTACATCCCTAGTGATGACTAGTGTTGGGTACCAATACCCGGTTCCACTATGGAACCGGTTCCTACGCAACCGGTAGGAATCGGACCGGATTAGAACGCAAATTTTGGTTCCTCATCATGTGTCGACTGAAATATTTTCCCTCTGTCGCTCCGAAACGGACGTAAAAATATCACACTTTCTCTGTAGTCTACCGTTAGCTAGCTACCGTAAATGTAAGCTACTTTTAAAATGCCATATCTTCCCTCTGGGCTCACCAAAACGGACGTAAAAGCATACTAACCATTCACTGCACGTGATTGCTAGTAAACATATTACATCTTTGACGTCATTTTTCAGTTTTTCAAGAATCGGTTTAGGAATTGGGATCGTTTTGAAAGTATCTGTTCGGCATCGGCATCATAAAAATCCAAACGATACCCAACCCTAGTGATGAATCGGCGAAAACGTTTTATTTCTGCGATTCCCTGATTTGTCCTAGGTGCTCCCTCTCTCTCTAGCTCGCTCCACCGTACGTGCTTGTTGGCGCACATTGAGCCTCCGTTAACAGTTTGTAACAGAAATAAAATGGATTATGGATCATTTTATTGTAGCTGGCTTCACAAGATGACTTCTCTACTGGCTGGAGACGTCTCTCACGTTCTAAAACCAGCCTCTGGAGACTCCACCAGCTGACTTCTCTATTGGCTGTAGAAACAGGAGACGTCTCTTACATTCTAAAACCAGCCTCTGGAGACTCCACCAGCTGACTTCTCTATTGGCTGTAGAAACAGGAGACGTCTCTTACATTCTAAAACCAGCCTCTGGAGACTCGATCAGCTGACTTCTCAACTGGCTGTTGAAACAGGAGAGGTCTCTTACGTTCTAAAACCAGCCTCTGGAGACTCCACCAGCTGAGTCGCAGCGACACCATCAGCTGGTTGAGTGGAGCTGAGACAGGCTGGTTCAGACCGCTGAAACTTTTCTCTGTGACGTTCTAAAACTGTTTCCTCTCGTCGCAAATTGTTGGTCTGAACTGGACTCAAAAGGAGAAATATGGTTGTTTATCTACAATTACTTTGAGACAGAGACAACACAGCCAGCTGCCTCTGTTGGTACTTCGTGAAATACAATAAACTGAATCAAAGAATCTGCACAGACTTTAGGGCAACTGGACTTCCAGTGTACAAGACAAGCAAATATGTTGCATCAGGATTCAAGTCTCAAAAATACCAACGCCCATCTGCTGTTGGTGGAGTCTTTCTAAATGACCTGCTCCCACTTTAACTCCGGAATATTATAGAAAACTAAGCACGGCACTGAAAGTACTGTCAGTACAGCCACCATGTTTCCCCCTTTTCAATATGGGAAGCGAATGCCTTTTACACTTGGCCACATTGAGAGAAATTAAAGCTGGAGGTTTCAGCAGCGATGAAGCCTCTTTGGTTAGATGCAACAAAAATAAAAATAAAAAAACGTCTTCCACATGGTGAGTCCAGCTGCCTTGATCAATCTGACATGCCATGGCCGATTGAGAATCTTCACACACAGGACACTCTTGAAAGAGAGATTTTTAATCTCAATGAGTCTCTTCCCGGTTAAATAAAAAGGTAAAATAAATTTAAAAAAAAAAACTAATTAAAAAAACAAAACAAAAAAACACACACACACACACCCCCTGATTGTTGTTTAACCTCAGAGCGAAGCCGTAAGTCAGAACACCATCAGCACTGCAGGGGTGTCACTGCCCAGAGCACCAGCAAGGAAACGCAAGGCCGTTCCCTAAAAAAACAAGAGACGGACCCTGACTCAACTCTTTGTGATGCCATCTGGCAGTGTAGTGAACTGGCCAATCAAAGCACACACTAGGGCTGAGCAACATCAGGCTTCTTACTGCATAGGGAACGTTCTGGCACCCCCCCACCCCAAAGAGGTTTTAGCAAGCGCAAAAGGAAAGTTGTGGCAAAAACGTTCCTTCTTGGTAAAAAAGCAACTTATTATGCCATTCATATTTTATTTATTTTGAATTTTGTGTTTTTCTTGACATAAATTAAGATGTTTTCACCATAAAGTTGTGCCTGAAAATGTATCAAAATGTCCTGCGGGAGGACCGCCCACCCCCCCCTTCATATGTGTGTCCCTAAAGGCCCATTCTAAGCCAGGAAAAAGCCTGAATATATTGATATATGAGGCTAGATATCGTCTTAAATTTTGGATATTGTAATATGACACGTGTTGTCTTTTCCTGGTTTTAAAGGCTGCTTTACAGTAAAGTGATGAATATTATGAACGTACTAGACTGTTCTAGCTGTTCTATTATTTCCCTTTACCCACTTAGTCATTATATCCACATTACTGAGGAGTATTTATCAAAACTCTCATTGTGTTAATATTTTGTGAAAGCACCAATAGTCAACCCTACAATATCGCCGCAATATCGCCATCCATGTTCTGTATTTGGTCAAATCCATGCAGTCTAAGTCTACCACTGACCTCACAGCTGTCAAGACAGAACATGATGATGAATAAACTGCCTTTTAGCACATTGTATCTGGAGTACCTGTCTGTCAAGTACCAAAAGCTTTTGGAAGAAACATTTCACACATCCAACAGTTCTCCTGCGCAGGTTGGAAAATATCACAAACTTGGAAAAAAGGAAAATCCTGCACTCTGCTCTTGCTTATAGCATGTACTAGTTATTAAACCACCGAAGCATTAGATCTCTTTAATAAATGGTGATGCTATAAGCGAGAGCAGAGTGCAGGATTTTCCTTTTTATCAAGTACACAAAGTTGACATGAAATGTCTAGTAACACGTCTACTAAGTGACACTTGAGTTTAGATTATTTTTATCATAGACATATAGTATCCCGATTTACATTAACATCTTTCCAATTTTAAGCTGTATTTTATTTAGGCAACGTTCTTGTGTAGCTGTTTAGATTTAACACTTGGCAAGTTTGGCTTCTTTTGTAAAATAAAAAAAATAAAAGGATTTTGTAGAAAAGAATGTTTATGTTCCTAAAGTAAAGTAAGGGGTCAAGAATGTACTGTTTCAGCACGGAAGCTCGGGTAGCATGTCAAAAAAATTCAAACGTGGCCGGGTTGGTTCAGTGGGTAGAGCAGGCGCACATATGTTTAGAGGTTTACGCCTCGACGCAGAGGTCTAGGGTTTGACTCCGACCTGTGACAATTTCCTGCGTGTCTCTTCCCCCCCCACACCTTTTCTCACCTGTCCTGTCCATTAAAAGAAGGAAAAGCCCAAAAAATAAATATAAAAAAAAACAAATACAGAGGTACACAAATCGAATAATATAATAAACCATGGTGCCCTTTGCCTGTTTTGTAACGCAGTGCTGTTTTTCTGGTTCTGAACACACGCCGAGAGAAGTATACCACCAAACAACAAAACGGGCCCGGAACCGCATGGTCCATTATGTAAAGATGCGTTTTGACAGCGTTGAAGTGTTGAGGGTGGATTTTTCCTTCAGACCACCGAGCGATGCTCCCCGCACACGTACACGGCACTCGGCTGGATGCGCCTCTTCGTGTTGCCTGGCAGCTGAGGAAGAAACTTGAAGTACTTGGGCATCAGGTCGAGGCAGGCATCGCGGAACTTCTTGATCCGCCAGTAGTAAATGAGAGGGTTGAGGGCTGACTTGAGGTAGCACAACCACAGGACCCATGTGCTGATTTGGAAAAAGCTGTCTTTGTGGTAGAAGCCATCACTGAAGGTAGCTACCAGACTGTAGGCAGTGAAAGGCGCCCAGCACACTGTAAACACGGAGAAGAGGATGAGGATGGTGGTGAAGGCACGGGTCTTGAAGCTCATGTCGATGTTCATTTGGAAGGGCCTCTGGAGGCTCAGCAGGCCCAGTTTGCTGGCCTGGCTCAGACAGATGCTGTCCGTGTGGCTGTGGATGCGGATGGCGTTGTGGCGGATGGTGTTCAGGATCCCCATAAATGTGTACAGCATGACCATGAAAGGTAGGAAGAAGAAGACTAGCAGTAGGATCAATACGTAAGTGTGGTAACCAGGCTCAACGCTGTAGCCAAACACACACTGAGGGGCCCTGGGAGGGATCTGTAGGGGGGGGGAGCCAACAGCCAGCGGGAAACAGAAAACCAAAGAGAGTCCCCATGTGACCACTATGAGTACCTTAGCTCTCTGTGGGCTCAGCTTATCTTGCTTCTGGACAATAATAAGAAAACGGTCTATGCTTATTATAAGCAGTATGGCCACGCCCTCCATCACAAAGAACCAAAAGAGCATGGCCGAAACTCGACAGAAAACGTCTCCGAAAATCCACTGGGTGGTCATGACGGTGACCAGGGCGAAGGGCATGTTCAGGATGGCCAGCATCATGTCCGCAAACGCCAGGCTCGCCAAGAGGATGTTGATGGCCGAGCGCATGGCCGATCTCTGGTACACCATCAAGCACACCACCATGTTTCCCAACAGGGCCAAAAGCAGGATGACGACCATGGCGAAGCAGAAGAAGACCTGCAGCGGTAGGCCGACGCCTCGCAGGCTGGCCGGGGCCTCCGTCGTCGGGGGCGACAGGGAGCCCATGGAGACGTTCTCCGTCGCGGGCCTCTCGGAAAGGTTCAGCAGCCCCGTAACGAGGCGGCAGAGGCTGGCGTTGGCGTCCCCTGCCTCTGGAAGAGGAACAGTAGCGGAGTGAACCATTCTCCCCCAGGGTGAACCGGCATCGTTGCTGCTGAGCTCACGCTGACCATGATGCCATAGGTGCAGGTATTCCCAGCTCAAGGCAACGTGGCGGCGTCTTCATGGCTGCGAGACCCTACGACACAAAAATGTAGTCAATGCCAAGGAAACGAAAAAGAGCACAGTGAAACCACATTATACGCTAGCATCATTTTAATTCAAATTCCCTTGGAGTTGTAATGACAGTGAGTCTGTAATCCAGTCAGGGTTACATGCCTGCATCTCCCCATTAATTCACACGGCCATCTCTCTCAGACCTGCAGAGTCTACCAGAATATGACTCATTATTAGGTTTTGACACTGAAAGCAGTGTTTAGATGTTAAATATAGCTTCAAAGTAGAGATGTTCCGATACCAGCATCGCCTAGTAGTATACAGCTGTTATACATCATATCACGTCCATACAGGGATAGTGGTATACAGCTGTTATACATCATATCACGTCCATACAGGGATAGTGGTATACAGCTGTTATACATCATATCACGTCCATACAGGGATAGTAGTATACAGCTGTTAAAACATAAAATATATGACACACTGGTATCGCCGATACGCAAGTCCAGGTATCAGAATCGGTATCGGGAAGCAAAAAAATGGTATCGGACCATCTCTACTTCAAAAGTGTTTGAATTAGCTTTACAGTCATTTCCAACTGATGTATATGCTGACTACTTCCCGTCCTTTTCACAGAAGCTAATCACAATTTGTTCAACTTGTATCAAAGCACAACAAACTCAATTACAGTGTCATGACGACTAAAGCTAAAATGAACCGTGGAACTTGGCACACTGCAGTCTTCCCTTGGCCGTCTGGTTGGTGTGTCAGGGCCTTTAGGCTGGGATTCCACCAGGCGCAGATGCGCCGTGTTCTGGCCGTGCCTGGGTTTTCTTTCCCTCATACCACACCGGAGCGTTTCAGAAGCCTAGTGTTCTGCCTGCCCGACTCGCAGACTGGGTTCTTTCTCCTGGATATTTGGGCTTCTACCATTAAAAGGTAAGCAAGTCTTCGCAGTTGAATGGTTTCTTCCATTAAGTGCAGTTATGAACGACATGGATCAAAGATGTATGGCTCTTTCAGTTGTTCAAATAAAGAATGTTTGGGGGGAACCTCTAGCTCAACCAGTAGAGTATGCGCCCCATGTAGGCAGAGTCCCTGGCAGTGCCCCAGGTTCAAATCATCCAATATATTAATGATAAAAATGATAATTTTGTAATTAAAGATGTAAAAAAGTATGGACATTTCAAAAAGGGTAGGACAAGAAAAGCATCTTGCTTCATCCTACTCCCTTTCGGACTAGAGTATTTGTTTATTTTGCTTATTCTTCCTTTTTTAATAGTGAAATACTTGTGATACTTGTATTTTAAGTTCTGTTTTTTTTTTTTGTATGTTTTTTTTTGTATGTTGTTCGAAATAAACATTTCATTCATTCATTCATAGTGAAGTGGTGTGATATAAAGTACGATCGAGGGTCTGCACAGGGTGTTTATTTTGAAATTGACCGGATGCTCTTGCCGTTCTACTTCCTGTCCTGCCTGTGCAGCTCCGTCTAAACTGGACCTAGGGCGTATTTTCTGCTTCTGAAACGCGCTGCGTCACGTCTGGTGAAATCACAGCCGGAGCGCCACGCAGACACACTGAAGGGGGGGGGATTTAGGGGTCAAGAGTGTTGTGGTCACAGCGAGGTTGCCAGGTTTGTACCATCAAGCCTGTACAGACGCCAGAGCTAGAACCTGACTGTATCTGGAAAACCACCAGAAGATGAATACACTGCTGTTCATCAAAAAGAAATTGTTACTTTACACAACTGCCTCTGAAAATACAAATAGTCACTTTAACATTTCTGTTTGTCAGAAATCATTGATCTTTAGAGGTGTCAGGCTAGCCGTTTCTCTTTTTTTCCCCTCCAGTCTTTATGCTAAGCTAGGCTAACCGTGTCCTGACAACAGCTCAGTACTTAACACAAGGGCTGTGCAATGAAATGACATGAATTAATCCCAATGATCACAAAAACAGATTAATATTGTGAATTAGGGCTGGGCGATATGGAGAAAATCAAATATCACAATATTTTTGACCAAACACCTCGATGTCCATATTGCAACGATATTGTAAGGTTGACAATTGGTGCTTTCACAAAATATCTTCCACATTTAGATTTTAGATAAATAACCATCATAACGTGGATATAATGACCTGGTTAAAGGCAAATAATAGTACAGTTACAACAGTCTGGTCAGTTCAGAGAATGACATCACTTTACTGTAATGCAGCCTTTAAAACCAGGAAAAGACAACACTTACCATGTAACGATATTACAATTCTTCAAAATCTAAGACGATATCTAGTCTCATATCACGATATCGTTAGAATATTGAAATACTGCCCAGCCCTATTGTGAATGAAAATAAAAAAGTTAAGTGGAAATGTCACAGTTTGAGCTGTTTTCACTGTTGATTAGTTTAACAGTTTCACAGTTTAGGTTAAATAGAGTCACCGCGTAATCACGTTCAATAATCGTGATTTTAATGTTGACCAAAATAATCGTAATTATGATTTATTTCCATAATGGAACTTAACACACAGACTCTCAGTGCTATTAATATTCTCATTTCATCTCAGAGGAAAGTGTATTTCCCAAAATGTTGAAGTATATTATAAACGAAAAAGAAATAAAACATGTTGTGTTTGCCTGAAATGTTAAAGTGCGTTTCCTAACCGCTGCCAGTAGCCAACAGCCAGTGTCCAACTGGGGACAATAAAGAGCCTTATCACTTGTATAAACACTGGACACTGTTATTTCAGGCTGCCTGGCATCATTTACAATGGCCAAGCAGCAAATGCCAAATAATAAAAAGGTGCTGCAGAAAAGAGTCCATTTTCATTTGCACATACGTGAAGTTTTCTTCCATAATTTGTAGTCCTGTGTGGGTTTAAAAATCAAGCATATACAATGATAGGCAATTATTATGAGAAGCGTGCACGTCAGCCCTTTATGTGGTGTTGAAACACAGGTTGGATTCTGCTTTGATATGTAGCCATTCAACAGATAGCCTTATCTGGTGTCACAAAGCCAGCGCAGAGAGAAAAGGCTGTAGTAAGGAGATAAACCGGCTGGCAGCTGGGAGGAGGGGGACCTTTGCTTTATTCATACGACGATGACAAGCCATTTATCTGCTGCAGTTACCCACTGCTCCATCACATACTGGGTTAATGTCGGCCTACTTCCTGCTCCGGTCACCTCACGTCCATACACAGACATGGCTCAGGGCATCATTTGGACTGGAACAATTCTGATTCCAATTCTGATTCTTCCTTTGATTCCGGTTCTTATCGATGCTTGATTCTGATTCTTTGAGGGGTGGAGTTGAAACGGGTCACATGCTTATTTCACAGATAAGAGGAACATTTCATTTTGAGTTTATAGTGTTACCGGGCTTTTTCAAATGTAAAATAAAGCCAGACTTTAGAGCGCCACTTACTGAGCTCCATGACTGCAACACAACAAGCGCCTGGAAGTACGGTGGTCGCTACGGAAACCAAAACCTGCACGTCTCTTTCCCTTCCTTTAGGGGTTGGAGTGACCTAAAATGTTAAAATAGCCACTTCAGCTTCCAAGCAATCACGTAAACCTGCAGATAAAATAAAATGGATGATTGGGTACTTGGCATTCTAACAGACTGGGCGGGAATTGTTCAAATACCGTATGAGGCAAAGCAATTATGCAGCGGAGGATTGCAGAGAGAATATGCTGAGAGCTTTTCAGCCACATCTCGTAACCTTGAGTCACTAGGAAGTAGAATAAGGAGACACCGTGTACTGGAAACCTGCCTATTGTAAGGTTTAACCCCAACGCCGCCTTCCCACTGGCACTTGAAATCAGCTCCGTCATACGCAATACGCCCCCAGCGGACGTCGTACTACACCTTTGAAAACAGCCACTAATATATAATTATACATTTTAATATTATTAACTGCCCTAACAACGTTAGGAAATCATGAAAATTAAAAAAATTACATGAAAACTTATCGTTATGAAATTATTTTATTAAAAGTTAAGAATTCAGATTTGTTTATCAGTACCATAGCAACGCTAACTTCCGCTGGAATTGTGGGATAGGAACTGTCCGTAGCCTTTCGCAAGAGTTCAATTTTTTTAATGCATCCGGATGACCAAATGACACGATTTCATTCGCACCGCACTCGTTCGGACCCATTCGCATGCGGTCTGCGACTCTCCACAGGAAATGAATGACTTCTGGTCGTTTCGCAGCCGTATCGGAGCTGATTTCAAGTGCCAGTGTGAAGGCGGCCTAACTCTATCCACGATGGTAAGATTTGCTAGTTTATGGCAATAACAACCTGTCAGAGTGTACCTTATTGGTTTCAGGTGGCATTGGTCAACACTGATGATCTTACTGTGGGGGAAATTATTGCTGCATATTTGCCAACATAAGAGCTGATGGAGATGAATAGTTACAGCAGACTCTATAATATACTATATGTGGAAAGAAATACATTTGTAAAATTTAAATTAATACACTGAAGATTAAATCTACCTTAACATATTTTAAGGTAAGGATTGAGAGAAGTCTGAGTATATAGACCAGAGTTTCACCAAGTCAAATTTAAAGCTTTTTAAGACCATTATGAAGGATATTTAAGACCTTTTTAACAACATTAACTGAGCTCTAAATTTTCAGTTGTTTTTCATTCCCCATAGCTGAAGAATAAAATCTGTTTTATGTCTGTGGTACAACCTGAAAGAGACTCACGCCAATAACACCAAAGCTGATTGGCTGCAATAGAAGTTACATGTTGGTCTTGTGTTTGTAGTTATAATACAGGGAAATTATATTTGGACTAGCGAAAGAAAGAACTACAACACCACGGAATCTAAACTAAATTAACATTAGAGGCGTTGCATGGACGTAGGAAAATTAGACTTTTAAAAGCCTAACATTTTGATTTTGAAATGTTAGACCTTTAAAGCCCCCGCAGAAACCCCGATAGATATATAGAAGCAAAGAAAGGCCGTAAGAAATAGATTTTCTACAAACAACTGAATACCTACTTAGAGCAATGTCCATTTGTATTCACAATTTCAAATACTGCACAAAAAGAAAATAATGTAATATTCTAAAAATGGAGATTTGTTTGAATTTAAAATTCTGTTCAATTTTGCAGTCAAAATTTAATAAATCCAATATCACTTGATTACGTGACATTCAGATCCAAACATCACCAGATGAATTTGAGTGACTCGATACATACTGTATATGTTCTTTATCAATACCACACACCCAAAAGGTAAGTATGTCATATCTGGACCCTAGTCAGATATACTATGTTTTTGAATGTGCAAAACTTAGAGCAGAATTCAAACTTGGGCTGCACATAGCGTTATTTTCATTGTCGATTAATCGAATAGTTGTTTGAGCTATAAAATGTTAAAAATGAAAATGGTGAAAAATGTGGATCAGTGTTTCCAAAAGCCCAAGATGACGTCCTCAAATGTCAAAGATATTCAGTTTCCTGTCCCAGAGGAGAAACTAGAACATATTCACATTTAACAAGCTAGATTCATAGATTATTTACATTTTTTTTGTTCATATAAAATGGCTCAAACTGATTGTCAAAATAGTTGGGAATTAATTTAATAGTTGTCAACTAATCGATTAATCTTTCGCAGCTCTAATTCAAACCATATACACTTAGAAAGATTTAAACATTTAAATCATATTTCAGTAGCATTTAAAATGCAACATCTATTATTCAGCAGTGATACAATTTCACAGTTAGGTACTCAGATGCTCATAGGATCCGTACAGTGTAAAGATTAAAAGGATGTCTTTGCTTGAATAACAAGGCCAGTTTTGTTCACTTTTAGTTTTAACCCTTGTGTTGTCTTCCTGTCAACCTTGAAAAAAAAAAAACTTTTTGTGACGCCTTTTTTTTTTTCACAATTTGTTTATGCTTTTTCCAACGTTTTAAATGTTTCTTCTACACATTTTCAGCGCTTATTTCTACGTCCAATATTTTCTAATATAAAACAAAAATTTAAAACGGGCCAATGTGACCCTTAGTCAACACAAGGGTTAAGTTTGGTGTGTCGTTATAATGTATGCCGTAGAATACAGCCCATAAATCAGTGCAGTGTTCTGACTATAACTAAGTCTTATATTTGTAGACGCACAATGCTGGTGTCCCTGGAGGAGAGAAGAGATCGGATTTAAACTATATTCACAATGCAAATCACATCCGAGCCTTTCAACAACTGGTGGCGGTGCTAACTGGGAGAGACAGGGCTCAGGTGTCTGGGTAATTGACTCAAATTTCGGGAAAATCCAAAGCACAAATTACACCTCATTCCCACCGCGCTTCCTCCTATCGACAACCAATAAGATCAACTGAGGCCAGCCCCAGCAGTTCTCGACTCCGACAGCCTGGCTGGTAGGAGCTTCTTTAGAAGCCAAGGAGGTGTTCGGAACGTTACAGCCTCGACTGCGTCGTTGTTGCCACCAAAATGGTTGAGACGATAAACAAGAGATTGGTGGAGAGTCCGCGGAGAGTTTTCCCTCCCGAGAGCAGCGGCTGTTTGCAACAGAGAGCCTAACGTACATTTTGCGTCTTCATTTTCGGTATTTAACCACCATATTTGAGAAACAATATTTTTTGTACCGTGTCTTCGACAGACCCTGGTTGGGTTCAAACGGATATTACCTGCTTCGTTCTCCCATGTCGGTCGCTCAGGAGCGGGCGAAGTGCTCGAGCTCAGTCCTCCATATGGTACATCTCCTCGCCAAAAAAACTGCTGTTTCCTCCTCGTTGTAGTCAAGACCTCAAACAGTTGTTCTACCAAACGAGCAGGCCTTTTCAGTATGTAACGTTAGGCCCTAGAGCTGTGTAGTTTTAACAGTGCGACAGCCGCCCGGCGATGCCACTATAACGTTACACACACAACTGAAGTCGTAGTTAAAGTCAAATCCGCATTTGGTTAGTCTCGCTTTGTTTCCAGGGGAGTAGGAGCGAGGCAGCGCTGATTATCCACGTTTGTTTCTAAAGCGAGTAAATATTATGCTTCTTTTCATCCTTTTCCTTCATACAGATGTGAGATGTAGGCGGCCCCTCATCCATCACTGAGTGTATCAGCCTATGTAGCTCAAATTGTCAGTACACAGTTACAAACTACACTCCCAAATATCGCCTAGTCCGGCAAGGCAACGAGCCTAAACAAACAGCACTTCCTGTCTGGACTTTCAAAATAAGGAGTTGAGTCATCTATTCAGGCTATGAGCTACGTAAGTGCATTTAAGATTGCTCTTTCAGAAACACAAACGGGACATTTCTGGGTCAGGACAGTAGCTACTGAGAATTCAGTCATATCCTGAGTAATATTACTGAAAAGTTTGGCTTTTGATGACACAGCTAGGCCTACTTATTTTGATACTACAGTTACAAATGTTGGACTTTTGCCAGCTCATTCTGTTATTAAGACTTTTTATATTAAAATGTGACCGTTTTAGGCAAATATATTTATATTTATTAAGTTAAAGTACAATAGCCCATCAGACAAGGATGTTACAAGACAGCTGCATAATCAGCATGAAAAGGTCAGTGTAGCAAGCATGTAGAATACTTCTGTGCAATACAAGTGAAGACCAGTAGACCACAATGTTTTGTCATATCTGTTAAAGTTAAAGTACATTAACTCAGGTTATAATGCAGTAAAAAACAAGATGTATATCAGCAAGTGCTTCATTTGAAATGACTTCCAGCTACATTGTTTGAGTCACATATACCACCATATTATTTTTTTTAATATAGCCTAGCTGCAGCTTCATTTTGTACTAAGTGCCATGATTCCCATCAGCATGTTTATATTAATTATATTTTCCAGAGGTTTTTTTTTTTTTAATAGTTTGCTTCACTCTTATTTTGAAGGCAGAACAGCAAAGCGTCGGGCAGCAGTCGCTCAGAGGCACACCCTCAGTGAGTTTGACGCAGCTTTGTATTCAGTGATGACTGACACCAGCAGCAGCCAGTTGCATGGGAAGAAGCAGACTTTTCACGGTTTACGCCCCATTTTCAGCCTCGTCCAATAGAAACGATAAACTGTCCAAATGGGCGTGGCTTGGTTGGAGGAAGGCCTTTTTTTGGGCACGTGCGGGTATGTGGTGGGAAAGACGACAAATGGACCGGACTACAAAAGTAAGCTCAGTGCTATCACAATGTTTACTGTGTGGTTGAGCTATGAACATTACTTTAAAATGATTTCAACACAACACTGGTTACAGTGCAGAAACATGTGGGACCTGTTGACCCCAGTTGAAGGTGAAACATATTGCTAATTCCCACAACCAATAAGACAACTTTAAATTAGGGATGCAACACTTAAAATAACAAACAAAAGAATCTTATTTTCAAAAAGTGTGCGCATGTGTAGCAAGTCCTGCGTTCATTCTTCAGATAGTTTCTTTCTGTCAACGGTTTGTAATAACAGCTCCCAGGTAATTTGAAGAAAATTATATTTAAATTCAAAGTAAAAAACTGAATAATCATCGGTTAAGCATAAACTGGTCTTTGATCAAGTCAAGTCTAGTCTCACTTAGCCAGACCTTCCTCCACAGCGCTGCACAGGAAGGTCTGGCTAGTCCACACCTGAGTGGTGATCGACGAAGGTTCCTGTATTCCTGCGTTTCCGGTCTAATTAACTTCCAGTTGTAACTTTGGAGGAGCACTGGATGAGCTAGGCTCCTTTGCCAGATTTACTATTTTTTTTAACCAAGCTTTTCAATTCATGCAGAAATATAGGGTCTGTGTTTGTCACATTTGTTCAACATAAATTACAACAATTAATGTCAATTGGGAAAATTTTTAACAACGGCCAATGGACTTTTAATATTAGTTTACAAAATCATTTGAAGATTTATCAGCTGTTTTTTTTTAATTAGTTGTGACCATGATGTGCTGAGCACAACCCTGTACATGGTTTGATGTAAACTATGAAAGTGAAAATTTCAGCTGAATATGTTTGCTGGCAGGCCGCGTATGGCCCACTGTTTGCCTACCACTTAGTGGAAAAGCTATCAGTCTTTGTTAGCTACCAACTTTATTTTCTTTCTTTATCCAAAAGCCAGTCCAAATGATCTACTGGCCACGTGCCGTTGGAACCCAACGTCTGTGTTAGCCTGTAAAAGACGGATGGACACACAACCTTCCCTCTGAAGAATGCTATTATAAAATATTATTATATACCTTGTAAGTAGGGTTGGACATCGGTTTGATAGAACAATTCTGATTCCAGTTCTTACTTTCGATTCCAATTCTTTGAGGGGTGGAGTTGAAACGGGTCACGTGCTTATTTCGCAGGTAAGTGGATAAGATGAAAATTGTATTTTTATTCAAGGTGATTTACAGTTTTACCGTTACCGTCAATAAAGCCACATTACTGCTCCATGGCTGCATCACTACAGTTAGTTTGGTACTTGTGTTCAATTTGGAACAAATGATCGTATTCTAATCCAAATTTTCCGAACGATTCCAATAAACAAACGATTCCATTGGAATCGTAATTTTTTTTTTTTTTTTTTTTAAAGATTCCAAGTTGGAACTGGTTCTCCATGCCCAGTCCTAGTTGTAGGCTACAGGAGCTCCATTAGAGGCTCACAGACATATACTCCCATTCTGTACTTGGCAAACACCCAAATATTAAAATGGATTGGATCATAACCCTCTTTAGCAACAAGACAAATTAATAACTGATAAAGTCTTTTACATATCATATTGAAATAAAAAGCTATGTATTATGCTATATTGTTTTGGCTGGACAGATGTGCGTGCTAAATAGTCTACAGTCTTCTACACCACTGGTTCTCAAGCTTTTTTCAATAACGTTCCCCCTTTGAACAGGTTTTTTTAAGCCATATAACAATACAGCGCTGTCAGCGATAGACTTACTAAACAACAGCCTTGTACCTGGACAACATTTAAATGCTGATGAGAAAAAGGAGACAACATTTTTTAAAGAAATGACAACGCCTTGGAAAAAGACGTAGACAGAAGGAAGTCAAAAATAGTAATAAAAACTTTGAAAAGAACACAGTAGAAAGAAGGAAGGCAACACTAGTGCGACACAAGTGACAACAAATTTAAATAAGCGACAAACTTCGAAAAGAGAGAAAAACGTTGAAGAAAAAAAGACCGTAGAAAAAAGTAAGGAAGAAAGGCAAGAACTGGTCAAAACAAACGACATAACCTTCAGGAACAGCGACAGTAGAAGTAACTACAGCCTTGGAACTGAAAAACATTTAGCAAAAGATGTCACGTACCCCCTGGAGTCCTCCCAAGTACCCCTAGGGGGACACGGACCCCCATTTGAGAAACTCTGTACACAGTTAGGCAATAGTTCAACAGTTTGGGAAGTAGCCTGTGCTGATCTGCTTTCTCTGACAGAGTGAGCTGTGAAGAGTACGACTGTCCAGTGCTGGGTTAGGGACCTGGTTAGCCTAGCTTAGCTTAGCATGAGGACTGCAAGCAGGGGGAAACAGCTAGCCTGGTTCTGTCCAAAGTGAATAAACGCACTTAACACCCCTAATGGTGGGTGTCCATATACGCCTTGTTTTCACGGACGGGATCGCACGACCAGAATTGCGCGTTAGTGGGCTCGCCACCAGTTTCTCTTCACTGAAACGAACGCGTCACATGGGTCCGTCTGCTTCTGGATTTCAAAACCGACCATAACGGCGGCTCGTTTGGAATACAATCCCGTATTTTACGAAAATAGTTCACCGAAACATGTTTCTGAAAACGTTTGAAGTGCAGTCTTCACTTCAGATCAACAAAGTTCAGTTTAAAAGATTTTCTTCAGATTTTCAGAGGCGGCGAGCCTCATTGGCATAAAGTTGGCTAGATTCAACTTTATGCAAATTAAGGGGACGGGCGACTCACCCCCCCACTTCTCCAAAGTCCCCATGACGCTACCAGAATGCATTGCACAGCTGCTCCCATAGAGATGAATGGGAAGCTGACAATGGACACACACCATAAAGCTCACTGATTAACATGGGAGCTCATTTGTTTGATCTGCTTACAAAGAGAAATGTAAAAACGATCATTTGTAGTTTAAGAGGACGTTATGTGCTGGAAGAATTTTTTTTCCAACCCATCTTTATGCTAAGCTAGGCTAAGAACATCCTGCCTCCAGCCCAGACTGAGATGTCCTTCTCCTCTCAGTGGAGGAACCAGGGTTCCAAAAGTCATCAGAAATTGTGCATGAATACTTTTGTATTGTACTAGAAGAATCTTCGGAAGGATTATAAAGACACAATGATGAAGATGAAATATTTGTACTTCTTTATTTATTTGATTATTTTCATTTGCTATATTAATCTTTACAAACAGATATCTGCACCTGAAGGCATTGGGACAAGATTTTGGTATTGGAAGCGTTCTAGTTTGGGCTTGGAGCCCAAGTAGTAGTGACCAATCCCGTTGAGCGGGCTTTGGTTGCATACAGGTAAACCGTCCACGTGGAGAGCAGAGGAGGAGGAACGCATCTGCCGAAATGCAATCTGGGACCCATCAGCTAGGATTTGGCTTTTTAACATATTTATAATGCAGATATCTGTCTATAGAGACATCGTCTCTCAATTTCAACTATGGCTGGGAAATATATCAATATTACATTGACATCAATACATGAGGCTAGATATAGGTCTTACATTCTGGATAGCGTAATATCGGTATATGACACGTGTTGTCTTTTCCTGGTTTTACAGGCTGCTTTACAGTAAAGTGATGAATATTATGAACGTACCAGACTGTTCTAGCTGTTCTATTATTTCCCTTTACCCACTTAGTCATTGTATCCACATTACTGATGAGTATTTATCAAAACTGTCATTGTGTTAATATCTTGTGAAAGCACCAATAGTCAACCCTACAATATCGCCGCAATTTCGCCATTGATGTGTTTGGTCAAGAATATTGTGATATTTGATTTTGTCCATATGGCCCAGCTGTAGCTCTAACGGGGCCCGGGTATCCGCTGGCTGCACCGGAACACCAGAAATATTGGCTGTTGCCCCCAGAGGCTGAATCATCATTTGACCGATAGCTGACGAGTTCCGAGATGGCTATATATCAATACAACTTAGACCCATCCCATGATTCCATCTACATATCTAGAAATCCCACTTGAGTGACTCTCCCAATGCAATGCATTCATGTACATAAATAAATAGAGTGGGTCGTATTTGGTCGATTGTCTACCATTCTCCTACGGTGCAGTCCTAAGAAGCCTTGATCTGCTTGGCATTTTCAGACTTGGGGGGTATGATCTGAACCTGGAAGGGGATGAAGAACTCTAGAAGAGCTGTTGTGTCCTTCAAGTCCAGAGAATATTCCTGAGCGATCTTTGCCGGCGTCCATATCTGGGGCTGACGGCGGTGGCTGCTCAGGGCCTTCAGAGCCTCAGCGATGGTCAGTTTGCCTTTAGGAACATCTGTGAGCTCCACCAGGCCGTACACGTCCCCCGGTAAACTGAACCTCAGCGGCCGCCGCGCCGCCACTTTATCCGCCGCCACTTCCTTTGGTGCCTGTGAGAAGATTAAGCAGAAGGAAATGATCCTGAAATACTGGTTTGCAAAAGACACCCTCATGGCAAGACGTTTGAACATTTGAGAAAATATTAATTTTTTCTCTATAATTTCACTTGAAACCGTTTACCAAATTGATGATTATTGATCTAAAATCTTATTGTGTTAATATTTTGTGAAAGCACCAATAGTCAATCCTACAATATCGTCGCAGTATCGATAGCGATGTATTTGGTCAAGAATAACGAGATATCTGATTTTCTCCATATGGCCCAGCCCGATACTTCTGCATACATACAAACCCCAATTCCATCCAAAACGTAAATAAAAACAGAATACAATGATTTGCAAATCCTTTCCATGCTAAACCACATTCTGCACGTGTTACAACAGCGTGGCTTCGTAGTAACAGAGTGTGGGTACTAGACTGGCCTGGCTCCAGTCCAGACCTGTCTCCTACTGAAAATGTCTGGAGCATTCTAGGGCTGGGCGATAGGGAGAAAATCTGATATCATGAAATTCTTGACCAAATACCTCGATATCGATATGGCGGCGATATTCTAGGGTTGACAATTGGTACTTTTAACAAAATATCTTCACACTTAGATTTTAGATCAATAATCATCAGTAATGTGGATATAATGTCTAAGTGGGAAAAGTGGGAAACAGCTAGAACAGTCTGGTAAGATCAGAAAATGACATCACTTTACTGTAATGCAGCCTTATTGAGTGGTGTTTAAAGGAAAGGGGGGGCTCAGCAGAGACTAGAGATGACTGACCAACGTATGATATCACTAATCAAACAGCCGTACAATGCGATGTATCTCTAATTAAATCAAATAAAGCATCATCCATTAGGACTGAGACCATGTGCTTTTGTCCCGATTTGATTCTTTTACGATACATGGGCGCTGATTGGATTTGTATTGCTATTTTTATTTATTGCAATTCTAGAAGTATTATTATCAATATTATTGAGTATTGCAATTTTTCTATTCCTTATTTGACAAACACAAAAGTTGAATAATACACAAAATATATCATGAGACATTTCTAAAAACTGGTATGATGTAGTCGCTGACAGCGGTACCGTATAAACAGAAATATTTAGGTAAATAATTGGTAAAAATTAAAAAAATTAAAATAAATAAATTACAAATATTGTTAAGCTTTTAAGAATTGTCGCAAGAAAAGAAATCACGATATCCGATTTTTTCCCCCACCCCTATCATCCATCATTAGTCTCACAATAGACACGACGCTGAAGTTGGCTTCCGATTCGGCGGTTAAGGGGAAATTTAAGGGACATTTAAAGCTGAAGTTAGCTTTCACAGTTTTTTCCAGGTCCAGATCCAAAACCCCTACACCTAGACTTGTCAAATCTGGACCACATGATCCTAGAGTGGCTAAAGATTCTTAAAAACACAGTTTCAGATTAGTGAAAGATTTGTATATAATATAAGGCTTTCACTAATCTGAAACTGTGTTTTTAAGAATCTTTAGCCACTCTAGGATCATGTGGTCCAGATTTGACAAGTCTAGGTGTAGGGGTTTTGGATCTGGACCTGGAAAAAACTGTGAAAGCTATCCCTAATTTCCCTTAAATTTCCCCTTAACCGCCGAATCGGAAGCCAACTTCAGCGCCGTCAAACGGACAGTGAGTCCCCCGGCCTGACCTCTGCTGCTGCCGGGTCTGTAGACTCCACATACACGGCCCTGAGCAGGGTCAGCAGAGGCTCGTTCCTCCGGTTCACGGTCTCCGCTGTCTCCACGGCTGAAACACACAACACGCTCGTTACATTACATTACATTACATTACATTACATTACATTACTTGTCATTTAGCTGACGCTTTTATCCAACAGGGACACTTCATTCCACAGCTTAAACCGTTAAGTTAGGTCAGAGGCTGGGGCATTAACCTGGCATGTCCCTAACCTTACAGTATATAGAACTCACCGTCAGACCTGGCGGCGGAGGGCGGGAGGCTGGTCTCGTGTCGGGGTGCTACTCGCGGCTTTTCCTTGGCGATTTCTCGGTGTACCCGGTTTTCTAGGTTGAAATTTCTGAACATACGTGCAACTCGTGCCCCCATGTTTGACATGTTACGCCCCAAGGACCGCTACCAATAAAGTTTCTTCAAACTGTCGACGGTGAGCGAGCAGGCTCAGTTCCCACTGGAAAGGCGAACACAGAGCTGAGCAGCGACACCGTGCGGTTGGAATAGACTATTAGTTCTCCATTCTTTATGTTCAAAACATGTCTATTTATCTGTTATTGAAACACATTTAGACAGGGGAAGAAAACAAAGAAAA
Source organism: Zingel zingel (assembly GCA_023566125.1). Lineage (NCBI taxonomy): Eukaryota > Metazoa > Chordata > Actinopteri > Perciformes > Percidae > Zingel > Zingel zingel. The sequence goes on from CM042332.1 coordinate 5,602,325, forward strand.
TCTAAACTTTGAGGTACTAAGTCAAAACATGCAAATCACAAGTCATAATTTAAACATTTGAGCAAATTAGTCACATATATAAGAAGATACATCATTTTGAGATAGTAGGCCTATCTAGTAACCTATTTAGGCCAAATTATATATATATATATATATATATATATATATATATATATATATATATATATATATATATATATATATATATATATATATATAATGACATCCCCTTCCTCCAATAAGAAGTTACTTTGATTATTTGGAAGTGAACTCTGAGTCAGCGATTCTAGAAACATAGTGAAATAACTCACCATGGCACACTTTAGTGTCTAGAACTCGTTGAATCGACTTGATTGATGTTACATCGACTTGGATTTGAACTTACTTGGCAATAAAGCCTTTTCGGATTCTGAATTGTGTGTTATTAAGATGCATTTCCTTCAGGATTTTGAAAGGAAATGACTTAAGACAGGCTACTAATTTAAATGTTGACATTCAGACCTTTCTTCTAGTCTAACCTCTGTGTGTCTTCCCATCCACCACCAACTTGTCTTCCTTCCAGGTCCAAATTGAAAATGAACTTTTTTTGGAACCTTTTCCGACGCTTTTGTCGCTTTATTTCTATGCTTTTTTAAATTCACGGTCAATAAACCTAATTTAAATGACATTATACCTAATTTTGGAGTTTTAAAAAAGCAGAAATTATGAATTATTTTGACTAATAGTTCACATCAGAGGATGTTGAGTGAATGACAGACTGGTCAGGAGACTGTTTAAAACCATTTAAAACATGTTTTATCAAATGCTATATAATTGAATAAAACACCACAAATTCAATGGAAGAAATCCTTCATTTTACCTGCAAAGAACATACACGCATGAGTCCAAGTTATTTTTGGAAAATGCGTCAAACCCAAGGGTTAAAAGGAGATGAGCCGATGCACGGCCAGACGGCAGCATCAGACACTCGAACACGTCAGCCTCCCGTCGTCCTCGGGTCTAATTTGACCCATTTTAAAAAAAAGTTTCCATATCACAAATTTGGGTTTCTTTCCACCACATTGTCAACGTAGATGGTTCCATACAAGCATTACTCTTCACAGGTAAAACAAATGATCAGTTCAATACTTTAATTACATTTGGGTGTTTTATAAAATGTTATAGCATTTGAAGAAAAAACAAATGACAAAAGAAAGTTGAAAAAAAAGTGACAAAAATGTTGGAAAAAGGTGACAAAAAACCTGGAAAAAAATCGACAAAAACATAAAAAAAAAATCGCTTAAAACATGTTTACAAAAATGTCAAATAGTGACAACAAAACTGGAAAAAAGTGGTTCGCAAACAAAACAAACAAAAGGTTGAAAAAAAAGTTTTCATTTTAAATTTTGACCCAGAAAAAACAGTTGCCGACAACCTGAGGGTTAAAAGGAGATGAGCCGACACATGGCCAGCAGATGGCAGCATCATACATCCTGACACATGTAACAATCATCATCATCATCATCATCAATGTGAGGGCCATGGTTCATCAAATGCAAACCCAACGTCTGCCTGTTTGTCACAGTGAGCTTTCATTTGTTAATAAATCCGTTTTCACTCCCATCCCCCGATGTTCTGGCAGAGAGACAGAGGTCACTTTTTATATAAGGGAAGCCATATGGAGCACATCTGGAAGCCATTCTCTGCTCAATCATAACAAAACAGCCCCACTGCAGAAGAATGGAAATACATTCTTTTCATCTCACTCACTAACCAGTGAGCAGCTCCCGAGTTAAAGGAGCTGATGAGAGTCAATAAAAGGCCCGAGGATCTCAGCCAATGAGGAACTCAGGAACACAGCAGGACTCGCTCACTCAAAAACACTGACCCAGAAGACACATCAGTGGCTCACTCACACACAATAATAATAATAATAATAATAATGAAATGCTGTGACAATGAATTTATTCGATTGATGATAAGATACAGTACTGACCCCTGATGGGTTCTTTGCTTGCTTTGAGTATTTTTCAGGGTTTCTACAGGTTTTAGAAAGTCAAATTTAAGACTTTTTAAGACCATTATGAATGTAATTTAAGATCTATATCACAGCATCAAAAACAAAGTCAGATGTCAGAGTCTGGAAACATCTTCTAAAACAATTCTCAGATTTCCTGATTGGCATTATATTATAGAACTGGTGTCTGGACTGGCTGCAAAATAAGTTACATGTTGGTCTCATTTGTAGCGAATAATATTTGAACTAGCGACAGAAAGAACTACAACACCACGGAATTATTAAAACAAACATTCTACAGCGCGGCGGGAACATTTCAGTCTGGTATAGCTTCCTCCACAGCACTGCGGAGGAAGGTCTGGCTAGTCCACACAGCATTCTGGGATGGGAGAAAACTGGCTCTGGTTTAGTGGCATTTCTTTAAACCAATCACAATTGTGTAGGGCGGGACTAAGCTCCGGACGCAGCCACGGTGCCGCTTCAAATATATATATATATATAGCGTTTAACACAAACAAGGTTAAGAGATTTTTTTATAGATGATAAAACAATATTTCAGAGTCAGTATAGCTACTGAATGACTGATAACCATATCAGCTGGAAGACAGTGAGCACTAACCCCCACCCCCTCCCCCAACCATCTTGAGTGGCTGGAATGTGGTTTGTTGTATTTTGGTGCACAGCCTGTCCCCCTAGTGTTCGTTTGACGTTTACGAGCCCTGAGACCGGGCTTTTTCACGGTGTATTCAGGGGGGGGGGGCAGGCAGCTAGCGGATCAAGAAGAGATGCCTACGATTTGAGACAAAAATGAAACCATGAAGGAACTCCTAGTGCACCTTTAATCGTACAGTAACATCTGGAGTTGTTCCAGCTTTATGTATAACATACTGTAGAACTTTTACCCCCATCTTGGAGTTCACACGTTCACTTGACACAACACACGATGAATGCATTCTTATGCATGTAGTAATTTTATTTACAAATGGTAAAAAACAAATAAAAAAACAAAACACCATAAAAATATATCTTGCTTTCACATATATACATTTAAATGTATTTCCTATGAAGTGTGCAGACAGGACAGGTGTCTGACTGGATCATAGTGGCTAGAGTGGAGATGGGACGGGACCGCTGAACTTCACACAGACGCAGACTTCCAAAGCTCCACAGAAGCTTTTCACATCGGGGGGGGTCTGGATGCATCAATTCCTATTTGGAATCAGTTGTTTGGTTCTCCTGAACACCCATTAGGTCAATCTTACAAGTATTTGGGCCACAGTTATAAAAAATAAATAAAAATAATCAGAGTTTCAAGAATACACTCATAATATTCTGAGGGGGAAAAAAACTCAGAATTTTATGAGAATACGGTAGAAATTTCTAGAAAAAGTCATAATATTATGAGAATAAAGTTTATAGAATACTATCCTGAAGCCCCCTAAGGCAAATTTATGATTTAAAATAATATAAATAAAATAGAAGAAGTCATATTAGGAGAGTAAAGTTGCAATCTCTAGAAAAAAATATTATGAGAACAAAAATCATAATATTGTGAAAATGAACTCATAACAAAAAAAAAAGTCAAAATTCAGGGAATAAAAATCATAATACTGTATTATGAGAAGAACATTCATATTGAGGAAATAAAAATGTAATCTATGTAAGTAGTTTTGTGGGGAAGAAGTCATAATATTAGGAGAATCATCAGATATGCCCTCATTTCTAGAAAAGGTCATATTGGGAGATAAGATTGTCATTTTACAATCAAAAATGTAACATCCTGCTACACTGTTTTCATTTTAGTCCGTGTCCTAAAATCTACGCTTATAGATATAACCCAATAACGTGATAACATTCCCATCCCTCGTCTGACAGACTACGACACAAGCACATATATACGGATTTAAAAAAGAATCTCATAACATTATGACTTTGTTCCATTGTTGAAATATTGCAACTTCCTTCTCAAAATTGTATTTTTTATCGTGGAAATCTCCGATATTTTTTTATTTTCTAAAAGTGTCCCTAATACCTTGTCCTAAGAGCTGGCTCAGACGGAGGTGTGGGGGTGCAGAACAACAGCTCATTGGATCTGTAGTTAGGGCTGGGTACCGTTCAAAACTATTCACTACTGGTACCAATACCAATACTGTGACTTTGGTACCGGTTCCTAAACAATACTTGTTTTGTTACCAAATTTACATATTTACACAAAATTACACATTATGGCACAAACCTTTTTATATATGTTCCAGCTCCTACTAGGTGAGCCGTCTCTGTGTAACGTCTCTTCGACATGTAACGTTAGACAGCCAATCACAAGCGTTATTAGATCTTGGTAGAAGCATGCTGCGTGCTTATTGGCTCCCTGACTCTGATGAGATTTACTCCTTAGGTGTCGTAATTGGGTATTGAATGACGAGGCATTTTTCGATACTCGATACTAAGGAGGAAATTTGGTCGCTGCCTAAAAAGTACTGACTTTGGTACCCAGCCCTACCTGCAGTTGGACGACCCCTGGCTCGCTCCTGGCGTTAACACTGTGTGTGAGAGCAGGAGGAGTACAGGTACAGCAAGATGAAGCAGTCGATCAGGAGGATGGTGTAGAAACATCTCTGCGTGTGCAAACTCCGACCTCTCTGGAAGCGGGTCAGTAAGACGGCTAGCAGCAGGAAGAAGGTGGCGGTGTTCAGGAGCAGGAAGAGTCGGATGTAGGAGGCGGTGCTGTTGAGACCCTCGCTGCCCGCCGTGGCCACCATGTGAACCTCGTTGAATTTGCGGCCCTTTACAAAGGCCCCCTTTCTGTTTTTGCGGCCGTCTGTGTAATCCATAAAGGCCCGCGACTCTCCCTCTCCCTCCTCCGGACTGTCCTCATATGAACGCTTTGAAGTCCTCTGTCTTACCTTTTTCTCATTCACCTCAATCTGTGCAAAAATGTCAGGTAGACTCTCCGAAAGCTTCTCCCCAAGGTTCACTCTCTTCCCCCCTTTACCCTTGCCTTGTTTCTTGGACATGGCGAACATCTTCTCGATGACCTCCTCCGTCTTCTTCTTGTCGGAGAACTGGAGGAGGCGCTCCGCGGTCTTACGGAAGCTGGCGGTGTTGAGAACCCGCCCGAGGATGTGTCTCTCCATCTGCTGGAAGACGGGCTTGACGTGCTGGAGGTTGTCCTCCATCACGTTGACGTATTCCTCTACCTCCTCAGGCGAGCTGTCGTCCGCCGTCGCTGCCCCCTTCTCGAACACAATCTTTTTGTTGTCCAGCAGCACCATGGCGAACAGAGGCTTGCTGCTGACCTCTCCGGTCAGCAGGTAGATAGTGTAGGTGTGATCCTTGGTGGCCAGGTAAATATCTACTCTCTGGTCGTCGCCACGCAAGCTGAAGCTCTGCACGTCCACGCCTGGTCCAAAGAAAATGTAGGCCACCCTGGTGTGCGGGTACCTCAATGGCATTGTGACGTTCACATAGTTGGAGCCATTGTACGGGTACCCTCGAGGGTAATTCCAGTAACCTACCACTCCTTTGCTACTGTAGCCTGTGTCGTCCATCCAGAACATCTTATATTGATCCTCACCGTGTGATACAAACGCACCATGAACACCGTCCACCTTTGTAGCCTGGAATGGGAGTTCCGTGTTGTGGAAGAAGGCTGTCATGGCTCTGGTTGGGCTGTCTGGATCCAGGTGGATGTGGTCCACGAGGAGCAGGAGCTGTGGGTGAAGAAGGAGCAGGTTTCTCTGGAAGTTTCTGATCTTCAGCTCTGGATTATAAGCCGAACGTCCCTCACCACGGATGAAGATCATTCCCTGTCTCTCCATGGCGGCTTCCACTCTGCCCTGGGCGTCCGCCGCCAGCCCCACCTTGTACTTCAGCCACTTGGAATCACAGGCTTCCGTAACCTGTCCAGCCCACGGCTTAAAGCAACTCCCTGAGCCGGCGGAGCGAAACAACACCGCATTGTTCAACAGAGTGTACTTGGGTCCGTACAGTGCCTCTGTGATGAATGAGACACCATTGGGCGCAAAGGTGAAAGTGTTCTGATCCGGGTGCTCGTGGCCAGCGTTAAAGTTCCTCCACCCTTTGATCCACTCCTTGTACTTGTTCCTGTGAACGATGTCGAAGATGGCGCGCCCCCCCAGCTTCCCTGACTTGAAGGAGAGGAAGGTGCGGTTGGTGTCTGCGGGCAAAGCGCTGCCGTACGTCACCACGCCCCAGTCCTCAAAGTAGTGGAGTTGGGACGTTCCGAAATCTGACGGAGGCTTTGGAAACAGTCCTGGGTCATACCTGCAGAATACCATGAGAGGAGGGATATCAGATGGATACCAATATGGGCATCAATAATCAAAAGCAACCACTGATGGAAATTCCTATCAGTTTTTCAGGGGTTATTTTGTGATGACATATTGCAATTTACACTTTTGGTGTACCCACTTTTTATCAATCTGCTTTATTTACATGTACCGTACATATGTGATTCCCTTTGTTTTCCCAGAATGCCATTTGGCAACCCTAAAGGAACAGCTGTGACGTTGCTGCTTTCAAGGAACAGTTCAGATCATTAGTACATATCAAGACCAATACCACTCTCATGTCTGTCGGCTAAACAATACGCTAGATTCAGCAGGCGATTAGCATAGCTTAACCTACAGACTGGAAGCAGCTAGTCTGTTTTGTCTGTATAAAACCAAAACGTATATACGCCAAATTGTAGTTTTACAGGGACTTCAGTGCTAGAATTGTGTCTTGGCCACGCCAGTGACTTTATTCTCACCGTGAGGTCACTGACAGGGCCAAGAAAAAGTTCACCACGCCACACCCTGTAGTACCACAACATTGTGGTAATTTGTAGTTGTTACATTTTGGTTTTTGTACGTATTAAACAAAGGTTAGGTAGTAAGTGTTAGGTAGTAAGCCTTAGATGTGTTGGTAGGAGCATTCGTTAGACTTTGAGCCGGTTACAGAGCATTTGCTGCTTTTTCTCTGTTTTCTATCATTACATCTTTGGGGTTGTTTTTGACCGTTCACATCGAGCTGGGGTCCGGGAAATTGTGTTCGCTACTTTTCTTTTCTTTTTTCTGACATTTTCTAGATTTGAAATGACTAATTAAAAAATAATTTACCATTCAATTAATTCACCAATCATAAAAGAATCACTAGGTGCAGCCCTAGATTAAAATATCTCGACCAAGGCAAGTCATCAGATATAAGAAATGTTACACAAAATGTGAAGTACGTATGCAAAAAATACAAGGTACTTTACTTTAGATAGAGGGGTTTTTAAATGAATTCCCCCTTTAATAATGCAGTTGCTCTAAACAGAAATAAACCTTTCCTTTGTATTATAAAAATTCAGCAGCTCACCAGATGAACTCTGTGTGGAGAGTACACCACCGCTGGCCTTTCCCAGCCTGCCCTGGCCCCTCCATCACCCTGTTTTGATGAATCAGATCTGCCAGCCAGTTTCCACTGCCATTACGTAACACATAGCGGTCCAAGAAAACCAGCTGGCTCTCCGGCCCGTAGAACCAGTTGTAGTTGGAATCTGCAATGGCTACAGTCCGCTGAAATCCTGATGAGACGGTGAAGACACAGAGGACAACTTCAGTGGTGTCATGCAGAAATATTTAAGTATCATAAATCTAGGGCAAACATGACAAATAAAATGCCGACGTTGACTGATGTTGAAGTTTAAAGTGCCAACAATGCATGAAAATATCACTTCAAACGATATGTTGGTTCTTTGTAAATTCCAGCACACTACCGCACACAGCTCAGTACAAAATATTTGGCCTGTGATAACGGATCTGAAACAAAAGTGCCCACCCAGCGTGAACCTCAGTCTTGCCTGCTGTGACCCAGCTCAGCCCCAAACCAAGCACAAATGGTTCATACTGTTTTGTTGTCTGCAATTATGTAAGGCAAGCCTTGCACTCTGGCGGTCAGAGGGTTGTTAGAAACCAGCTATCGTAACTACAGCATGTAATCACAGTCAGTCATTTGTCAACCAACAACAATCGTAAACAAAAATTGCAGAAACAGAAACACTCGGTCAAGTAATATAATATAAGCATGGCTAAACAATAAACAAATTCTTCAAGATATTAATTACAGGAATTAAGCTAATGCGATTGCAGGTTAGGCATGGATTATTTGCAACGATCAAGTCGGAATGAAGAGAAATGCTAACGTTTAATACTGTCTTGGATCTATGATGTTAACACAAACAACACTGACACTTTCCACTCACTGCTTAGAATTCAACTGACACTTCAACTCCTTTCAGGGATCTTTAAATATGTAAGTACCACTCTTCATGCCAACACAAGCATCCCAACACACATGGACAGCGATAGGGGAGCAATCATCCAACTGACACTTCAGCTCCTTTCAGTGCTTAAAGTTAAAGAGACACTGCTTTCACTTCAACTGACACTTGACCTGACAGTCATTTATTTCCTACTTATTACTCCTTTTGTCCCTCACAACTGGCGTTTCATCTCTTTTCCGTGCTTGAACATCATCTGATTTTTAAGTTCCACTACTATATCATACAGCTGCCACTTTGACTCCTTTCAGGCCTTGACACTGACTGATATGTGTTTTTTTTTGGCATTTTTATTGAAAAGTTTTGAGTGAAGAGGCACATAGGAAACGGGGGGAGAGAGAGAGAGCATGCGCTGTAACCTTTCTGCTACCAAGGCGCTCTGTTTGACTGATATGATATATATATCAACTCTTTTCTGTTGCCAGGTTTTCACCGAAATGTATCGCAATTATAAGGAAATCGGCAAAAGAAAATGCGACTGAATTCTTGTTTCCATCCACTATCGTTATGCTAATATTAAGAGTTGGTTCACCAAGATAAGCATTGGGTGGCGCCGATTGTCCAGTCAGAAAACCATTACACCACTGCAGAATAAGAGGGCGCAACAAGATGACGTAACCTAAAGAGCTCCAGTGGAGCTGCTCAGTGGCCAGCAGACTGTGGTAGTACTGGGCAGCTTCCAGGTATGAATGTGATCAGATCAGACTGTGGTAGTACTGGGCAGCTTCCAGGTATGAATGTGATCAGATCAGACTGTGGTAGTACTGGGCAGCTTCCAGGTATGAATGTGGTCAGATCAGACTGTGGTAGTACTGGGCAGCTTCCAGGTATGAATGTGATCAGATCAGACTGTGGTAGTACTGGACAGCTTCCAGGTATGAATGTGGTCAGATCAGACTGTGGTAGTACTGGGCAGCTTCCAGGTATGAATGTGATCAGATCAGACTGTGGTAGTACTGGGCAGCTTCCAGGTATGAATGTGATCAGATCAGACTGTGGTAGTACTGGGCAGCTTCCAGGTATGAATGTGGAACTATGTGAATGTGACAGGTCGTCGTTGCAAATGAGAATTTGTTCTCAATCGACTTACGAGGAAAAATAAAGGTAAAATTAAAATATAAAACCCTAGTGTGGATCGACGACAATTTATTTACCAGATAATCGCTGCAACAACTTTTGAAAAATATTTGGATGGAGCAACTAGGCAGGCCGGCTTGGTTCTTTTAGGGAATGATTGTTAAGATTTACAAAGAATATGTTTCGGGCATTTCCTCTCTAACTGGTACGTTTTGGGATTGATTGGATTGCTGTGGACGAAGTACACACAGAGATACACTAGTAAGAGATAATGAGGTTTAACCATGTATCAGCTCATTTAAATAGCTCATGTTACTGTATTGTGACAACAGCTAAAATTCATAATAAAAAAAAAAATATGTATGTGGCGTTTTCTTTTGTGGGGTACAAAGGTTTCACCAAATCAAGTTCCTTCCCGAGACCAATTTGCACATACGCCATCGCTGCTACCGGAGTTTAGTGCCACCCAAGACGATTGTGATTGGTTTAAACAAATTCAAACAACCTAAGTGGTTTTTTTGTGGAGGGGCCAGACCCTTACTCCGGACAGATCCGGGGGGTCAGCAGGTTTGTGAGTGCTAGAAGGGGGCTGATGTTCCTGTGTCTAATTCTGTGGGAAAAACTGTTTTTGTTAACTGTTGTTTCATATACGTCATCATTTATTCGCTAAATCTGTTTCCATTGCATTTTGCTTTTATCGAAACACTTACTCAGCCAAGCGTGAAAACACTTTTTTGTAAAAATGCCAAGCCTTTTTTGAAATTATATGCGCAAATTAAAAATGTGCATGAAAACAGATGGCTAGAAACGCACCCAGTAATGCTTACACTCAAGTCTTTAGCCTCTCTCAGCTCACTCATGCTGCTACTGTGGATCCAGATCCAAGACTCTCCTGGCTGATGTAATTAGAGGTGCTTTCTGAGTGCAGCAGTGCTGCTCAGCCACAACACACAAACTGTTGGCAGGGGGCTGTGAAATGTCCAAGGCTGATCTAGGGGCCCAACTCCTCGGCTGCTGCCCTCCCCATGACCTGCAGACCAAACTTCCAGGACACCACATATCCCTGCAGATCTCCGCTCAGCTTTGAAAGGCATCCAGGAAGGTAATAACTACACGCATGCATACCCCATATTGGCTCAGAGGAGAAGCTACTCTCCAACGTTATTTTCAGTCTAATCTAAAAGTATTCTCATAAGGACTAACCTGATGTGTCAGCCACTCATAGCTAAGTCAGCCCTTACTCACAGATTGTTGGCCTGCTCTATATTTGGGTGGCTTTTAGGACTGCACACTATATTGATTTTTTTATCGTCATCGCAATATTAACTGGCGCAATATACATATAGTGAAAGACACTCAGAGATTTTTTGTGTTATTTGGAAGTAAATATCAGTAGAAAACTGCATTTTAAAATGTAATTCTCATTCTTTTTTTAGTGGTACCTTTCATATTCAAATCAATATTCAATTTGTTCAATAAAGGAATGTTGGAAATGATTTAATTTGTTTTAAAATCAACAATTGTTGTATTTGTTGTATTTGATCAGAATACTGAAAGCAGCAGAAATGGAGAAATGAGTACATTTTAGTATCTGTTTATTTATCGCAAGTAATATTGTTTTCGCGATATTCAACGTTATCGCATATTTTCCTCATATCATGCAGCCCGACTTTGGCTTTATACTACAATATTATATTAAGTGGCACTGTAATGAGGCACTGAAATCCGTGTTGCTATTTCGTCCGGTAGATAGTGGGCACCACATGCGCCGTTAACGTGAACAGAAAATTAACGTTGCCTCGTGATTATCATTTTGGCCATAATCGTGCAGCCCTAATGGGAACTACGGGCTTAATACATCCATTGCAGTGAAAATGGTATCACATACATATGGCTATGACAGGTGAAGTGACAGTTACCTGGCAGGATGGTCCTGTACAGGAAGGCGAAGTGTTTCAGCAGCCAGGGGTGGTCGAAGTGGCTGATGGCAAAGTGGCGCTGCACCAGGAACAGGTACTGGAACAGAGAGCGGGTGGTGTAAGTCCCGTAGGCCACTCCTTCATACAGGGAGCCATCCGTCACATCCTGCAGAAGGACCATGGACTTCTCCATGATGGACAGGACCTGCTTGGTCCACAGGTAGGCCTCCTGGAGGTAACCTGGAACACAGGAAGTGGAGATGGTTTCACAGGGTAAATACTCGGGCTGGCACCATATGCTTTTGTCCCGATTCAAAACATGGGTGCTTTGAATTGCGATTTTCTTTTCCTCCTTTAACAAAAACAAAAGTTGAAAAATACACTTCTAAAGACAATATATCATGAGACATTTCTAAAAACTGACTGTTTTCTAAAAAGAATACACATCACGGGCTCTATCTTGCACCCGGCGCAGCGCAAGTGTCTTTGTTAGTTTAAGACCGAGGCAGTTGTCAGTTTCCCGTCCAGCACCCACGTCATTTAAATAACAAATGCACCTGTGCCCCTCTGTGTCCCATGGGCGTGTTGGTCTTGCAGGGAGGTGTGTTCAGGTGCATTCTGGGCATATTGCTATCTTGAGGCAGCGGAAAGTGAACGCGCCATTGACCAACAAAAACCTGGTCTGAAGTCAATAACGCTTCATGCTGTGCGCTTAGATTGTTAAAATAGGCCCCACAAGTATTGTGATTCGATATTAAGTATTGCAATTTACTTTTCCTTCTTGAACAAAAACAAAGGTTGAATAATACACTTCTAGAGACAGTATATCATGAGACATTTCTAAAAACTGATAGTTTTAAAAGAAGAATGCACATCACATGTCAGTCAGTCAGTCTGACATTTATTTACTTTGTAAAGAAGAACATTACATGGACTTTCTGCTTTCTCTGTGTTGATGGAAACCGATATGATGTAGTTGCTGTCGGTGGTACCGTATAAACAGGAAATATTTAGGTCAATCATTAGTAAAAAATAAATAAATAAAACACATTGATTCTAGGGAAAATAATTGATTGTAAAAATCAATTAAAGGGTTGCACCAACATTTCTGTTTTTGTTCAGTTTTTGCCCATATGCTGCACATACCGCAGTGTTTTCAACTTTTTTTTAGCAGTCTTTAGTTAATGATGGCAGATTCCTGTGAAATGTTACACAGTTATTCAAGATCCACATTTGCACATCATTTGCTCCAGATAAACCTTTGGTAACTTTACAAACTGTGACTACTATAACAATAAAAGGCAATAGCAGAAAAAGCAAATGCAGTTTCTATCTAAAACTGTTAATTTGTGCCAGGAATCACGCTAACTAAACACAACCACATTTAAACAAAAGTGTCAAGCAGTATATACTATATGTAATTTGTAATGTAGGCTAAATAAGACAACGTTACACATGACTGCTCCAATGACAGCAAGAGGTTAACTGCTTGAAAACTTTAGTTATCTATACATGCTTATTGTTGGACTATAAGAGCAGGAGGATGGGAAATGCCCCAAACACTTTAAGTTTAGCTATCTTTAGACGGAACACTTCTGTATTGTCCCTTTGGGAAAGGAGAATTACATTTTTGGCACAAAAGGGGAACTACATTATTTCTATGTGGACACATTTAATCAGATTAAAAGAGCTGTTTTTACATACATACAAAACTATTTTCTCACTAACAGCTTCATTAAAAGTGCCCTGGCCTACAATCACTGCAGACATGTATTATACAACATATCGGGCCAATAATAGATTTCTACTGTGCAGTAATCCTCTTTTTTATGAAAGTGCTTCACTTATTGAGAATATATTTGCAACAGGACTTAAAATGAGAGATCCTGCATTACAAAGTGATTTGGGCCTGTGTTTTATAGTATTTTAGAGTGTGTGTGTGTGTGTGTGTGTGTGTGTGTGTGTGTGTGTGTGTGTGTGTGTGTGTGTGTGTGTGTGTGTGTGTGTGTTATGTCACTAATGGACAGCATTCCAGCCAACAACGTCTTAGTCTGTTACCTGGAGAAACCTTCCACACACACTGTTTAGCTGTGGGGATGGAAAGCATGACACCGCTATGGCACACCACACCATGTATACTCTCTGACACACACCAGATCACACACATAGCCTTTACTATGAGAACGAGTGACCACATAAACACTCCAGCTACAGTTGGTTGAGAAATCCTGGGGCCATCGTCGGTAACTGGCCAGCCCCCGCCCACTGGAGTCGTCACCAACACTGTTTGGTTTTGGGGCTGGTCTACACAGAGCAGGTATTTACCATCAAACAGGAACTCTTGGCACGCACAAAAACCATATTTTCACAAACAGAGCTTCACACAGTCCAGGTCCGCACTTTCAGACTCTTCAGTACTTTTCTCAAAAGTAAAAACATAGTTCATTTTTATTAAAAGCTTTCTGGGAAAAATACACGCAACTTGTCAGTGCCCTGGCCTACCACAGCCTGAGAAACAACTGAACTCTGTAGCATCTACAACTGGTCCAGTTTTAGGGTTGTGCACCGTTTTGATTTCAACAATTCTGATTCCAATTCTGATTCTTCCTTTCGATTCTGGATTTGATCAATTCTTGATTCTGATTCTTTGAGGGGTGGAGTTGAAACGGGTTACATGCTTATTTCACAGATAAGAGGAACATTTTATTTTGACTCAATGATGATTTCCAATGGAATTGTTTTTTCATCGGAATCATTTCGAAAATTTGTTTTTGAATCCGATCATCGGTTCCATATTTGACACGTAATTTCTGCAATGATTCCAAGTTGGAACCGGTTCTCGATGCCCACTCCTATCCAGATTACTGTTGACCAGGTCCAGCAGGATGACTCCCATCACTCCTATCTTACCCTCTTTACAGTGGCTTATTATCAGGTTCTGGATTCATTTTAAGGTTCTTGTTCTGACATATAGAGCCCTGTATAGTCAGGCACCATGTGTAGATCTCTGACCTGCTCCATCCTTACATTACCAGTAGGTCACTCAGATCTTCTGACCAGGGTTACTGGTTGTCCCTCGCACTCCCGTGTCTTTGACGTGGTTGCTCTGACTCTGTGGAACGCCCTTCCTATTCTTTTACGTTTTGGGTTCTCCGTTGATGCTTTTAGAGCATCAACTCTTTTTCCACAAAGATAAAAACCACCTCAAGAGAGCGGGAGAATGTTTCAGCGCAACTGAGGAAGTTTTATCAAATGTTGCCGTTTCCATCCAGCTTTTCTAACGCGATGCTTCAAAATGCAAGGCACTTCTGGGCTGTGACTCTCCGGGTTCTGCAGGACCCGTCATGATGCTGAAAACTTGATATAATAAAACCTTTTATAATCAAGAACAGTGTCACCAAATTCCTCCTCCATACAACATCACAGCATCGAAACTAATGCCACACACCAAAAAATAGGTGCACGAAAGTATGCATTTTAGATTTTCAGCAGTAGCATCAGCAACTTGTTATTTAAATAAAAATATAAAAATAAAAGAACAGAACTGAAAGTGGCCAGTTAGCAGGAGCAATGTCAGTCACCATAACTGAACAAAAAAAAAGGAAGTGAAACTCCAATGCCACCAACAGAAAATCCAAGGAAAATGATGACACAGTGCTGAACATACAATTACAATTACTGAAACACCAAACACGTTAACAAGAAAGGAGAAATAAAAAGAGAGAATCATCACCACATTAAAAGGAAAAACACATACCAGACAAACTCCATCATACATGCACTTAGTGTACAGTAACTCTCAGCTCTAATTTCCCCCCAGTCTAATGATGTGGCTAGCTTGCCTAATGACTAGCAGAGGGGATAATGCTGCTGTCAGACCCGACTGTCTCCCATGCTGTTAGCCAGGGTGCTGGCTCTAGACACCCACATCCCTCCCTCAGCACACATTATGTCCACAGGAATGTAAAAGGTCAAGGGGATTTGTTGTTTCCAACAACGCTCACTGACTTATTCTCTGCTCCGCCTTCAGTTTGTCTGCACATCAGAAGTGTGTAGAACTGACCACGGTGCTGGCCATTTGTTTTCTCATCTGTTTTATATCAGGGGCAGGACCGAGTCAATAATGAAATACTATGTTTCAGTCTGACTGCTCAGTTGTGGGGGAGGTGTATTCATGTGATGTGGTATAGGTTTGCGCTTCAAATGAAAAGCAGTGATAGAGGAAAGGAGAGGAGCCAGGAATTTTGGGGAGTAGCTACGGAAGCTAAATGCTACATTTGTAACAATGGAACGGCCAGCGCAGAGCGGTTTTACTGCGGATCATGTGTAGGCCGCTTAAGCATGACTCTGTGGCTTGCCGGTGGGAAGGATGTGACAGACAGGGGAGGTAGGGTTTACTATGAACTGTGGGTAAACTGCACAGTGCTGTCCAATTGAACTTTCAGCTTCATGCACCAACAAGCAAACACCCGTATCTGGAATGTGCTGCTCCTTCCTGTGTGCTTATCTACACCAAAGTCTGTCACCACTCTCACAGACAGCATGCATATTTCTAATTTCAGTGAGTGGCACATGAATTGCTCATTGTAATAGCATATTATTTTAGGGCACAATAATAACGCCTTGTCTAAAACGTCAGCAATGGGGCCTAAAGCTTGTGTCAGATAACCAATAAAGAAGAAGACAGAGCTAGTTATTCCTTCTGGTAGTGCTTATTGGAAACTTTCCATTTATACACAGGCATCTTGGCAGAATAATATTTGGACCTAATGTCATCCCTTTGCACAGGAAATAAATGATACATATACGAAAATGGAATGCAGTCAGGCCTCTGCACAGTGTTCGGCCAGACACTTGAGTGAGACTGCTAAATGAAGCAGTTAAATGAGAGTATTGCAAATACATTATGTGTGAGCAATCTTCTAAGAAGATATTGTTCTTACCCCTGCTAGGTATTAACTATCATCTCCGCATGAGGGCTGCTGTGAAGCACACTGTTAACAAATCAAACCGTTGTAAAAACAGAGCTGCAGCAAACTCACTTGAGCTCAACACAAAATGAACTGAAGCCAAAACAGGTCCATCCCATCAGGCCATAGTCTATATCCACGACGTTTCGGATGTGTTTCGGGTTTGTTCAGGTGCCGCCGGAAATTGCGCCGGATGTCCGTCCCCTTCCTCTTCGTTTGTGTTGGCGTTCTAACCTCTGGTGGATTCCTGAGGACTATGGTTAACTGCTCCTCAGATCTCTGCAGGGTAAATCCAGACAGCTAGCTAGACTATCTGTCCAATCTGAGTTTTCTGTTGCACCACTAAAACTACTTTTGAACGTACACATGTTCCACCAAAACAAGTTATATAGCGCCACCCAAGACGACTGTGATTGGTTTAAAGAAATGCCAATAAACCAGAGCACGTTTTTCTCCCATCCAGGAATGCTGTGTGGACTCACCAGACCCTCCTTAGCAGCGCTGTGGAGGAAGGTCTGGCATTGCAAGACTAATCAGGCCATAACTCTCCTGAGTGTCGACAGAGCGTTGCGCCTGTGGATGCCCTCCACAAAACGCCTCAGATCAAGCCACCGAGACCACAGCAGCTCTCTGTAAGCCAGCCGTCATTTAGTTCACATCAGGGCTGGATCTACCAGAAATCAAGATCCCTGTATGCAAAGCAAGCTGCACTGCAGGCATTTACCTTCTGAAGACCTTTCTCTGCTGCCACTTTCAATATGTAGTGCATGACATTGGTGCAAAAAGACACAATCATGTCAGATCTCACAAAGGAAATGCTGCAGAGAATATAGAATAAGGCCCGGACCTGAATGCAAATCCGTTACAAAGGATTAGTATGATGGATAGAAAATTAATCTATGAAAACTATTCATATGATAAACTATGAACCATTTTACACTGACATTATTTTAACAAAATGAAGTTAAAGTAACCTTTAGAGCGGAAATAATGAGTTAATTCATTAGATCAGGGGTCTTCAAAGTTTTTTAAGCCAAGGACTCCTTAACTGAAAGAGAGATGGAGCAGGGACCCCTACTAGAGATATTAAATGAAGTTGTATATTAAACTGGGCCTACAATAACATGTAGGGCGGCCTAAAGCCTTTATACATAACTTTTTGGCATACAATACTAAGCTTGTAAAATAGCCTTATAATTGTTGGCATGATTTGATAAATCATGTTTTAATTTTAAAACTGGATGAACTGTAGGATGAACTGGATCTGTAGGTGGCTATCTTAGTGACGACCTTACCTATAGGCCAGTAAGCCTATCATCAGTGGGGATTTATATTTGCTAGTAATATGTTAGGTTTATGTTAAGACTTTTCAATTTTTGAAAGAACTTTCAAAAATTAACAATAATTTGGAGGCCCCCCTGCACTGACTCAGAGGACCACTTAAGGGTCCCGGACCCCCTGTTGAAGATCCCTGCATTAGATGATCGATGGAAAATGAATCAACAACTATTCATATGATAAACAATGAGTCATAGTCAGTTTTCAAGTTCCAGCTTCTCAATGTGAAGACAACATGGTTGTCTGATTAAGTGAGAAACATATTGGGAGATTAATCAATAATTGTTAGTTGCAGCCCTACTAACTCTATAACTATCTATTTAACCTGCTAATCTATCTAAATCTCCCTGTACGTTGGGTGAACTTTGAAACCCAATCAACTCAAACCCAGGGGACCCACTGATTCCTGGAAACTCGTGTAACATAGTAAATCAAGGCAGAAATACATGTTCAACATTCATATTAAACTGTTAAAGAAAGCCTCAGAGAGCCACAGTGAGCAAACATGACTTCACATTCACTGAGCAACTCTCGTCAAGGGAGACACGCTCATTTCATATTTATTTGGATCCCCATCAGCCACTACCAAGGTACCGTAGCAACCACTCTTCTAATGTGGTCCTGAAAGGCTGCTACATCTGCCACCAAGCCTCTTTAAAGAGCTGCTGCAGGATTAGCAAAACATGCTGATAAAGTATCTGGAAGTACAGATGGGAATGAGCATTTTTTTTTAAATAAAGCTATAGTTATTATTGTGAGCTACTGTTCTAAACCAATATTTCATAGGGGTGGGGGAAATTTAAAATCTTTTTTTTTTTTAAATAGATTATAATCCTTTTTTTATTTTTATTTTTTTACCTATGATTCAACTAAATATTTCCTGGTTATACGGTAGCGCTGACATCATATCTGTTTCTAGTAAAACAGAGCGAAGCAGAAAAGCAGAAAATCCATCTTATGATGTTCTTTAGAAATGAAATAAACGTCAGACTGACATGTGATGTCATTCTTCTTAGAAAACTATCAGTTTTTAGGAATGTCTCTAGAAGTGTATTATTCAACGTTTGTTTTTGTTAAAGAAGGAAAAGAGAATCGCAATACTCAATACTATCGAATCGCAATACTTCTAGAATCATGATAAATGAAAATCACAGTACAAATCCAATCAGCACCCATGTATCGGGAAATAATCCAATCAGGATAAAAGTATATCATCCCAGCCCTAATATTTAATATTTTCATTTTGCTATGTCAAAAATTACATTTTGAACTGTAATCCCTTTACAACAGTACCTTAGTCAAGTGTAAATCCTCTGAATCAGCCTTGGGACCATGTGAGACTAAGCCCAGACTAATGAAATTCCTTTAGTTGAGTTGAAGCTTGTTAATGCTGAGCAAAGCAAAACAGGTATCTAAAGCTGCACACAGAGCTGCAACGAGTTGGCTGGCTGAGAGAAGGAGGAAATCGTTTGTCGTTTCACGTCAGAGCCGATGATGAACAGTTTTTGATTGAAGATATAAAGGAAATAGGAGGGGATATTCATACTCCCCAATCCTCCTTTGGTGGATGTGAATCTCTCTCTAGCAAATCTCATCCCAATCTTAGCCACTGGTTATGAAGGCTTCCTGCTCTGGACCAAAGTGTTGACACACAGTACAAACTGACCAACATGTTCATCTTTAGGCTCTGGGCCAGGGCCGGAGCTCCTGGGGCTCCACAACGTTTATTCAAAAGCCCCGAATCTTTGAGGTTTTTAAAATAACTTCAACTTTCTGTCATTTCTCCGTCAAATCAATGGAGCCATTACTGGGGAAATATCGCCTTCGTTTCAAGATTAGTAATGCAGTTTACACCAAATTCTAACCCTACCAATCTTATCTAACTGTAAAATATTAACATCAGACAATTCTTGCCTCTTTTTAGGTGGCAGGAATGAAAATAAAGTCATCCTCAACATTGGCTGTGTTCTGGTTTCGGAAGGATGTAGAGCTACATCCTAAAAAACAGGATGTAGCTCTACAGGATGATTCTACTGTCTATGCTTTGCCCAAATGATTTGCAGATTTTTCGGCTTTCTATAATCAAATGGCTTGCAAAATAATGCATATAGCTGCCGTAAATGGAGCATGCCCGCCGGACCCCTAGGTTTGGGCTCAACCCCGGATGTTTACGTCTGGCTACGGCCCTGCTCTAAAATCACTTTACAAAGACATGACTCCTGATCGCTAACCTTGGGTCATGTACACCAGGCTTCCTGTGAGCAGCGCCACACAGTTGGTGGGCTGGTGGTTGTGCAGGTACTGGAACCCCCAGCCTCGGACGTAGGACTTCTCATACATCAGGCGGGACGCGTTGCCGATCACCTGGAGGAATCGCTCCTGCTGGCCCTTGTTCAGGTACTCATACAGGAAGTCGTAAGCGGTGGCGAACCCGACCAAAGAGTGCGCCAAAGGAACTTCATCCCAGGGGGCATCTTTAACCAACCTGCAACACAAACACCAACACATAGGCTAAAGGCGAGGCGTTGAGACATATGCAGAGTAGAGCCCTACCGATACATCGGCGGGACGATATTATCGGCCGATATTAGACATTTACCAAACTATCGGTATCGGCATTTATAATGGCTGATAAATGAATATTTAAAAAATAAAATATAAATGGACGAAACCCCCTTCAACCATGTTCTGAGTGTTGGCGTTGCATAATTTGTCTACCAGAGGACGCTCTGCAACGTCCTGTTGGCTACACTGGTGTTTAACCCTTTAAGTTTCATATCTTCAGTTTGTATTTTTATACATTTTATTAATCCGAATTTTAATATATTTTGATGTTACTCTGTTCTGTTGTGACAATAAAAACAAACAAGTTGATTTTTAAACTGCATTATCATATTATTTTAGTGAGGACTCATACATAACTACAAATAACTAATGTTAGGGAAATCTTTTTTTTTTTTTTAAATATATATAACGGTATATCATATATCACCAAATATTTGTATCGATATCGGCTTTAAAAATCCTTTATCGGTCGGGCTCTAATGCAGAGCAGGTGGAAAATTAACACTGGATGGTAATCAGGTGTGAAATGTTCACTCTTTAAATGAAGCCCTGGAAAATGTTTGTCATGAACAAGAAGCCTGTTAATTATCCCCACCACAGCTGTAAAAGAGTGATTCACTTTGAAAGCAAAAATAAAGATGCTAAGTAGCATTTTACACCACAACTGTTGCACTATTGCTTACCAATAAGGAGACAGTAAAAGTGTAGTGTTTGCAAATTGTCTCCTGGTTAACCGGCGCTAGGATCTGAGAATGCTGACTTCTGAGTGTTGACGTTGTAAAAGAGAGAAAGGTGTTCTGTAATCATTCTGCTCACTGTAGTTAAAGAGAAGGGAACTTCAGATGTGGTGATGAAACTACGTGCTAAACTGACTCAATAAATCACGCTGAAATAAACACAAGGATTCTGTTGAAATCTAACAGAGCACAGACGCCATGATGTCTGGCCACGTCCATTGACGCTTTCATTCAAATAAGTTTATTTAACAGTGAAACAATCAAAACAAAATTACATACAATCTAAGCAGCTCTGGGAGCAGGTGGCAGTTTATAGCCATGGTTATACTATCTGTTTACAGAGCATGTCTGATTCGTTTTCTTTGTTAACTGTTAGCCCATTTGCCAATAATAATAAAGGATATGGATACAGATACACTGAATGCTGTCTATTTAATTTGGGATTTAATGTTTATCGTTTATTTGTAACTTAGTTATACAGCATGCGGTGTCCAAAATTTGCACCGTCTACAAGCCAAATGCTGGTAAAATATGCAAGTGGCTGGTAGATTTTATTCACCCACCAGCCAAAAAACAATGGTTATCTTTTGAGGAGCATTCACTAGCCATTTGGCTGGAGGACAAAGAAGTTAATTTTGGACCCTGACAGCATGTATTTCCTAGTACTTAAATCATTTTGGAACCACATCCATCCATGCATCCACATACTCTGGATAATTAAGAAGTCACAATTGTTTGGTTCTTATCGGAGCCCCTTTAGTGGACCCGGGTTCACTACTAATCAGTCGGTTATCGGGACATGGGTAGCGCCATCGTGCACTCGTTTTTTCAAGCTCGTTTTCATTATCCATGGCCTGACAACCCGGACTCTTTATTTTGCACGGCATTGGTCTACACAGTAGTGTCTTGTGTCTGAATATATTACTATAAGGGAATGAATTCAGTATTTTTAGGCTTTTCAATAACAAAACACAGCCGTTAACCTGCCGCTGACAGGGTGTTCCTCTCTAACTGTTAACGTTAATGCAGTGCAAAATGAATGGTGACACCTGTTAGACCATAGAGCTGATCTAAAGCCCCTTTCACAAATGCACTGCAACCCTGAATATATCTAGACACAAGAGTTGTGATGTGAGTCCAACTGAACGGCCCAATCAGTTGGACTGGACATTAAACGGTCTTTACCCTTCCAGCCCCCGAGGACAAAGTCTGCGTAATGTCATATTGAGAATTGAAAGCGAGCGGGTGAGCGTGTTGATGACGTTGGACGTGCGGCTGTAAGAACGGGGATTAAACAAACATCCGAGGGTGAAAAAGAAAATGGGTGATTTACACAAAGACGCACAAGGAAAATGTCTAACTGGAGAGACGACGAGGTTCAGGAACTTCTATCTGTAAGGGCCGACACCAAAATCATCAGACAGGAGACTCGGTTGTTTATTACCAAAATATTAACGGTTCTGTGGCCACCGTGTAATCCATATCATGTCCTAATGTCTAATCCAAACGGAGGATTTCCAGGAAGAGAGAAAACGTCTGACACGGAAAATCTACCGTTGCTGATTCCTTGGACATTGTCCGGAGTTCAAATGAGAAACCGGCTTCAGGGAGCCATATGGATTACTACAGATTAGTTTTATTTTGGACAGGGATGCATAGATATAATTTAAATAAAACTCTGTGTTTTTCTTTGACATCCGTTGAAGGCAGGGTTGGTATGGTTGAAAAGCTAGCAAGATTTGAAAGTAGCATCTCCTCGGGGCTCGGTCTAACCCTTCCCCCTGCCCTCGGGGCTCAGACGCTTGAAAACGGGGGTCTCAGTTTTCTTCCAAGTGCACTAGATTTCAGTTCACTTTAGGTAAGAAAAGTGCATTTACTAGCATGCAAAATCTGATTTAAGGAATGATAACTTTCAGTAGGGCTGCACAATTAATCACAATTAATCAAATTTTAATCACGATCCCGATTTTTGCTTTCCACGATCAAATTCACGTGATCGAGCAATATTTAAAATGCTTCATTCCGTTCATAGAACGCTCTGTATCAAAGTTTTTTTTTCTTCCAAAGCTCCGTAAACCACTCTACAGTGAAATACAGTCACACTACACCGTTTAGCTGTCAGCATTTTAGCCATGGTTAATCTAGTTACTGTAGCTAATGGTAGGCTGACGTTAGTTGCTGTGTAACGTGTTATTAGTGTTTACTAGCTAACGGTAGGCTAACGTTAGCTGCTGTGTAATGTGTTATTAATGTTTACTAGCTAACGGTAGGCTAACGTTAGCTGCTGTGTAACGTGTTATTAGTGTTTACTAGCGGGACATGCAGCGATGTTTCTGTTGCCTCTAACGTCTGTTTTGGAGCATCAGAGAGCAACACCGACATTTAAGTGGCACCGTAATCTGCGTTGCTATTTCGTCCGGTAGATATTTAACATGTTTAATTAATGTGAACAGAAAATTGCGTTGCCTGTATCTTTTCACGGCAAACGCGCATGTTTGGAAAGCGGTCGCACAACAGCTGAAATGGCTCCTTCATAGTATCCTTCAACAAAGGAGGAATGTAGCACAATATGGATGTGAAAGCAGTTAGCAATTAGCCAATAGTGACAAGTGACAATAAAATTTGTTTTGGTTAAAATCAACAAATAATCGTGATAATTAATCGTGATCAATATATTGATCAAAATAATCGTGATTATCATTTTGGCCATAATCGTGCAGCCCTAACTTTCAGATCCATAAGTTATTCTGAGCACACATCGCTGGTGATCTGTGTGACAACACATCATAATCTCTCTTTCATCAGGGCCGCCCTCTCCTTCACTCGCTGTCTGTCAGCTGCTCACATAGTTCGCCTTCTTCTAAAATATAAGAAACACTAAAGCAGAACCAGAAAACCCAAGACGTTATAAATTTGAGACCACAAGTGTCGACGAGTTTCACTCGAATATTCAGTCCAATAAACAAACGATCATTTTGACCATGTGACATTTGTATATGTGTATGAATGCGTGTGTGGATTGTGCCTGTACTATTTAAAAGCACTTTGAGTAGTCATTAAGACTAGAAAAGCGCTATATAAATACAGTCCATTTACATAGTCTGGCATTTGACAAAGTGCAGCGCAAACAGAACCAAATGAAAAATCCAACTTCACACTATCGGTGTAGAGCACCCTTAAAGTGTGTTGGAAATAAAGCATGAAATGGCACCAAAAAAAAAAAAAACATGTGGTGTTGGTAATACATGGTTTCCACATGTTAAGTGGCAGCTGAGTTTTTTTTAAAATGACTTCCTGTCAGCTCATTGATTGCTCTTTATGTTGCAATTTGCCCATATAGCAAAAAGGAAGACTATAATAAAATGTATGCCAAGTCACAGTTGGGCTGTATATTGAATTATGCCAAAGCACATAGAATCTCCCTTCTGTATGTTTGCACAGACTGTGTAAAAAGAAAAAAAATGAAGCAGGCACCAGTATGCCACAAAGTAGAAGTTCCCCTTCGGAACATGGTTCCTGGAGTTGACGGAGACTTAATTGAAGGATGTGAATACCACAGCTGACTGACTCCTGGAGCCACTCTGCACAAGCCTTCAGAGGTTCAGTGACCATAATAAAAGTGTGGCCAAGGAGAAAACTCACAGTGTGTTGTTAAGATGTGAAAACACATGCTCAGTGGCTTCTTGCTTCTGCTCTGTGGCACACATACTGAAATTGTGAACAATGTCATGCAAATTGCATTAATACCAAGCTGTGTTAACCCCCTCCCACCTGTTCAACAGCTGGAGGCAACAGTGCCCAAATGAGACGGATTGAGCTGCTTGAGCATGCTGAGTTGATCGAATCTTACAAAATACTAAACTATAGAACCTTTGATGACAAAAAAAGAAATCTTGTAATCAGGATTTAGCGAGTAAAAATGTTGGGTCAAGGAAAGGAATGGTTGGAATAGAATAAAGTAGTCACACTACAAAGAATGTATGTAGTCAGTGGATATCTGCATGCAATCAAATGTGGATATGTTGTTATTAAAACAAGAACAGGATAATGGTGAATGCTACAGTGTATGTAACATAAATAGCGCAAGTAGAGAAGATTTGTAAAGGCAAAGAACAGACTGACTGATAGAGCAGTATGTATCTAAAGGGTGACTGTCTGACATTAGCACATTAACACCAGCCACTATGAGCTACTGGTCATACCAGAGGACAAGCGGTGTTTTACTGCCTACAAATTCAACTTTGGCTTTGTGAGATAAATAATTAATTAATAATTATTTTTATTTATTACTTAATTAAAGTCCTTCCTTTCTCAATCTGCACTCTTATCTGGACTGTGTTCTCGTGGACATCAGTCATCAGTCACAGCGCAACTACTGTTGCAATTCAAAGTCCACATAAGTACAGTCCCAATGACTGGAAGTGTTCTTGCTCTGCCTGTTTTATTCAGGATACTTTGGGAACTGACTTGTGTGGACTTGGGGTAGCTAAGTATGCCAGAATTAATTTTGCATCGATCATCGGCAATGGTGGAGAATTACAGCCAGGCTCATACTGTTTTCATATTGGAAATTTTGTAGCATTATGAACATATGATGTCATCCCCTTTGGAAGAGAAACTTTAGTCTCAGAGTTGTTGTAGCCACAATACCCAGTATGAAGGCAGAGTTAATGTTTATGTTTTTAATGGGCAACTGGCGTACACTTGCTCTGTCTCTGTGGACTGTTGGTGTCTTATGTCTAGAGATCCCACCACACTGCAATAAAAATAATACATGTATATTAATGCAGTGTAATGTTTTGCAAGTAAACATTAGAACAAGGTAACGTGTGTCTACATTTTGGCATTGGATGACTTTGGTTTATACATGTACATGCTTTTACATATACATTTGAACTAAAAGAGAGATGTTAATGTTAACAAATCCCCATAGGTAGCTAGAGAGCACTAATTGTGTGAGAGGATGTGAATATATGTGAATAAACAGGAGAAGGTTACCATGGTTCCCAACACCTTCTCCAAGCATTGTTATCTGAGACCTTCCTTCCTGTAGTCTTTGAAATGAAAGCTGTGGGACATAGTGAATGGCTGTACTTCTCAGCCACTTGGCACTTGCATGCTGAACTAACTTCACTAATTTAATTACAGTGTTAGGGAAACAGGGAAGCCAGGTTGAAGGCTGATGCCTGCATGGCGTTCAGCCATGGCTGACACTGAAAAGCCAGAGGATTGTCCAAAAATGGGCTGAGTGGACGGATTCAGCTGATTCTCACAGTGTGAAGTATGCCAAGGATTGTTTACTGATTCCTACACAATCTTATTTCTTAGGGTGGGGGAAAGAAATCGAAAATTGTATTTATCGCAATCTTTTTTTTTGCGATGATTTTTTAAAGCGATTCTTTTCGCTTTATTTATATATTTTTCATTTATATATTTTTTATACGTTAGAAAACAGTTTTTTTTAAATGTCTCATTTTTCAAGTTTAGTTTTTGTTAAAGAAGGAAAAGAAAATCGCAATAAATGAAAATGGCAATACGAATCCAATCGGCACCCAGGTATCGTTAAAGAATCGAATCGGGACAAAAGCATATCGTCCCAGCACTAGTATTTTCTGTACGTATGTATCTGTGATTAAAATCTATGGAACTGTGTATTATTTAGAGCATTAGAGGGAAATACAATAAATCTCAACACACAATATTCTTTCCTGTTAACTACGTTATTTATGTACGTAACAGAAGGAGATCTTAGGGTTAGTGCTAATGTGATCAATAGTACCTTTGATTGGGAATATTCACTACTACAACACAATATCAAAGGAGATGGTCAGGACCAAACTGGGCCCTGCTTCATTACCTGATGTTGAGTATCTAGCTTTAGATTTTCATTATTTTAGCTAATGTTGTGCTTACATTGTGCACTCTTTTTAAATTAATTTGTTTTCAATCTATGACCTCAGCAACCCTAGGGCCATTTAATATTCCATCGTAGCAATACAATCACCTGGACCCTGAGCTTCGGGGCCCCTGCACTGGGCTATTCAGCTCACAGTTGAACATTTCATTTCCTTTCATGTTCAGCAAACAGCTGCTAAACATATTTCCTGGACCACAGACTTATTGGACTACAATGCATCTTTACCAAAGCTCTGCCCACGGAGGAAAGTGAGAGTGATCCAGAGATGGGGCGGACTAGAAAGCCTCTGAGGGGAGGATTTAGCATTAATACCCAGCCGATGCACACATGGGGGTGGAAACAGATATCAATCTGTAAACTCTGACCAGATTTTCTGTTTGTCTCGTTAAAAAGAAAAAGGGTGGTTTGAATTTCTTACGTGGAGTATTTCACAGTGAACAGACTGTTGCACATGGCCTCAAATCATTGTGTCAAAACTAAAGAGATGAAATAATAAAAAAGACAGAAAATCTACCAACTAGGCTGAGCCGCCATCCTCTCCATGTAGTCCTTGACCAGGTCGAGGGCCCCGGCCCTGTGTGGGTACAGCACGCAGAACATGGACAACACGCCCAGATTGTTTCCGTACACCTCGTTCCAGCGGGCGCTGAACTCTGCGGGGCTCCAGGGGGGCAGGTACATCTCGGGATGCTCCAGCATGCTTTCCCCAGCCTCGCGGATCCTCCTCGCCATGTCCCGATGAGTGCCGGTGGCTGCGTACTGCAGCTCCTCCACATCGCCCCGATTGAAGTACAGCATGGGATGGCCATTGTAGTTGCCTCCCATGAAGGAGATTCCTCCGCTGGGGTCCACTTCCGCCGCCGGGGCAAGCAGGGGCCACAGCAGACTTATGAAGAAGACTGTGGGGGCCCCGCGGGTGTGGGTTCTCATCGTCTCATCAGAGAGGGGACTGTGGCATTGCCGAAGGAGCACAGCTATGAGGGAAAAGTGGGGGGAAGAGAAGGATTTGAGAAAACTAGCCCATATTCTGCACAGCCTTTTCTTACAAAAAAGCCCTGCATTCCTCGAATAATTAGATACAGCTGTAGTCCCGATGATGCAGGTTTTCCATAGTAATGTAGACCATTATAGAGAGGCACAGTGAAGAACCAATCACACTACTATGCCATAATGTGGGAGTCATTGTCGTTTAAACTTTCTCCAAATCTAATTTCTTTATAGTTCACAAGAATGCAATGATACCCTTCTGCTATTAAGTCTGCACATAGCCACGCGACAGTCAAATCCACTGCACACTGTGTTACCTAATATGCACTTCCCAAGATTTATTTCTGAGTTGGTACTGTCAGACAACCAGGGTTCAAAATTAGGACCATCCACTAGCCAAATGCTGGTAAAATATGCAAGTGGCTGGTAGATTTGCTTCACTCACCAGCCAAAAATAAAAGACAATGGTAATCTATTGAGTGGCTGGGAAAATTTGAACATTAACTAGCTATTTGGCTGGTGGACAAAATAAAGTTAATTTTGAACCGTGCAGACGAGTCGAGCCATGCACACCCAGACGGCCAGCCGAGCAGGCCTGGAGGTCATAAATGGCCCATTACTGCAGTAACATTACTCTGGTCTGCTAAAACCACGTCTAAAACCAAAGTGCTGTGCTTTACAGAAGGACAGGAGTTGGCCCAGCCTCTCTGCTCTGAACATGAGAGTAAATTCCATGACCTTTGTGGAGCACTTGGCAAAGGCCGGCTGGAAAAGCCTTTGGTAGTGATTTCACCAGCGTCTAGACTGGGCTCCATCCTAATTCACTGAGCTGTCTTATGTGTTGTGTTTGATTAACAAGGAACGGTCAAGGTGGTGTATAAAAATGAGGGGTCGACACATACTGTTTTTTCCGGGCTGAGAACGATTATTACTAGTTGATGAAATCCATAACAGATATTTACAACCGATATGCATTTACAGTGAAAAATTAAAATCTTTTACTCAAAATTTAAATT
The DNA here is from genome assembly GCA_023566125.1 of Zingel zingel. NCBI lineage: Eukaryota > Metazoa > Chordata > Actinopteri > Perciformes > Percidae > Zingel > Zingel zingel. The sequence goes on from CM042332.1 coordinate 5,631,172, forward strand.
ATGGAATGTTACAAACTCCAACACAAAAGCTTGTTTGCTATTGTTGCAAATGCTATTCAGAATCAGAATCAGAAAAGCTTTATTGCCAAGTACGTTTTTTATACATACAAGGAATTTGTTTTGGTGTGGTAGGTGCATGTCACACATATTAAGTAATTATTTAATCAAACTGAAACTTTAAACATAATACACAGTCAAAAAAGAAAAGAATAAATCCAAACTAAAATAGCTTCCTGGAGTTTTAACGTGTTGCAGACTGCCTACAGAGCTGTGGCGCAGCCAAAGTAGCACACTTTTTTAATAAATTAACTTAAAAAATTATACAGATAATCAGCAAATTGCTAAATATCGGCCCTGATAATTGCTCGATCCCTATTAAAAACACCGTGGTGAACATGAGGATGGTGGACTGGTAGCCAAGACGAAAGACTCTCACTGTCTACTTCTCACACTAAAGCTGTGAAAGTGAAACTGTGTCAGGAGCCAAGGATCTATTCTTACTGCGGACGCTGGAATAAGACTGATCTCAAACTTACCTGCTTTGGGCTATTTCACTAAATTCAACCGATAATATTTTGGTAGGGACCGGTAGTGGGTCTGCAACTAACGATTATTTTCATTGTTGACAAATCTGTTGATTATTTTATGGATGGATGGATCAGTTGTTTGGTCTCTAAAATGTCAGAAAATGGTGAAAAATGTGAATCAGTGTTATCCAAAGACCAAGATGACGTCCTCAAATGTCTTGTTTTGTCAAAGATATTCAGTTTACTGTCACAGAGGAGAGAAGAAACTCAAAAATATTCCCATTTGACAGGCTGGAATAAGAGTAAAAGTTTATCAGAATAGTTGACAAATTAATTCAATAGTTGTTGCAGCTCTCGTCACACTTAACTGTATTTTCCATAAATGATATCATGCTGAGAGAAAAGTCATTTAATATGCAGGTTCCAGCTTCTCAAATGTTAAGATTTTACTGCTGATTTTACTGTTTTATATCATTGTAAATTAAATATCTTTGGCTTTCCGACGTTTGAAGACATGCCCTTGGGCTCTGGGAAAATGGCTCTTGTGATGGTGCTTTTTCATATCTCCTAACATTTTATAGACAGAGATTGTTTCATGAATCAGAAAAACAATGAGGCCCAATAGATAAGTGGATGAAGAAAATGAGTTTTAGTTGCAGCAGCTCTAAAATGATTGTTTCCAAGCCATCCCCATAATGCTATAATAAGTCCTTTATAGGGCTGAGTATCAGACCTCAATATGTTCATGTGTCAGGTCATGTGTCTGTAGCACAGAGGATCCAAGTCAGACAGAGTCAAGTATAGACAGTCCTTCCAGAAAAATGCAGAGTTTTTTTGTGATTGTTGAGGGCAAAAATCCTTGATTATGCGGCACGTTTTCTTAAAAAATGCGATGGAATATGCGGGATATTTATGCGATGAAATTGCGGGAACTTGCAAAAACTGCGGTTTCATCATGGCTTCATGGCGGGGTTTACAGCTTTTCGATGATGTTCACGTCGCGTAATTACGTCACTTCATAACGTCACTTCATAACGTTCCCATGGCAACAGGGGAAAACGGTTGCTCTTGTGTGAAGTAAACGCAACATTTTTCAACTTTCTGCTAAGATATATGTGACTTTTTTGCAACGAAAATGCGGGGATTATGAAATCATGCAAGCCCCGCATATTTTGCACGGAAATCATCAATTTATGCGCCGAAAGTGCGGCGTATTTGAAAAAATGCGGCCCCCGCATAAATATGCGGACTTTGGCTGATTATGCATTGAATTATGCGATCGCATAATCGCGTTTTTCTGGAGGGACTGTATAGAGGTATAGCAGGGGGACTGATTAGTTAATACCTACCTTTTTTTATCTTGGCTATAAGTCCACCCTCCTCATGTTCACCACAGCATTTGTATTAGAAATCAGCCAATTATCAGCCTGACCGATTATCGGGGCCGATCTTTGTCAGTTTGCAGATTATCTGTATCAGCGTTTTATTTGCCTAATAACTGATAAAGTTAATGAATTATAAAGTGTTGGACTTTGGCTCGGCTACAGCTCTGTGTCTGTCCCTCTGCTTCAGTTTCACTCACCCCCCCCACCCCCCCCCCCCCCCAACACTATCTGACTCTCTCTTACTGGGGATTATGTTGAAAGTTTCTCATTTATTAAATAATTAAGCATTTAAACAAAAGTTTTGTGTTGGAGTTTCTAACATTCCAAAATCCTAATTTTGACTTCATTTCTTTCTTTTTTCATTGTTACTGTAAATGCATATCAGTTCCAAATATCAGCTACCAGTTTCACAACTACTAATAATCGGTATCAGCCTTGATCCGGTCGATCCCTAATACTTATCCCTAGTTGTTTATTCATCTATTTTTTTTGGTCTAAAAGCAATAAAAAATGAAGTATACCAAGTAACAAACCAGAAATAGCCAGGAAAATACCTGCGGCGTATGATTTAAATTGTAAAATATAAACTCCTCTACTGTATGTAAAAAAATACATGCCATAGACCTCAGGGTCCTTCATGTTAGCTGCTGCCCTGCTTACAGTGTTACAGACATTACTCACATTATGGTACTTTGAGTCATCTTATGTAGTGATAGTAATTGTATTCTATTCTTTAATTAATTAGGGAATAATTAGACACAGAAAAAAGTTCACAACATGCAGTTGTGTTGCCACTGTAAAGCCAGTAAGCTAAAAGCAATGCAGACTGTGAACCCAGATTTGAACCTTGCCTCATGCCTGTAGCCAGTCATTTTAGTACTATTCAAATACAGTAATGACGGATTAATATCTGCCACCCAATTGTTCCACAGTTGTAAGAAGGTAAACTGCCAAACACCAGGAATTATAGTTATTATACCCATAAAAAGCACGCCGCCCAGTCCCTCCGCAGACACTGATGCCTCTTCTGTTTCATGGGAATAAACCTACATTTAGGGTACTTTTTCAAACTTTATGCTAACTTTTCCTCCATCAAGTCTTTCAGTTTTATTTTTAAGTCTGCTGTCATACGACTGCAGGTTATTTTAGTTTTATGAATGACTGTCCACCAAACAGTGAAGTGAACTGTAGCTACAGTAATATCAGTTATCGATGCTAATAAATGATAATCCAAATATCCCTATCCGCACAAAGCAGCCTTGTTCGTGTGTCGACCACAGAAAGAGCCGGAGCAGCGGAGGAAAAGCCGAGAACGTTAGCCGACCTACCTGTCAGAAGCGCTGCTCACAATAACATATTCCCGTCGGCACAACGCTCATTTCTTTCTCGTCACAGCAGTGATTTTAGAAAGATTATCAATATGGTTGTTGAGACGTTTGTTTTAGGGACGAAACAAAGTTAGAAAGAGGGGAGGGCGAGCGCAGGGAGCGTCATGCAGAGAATGAGGAGGGGCAGCGGGGGGAGAGAGGCTTAAAGGAGCCCTAATGAGTGAAGTGGTTCCCTCGGCCCGCTAACAGCTAACTAGCTAGCTAACAGGTAGCGCTAACAGCTAGCTAACAGGTAGGCTAGTGCAGATATCTTCAACAGGGGGTCTTTAGAGTAACTGCAGGTGGGGCCCCAAGTAAATCATTTAAAAAGTTATGCCTAAAAATATACATAAAAACGAGTCCAACATGTTATTAGCAAAAAATAAATCGGCCTATTTGTGATTTGTTTTTAAATTTAAACAACATTGATGACAAGCTATTGGTCTGTAGGGAAGGTAGCCAAGGTAATGTTAGCCATCCACATATACAGTTACACTTAAGGATTCACTGTGCTACATGTATGTTTAACATTTAAAAAATGATGTATAAATATATGAATATGTCAAAAAAATATTATTCTAATACCTTAGTATTGTATGCACCATAAAAAGGTATGTGTAAAGGCTTTAGGCCGCCCTACACGTTATTGTAAGCCATTATGCAACTCAATTTTAAACAATATGTAGTGGGGGGGTCCCCTGCTCCGTCTCTCTTTCAGCTAAGGGGCCAATTGGCCTAAAAAAACGTTGAAGAGCCCTGGGCTGCTGGGCTGCTCACTTTTATTTAATACAATACATTAATATAGCATCATATGGCTGTGTAGCTTGAGTAACGGCTCTTTGCTTGCTCTAGTACCTCATTTTTCACATTTTAAATTAGAGCTGGGCAACATGGAGAAAATCAAATATCACAATATTTTGACCAAATACATTGATGCCAACATTGTGGCGATATTGTAGGGTTGACTATTGGTGCTTTCACAAAAATATTTACACAATGAGAGTTTTGATAAATAATCACCAACAATGTGGATACAATGACTAAGTGGGTAAAGGCAAATAAGAACTGTCTGGTAAGGGACTGGTATGGTAAGGTATTTATGGAATGGACCACCGGAGGAAAATAGGGGAGGGTCATGTCTTTTTATTTTTTGTTGAGGGGAGGGTCATCCAAAATTTTTTAGTCTGGGCGGGGAGGGGGGGTGGGGGTCACCAAACTTTTTTATTCATGAAAAGAGCAATTTTAGGTCCGGGCCCGCCCCTTTTGACCCAGGCCTATAGTGAGCAGTGAGTGATTTTCATTCTAGAAGTTCATCCAATAAGCAGCCCGAGAAAAGCTTTGAGTGAAAGCTTCTCAGCCAATCAGCGGCTTCTACCCCACGTGTGGACTCTTAAGCCTGCACACAGGCTGCGTCGTCACCAGCAAGTGATCCAATGAAATGAATGATGTTGGCGCGCAAGCTTTTCAAGCAAGCTCAATGAGACACACAGACGGTAGCTATCAGCTAATATGAAACGCAAAGCAAAGCAACTTGTTTTCATTAAAATTCAGAAAACAACGCTCCGAGGAGCAGGAGGAGGAAACTTTAAGTAACGCGGTTACAAGTGACGAGTTACCATCCTGCTCGGCCGCCCTCTGCCCATCAAGTCCTCCCGTTGCCCCCCCCCCCCCCCCTCACACCAACAAGGCAAGTAGGTTAGTTTCAGTCTTTTTGTTTCAGTCTTTTTGTGTATTGAACGTTCAAAAGAGATAAATGAAGTTAGGCTTACTGCCAAGGTGTATGTCTTTGTCCGCTTCAGCACTGAGCTGAGGACAGCGACACAAGAGCCACACATGTTGGCTACTGAGTCGCTGTCCTCAGTGCCGCAGAAATGCGCTGAAACGGAGATGAAGGGGAACCCGTTTTCTTTTTTTGTGGCTTATTTTAACTGGCCCATCCAGTTTTCTGGAGGCCCACCTACAATCAAAATCCTGGCGCCGCTAGTGGCTAGCAGATGGGTCTGACTGCATACGTGGAGTTTGCTGGGGGGACAGGAGGAGCACTGCCCCCCCCCCCCCCCCCCCCCCCCCCCAGTGGCTCAAACGGGTAATTGCATTGTTTAAAAAATGAGTGGAATAATTACGACCAGATATTTTATAAATATCTTAAATAACACAAAACAACTAAATGGTGGTAGGTAATACATCAGATTTCATATACTGCTTTAGTAAAATAAATATTACCTGACTGACGATGGGAGCAGCAGGACGCAAAAAAACAAAGTTACTGTTGCACTAGTCTGGACATCTTGCCATGCCAACCTTGCAATAAAGGTTTCCTAAATGCCATGTATATACATGTGATGTCAGCTTAATAATTGATTGCAGGTTTTGGGTAGATTTGGACTTGTATACGTTTACTCCACTTTGTTTAAACGGTGAAGTGGAGAGGCCTCGTTCACCTGTTTGGAGCTGGCTGGTGAATGTGACGCTCGTATCGGCCTTGCTGGATACACCGTGACTCTGTTTGTGGATCTACTGATCGCTGTGGATTACTTTTTTTCCGTGTCACTGGATTACAGCGAAATAGGGATCTTTTTTCTTAACGTGTCTTATCGTTTTATGGTGAGTTTGGAGAGGCATCTCAACAGACTGGAGGTCCAACACTGAGTGTTCACCGTTACATTTTAGTTGAATTTAAGCGTCTGTCTATTGCGTTCCAAGACAGCCGTTCCGCGATTGGATTTCATAAGGGCGAATTGTTACAATGTAATTTAAAATCTGCTTTAAAAATAAACATATGTGTTTTAGAATTTAATGTTCAGCTTCGGCACCTTTACCTATGTGTTAAATATACAATGAAGCCTAGTGACGAGTCCATAGCAACCAGTGTTGAATTGTTATTTCCCAGTGTCCTTTGCTGAATGGTCTCAATGTTTTATTGTTTTATTTCACATGAATACTAGTTTACTAGAGGAGTAACTTAGTATTTGAAGTAATGCAGTAATGCAGGAAGAGTGCATTTAGTTTCCATGCTTATTGTGTTTCCACAACAATGTTAGTGAGTAAATCTACTGAAATGGCCCCCACACCATAACAGAGGAGTGGGATGTTAAGATGAGAATGCAGAGGTTAACTCCTGTACGTCATAGCTGTAAAAATCAAATGGCATCTGTACTTCATTGTTAAGTGCAAACTTGCACGCAAGGGGAGGGTCATGCCTCTTTTTCAAATCATTTTGGAGGGTCATAGGAAAATTATAAATGACGAGGGGAGGGTCAAGTCTTCTTAAGTTAGAGGCCACAAAACTCCTCCGGTGGCCCCTTAATTAAATAACGATCAGTCCCTAAGTCCAGAAAATGACATCTAGCTCTTCTAGAGTTCTTCATCCACTTCCAGGTTCAGATCATACCCCCCAAGTCTGAAAATGCCAAGCAGATCAAGGCTTCTGAGGACTGCACCGTAGGAGAATGGTAGACAATCGACAAAATATGGCTCACTCCACTCAAGTTTCTCGAGTCTGGGGTCTGGACCCAATATGGGGTTTCTAGATATGTAGATGAAATCATGGGATGGGTCTAAGGCCCTATTTACACGAATATGCTCGCGGGTGAAAAAGACAAATTATTAGAGAATTCACATCTTCTTTCGCGGTCAACTTGAAAAGCAGAGCTAAATGAACTGCTAAGAAGGATGAGCTGAGTTCATAATGGACAGAGTGAGGCAAAAATATTATTTTAATGGCTGTAAACCAAGCAAATTTCTTGCTCTGAAATTAAAACAAAGTGAATCCAGAGCTACTATCAACAGCATCCGCACAGACCGAGATATCTCAACAAATCCTAAGGATATCAGCGCCACTTTTCAATCCATCTATTCAAAGCTGTATGAGTCCTCCTGCAACCCAGATCCGACACAGGGCCATAAGTTCCTAAAAGAACGAAACCTGCCTCTCCTTGACCCAGAGGAGGCAGAAGAACTGGGTCAACCTATAACATTAGAGCAGGGCTGCCCATTACGTCGATCGCGATCTACTGGTCGATCGCATGGCATTAAAAAAAATAAATAGATGTCAGCCTATCATCCATCCTCACTATGACATTTGACAATTGATTGACATACAGGACAACCAATCTAACGTCTGATCTTTTCTGACATACGGGTCGGCACACGTGCATACAGCAGCGGCAAAATTCCAGCAAGCTATCGAGTTGCCCAGTTAGCCTAAGTAATTTCTACTAAACTTAAAAAGGGTATAAAAATGAGTGGGGGAGCTGGACCAAGTAAGAAGCCATAAACCTACCACTTCCATACAGAATGGGAGGAGGACTTTTTTTTCACAATGTCCTATTCTAAGTGCGTTTGCCTCATCTGCAAATCTACCATTGCTATTCCGAAGAAGGGAAATGTGGAGCGGCATTTTGGGACTGTTCATAAAAGATACGACACTGACTTCCCTCCGAAAAGCGAACTGAGAAGGAGAAAGGTGAAAGAACTAAAATCCCAGTTGTCCGGACAGCAGGCCTTTTTCTCACAGCTTACCACAAAAGCGAAGACCGCCACCAAAGCATCGTTCCGGGTGAGTCACGTCATCGTTAAACACAAGAAATCCTTCCAAGACGGAGAGATGATAAAAGAGGCATTCGTTGAAGCAGCTGAATCGTTGTTTAAAAACTTTAAAATAAACCAGACATAGTATCTTCAATCAAATCTCTCCAGCTGTCAAGAAGTACAGTTACACGGCGCTGTGAAGCAACGGCTGACGACGTGACCGAGAAACTTAGGAGGGATATCGCGGATTGCGAGTGTTTCTCACTGCAACTAGACGAGTCTACAGACGTGAGTGACACAGCCCAGTTGTGCATTTTTATTCGTATGGTGTTTACCGATATGACTGCCAAAGAAGAGCTGTTAACAGTACTGCCCATGAAAGAACACACGCGGGGTGAGGACATTTTTCAGTCTTTCAAAAACTTTATCGAGAAAACTCAGCTTCCAGTGTGCAAATTGGTGTCCATCACCACGGCCGGTGCGCCCGTGATGGTTGGCCGCTCGAATGGATTTATTGCCAAGTGCAGGGAGGATGATGCCTTCCCCGACTTCCTCAATTACCACTACATAATACACCAACAAGCGTTATGCACAAAAATGCTCAACATGAAAGAGATAATGGATGTGGCAACGAAGATCGCCTGTTCTATTCGCGCCAGATCTCTTCAAAGACGGCTGTTCCGTGTGCATCTGGAGAAGGCGGACTGCGACCACACTGAATTGTTGCTACACACTGACGTAAGATGGCTAATTCGAGGGAAATTCCTGCAAAGATTTCGAGAGCTCTGTCCGGAGATTAAAGAGTTTTTCCTTGTATCTAAACATGCAGAATACAACCAACTAAATGACGATCAGTGGCTACTAGACTTAGCATTTTTAACCGATCTGACCAACATGTTGAATGACCTTAATGTTGAGCTGCAAGGAAAAGACCAAACAGTGGTCAATATGATCAGCTCAGTTAATGCGTTCATACGAAAAATGCAACATCTGTGCTCAAAGCTGCAGCGCCATGATTTAGCAAACTTTCAGAACCTCGTATCAGAACTGGAGACACAAGGGAAGGCGTGTATGCAACTTGACAGTGGACGCTACACAGAGCAGATTGAAAACTGTCTGTCAGACTTCAACAAACGGTTTCAAGACTTTGCTTTATTGGAACCAGTCGCTACATTCATGTGTTACCCTTTTCAGGAAGATGCTGAGGTTGATTTACTTGCATCAAAAATTGCAACACTGTTTGACCTGAACTCGTCTGGAGTGGAGGATGAGATCCTGACGCTACAAGCTGACATTGAGCTCAAGTCCAGGGCTCATGGACAGTTTTGGAACTCACAGAGGAAAAGTACCCCAACATGAGGAAATGTGCTACCTCCTTGACTGCATTATTCGGCTCCACTTATTTATGTGAGTCAGCCTTTTCCCACATGACGATTATTAAGTCCAAATACTGTTCCACCATGACTGATGATCATTTAGAAATGTGCTTGAGGCTGGCTGTCAGCAGCTACTGTCCGGACTATCCATCCCTGGCTGATTCCATTCAGTGCAAGTCATCAGAGTAAGGTGATGACAAAAAAATGTACAGAGTTGTAATGTGCAATATGGGTTCATGCAGTTATGCAAGGTACACTAATTGATATTGTACATATAAATGATTTTCAATATATTTATAAATATATGTATAAATAAATATATGTTTTGCATTGTTATAGTAGGTAGATCATTTTGACTTGGTCATTTTAAAAGTAGCACGCAAGCTGAAAAAGTGTGGTCACCCCTGCCTTAGAGGAACTTAAATCAGCATTAAAAACAGTTAAAAAAGGGAAGATGCCAGAGTTGGATGGAATTCTGTCAGAACTTCTTCTACAGTATTTTGACATATTAGGACATACCATTTTACAAGCTTTAACTTCAGCCATAGAGAAGGGTACTTTTCACCAACAAACCAACACCGCGCTGATTTCTGTTATACCCAAAAAGGGCAAAGATCTTACGGATTGCTCAAATTTCAGGCCCATCAGTACCACAAACACGGGATGCTTGGCCCTCCCCAACCTTAAAGTGTACTACAGAGCCTTTCAGCTAAGGGCCCTCAGAGTGTGGATGGACCCCTCATCTACAGTCCCATGGAGAGAAATAGAGCAGAACCTCACTGGAAGTCTAAGACTGCAAGACCTTGCCTTTGCAGATGTGTGTCCAAAACGGTGTATGCTAGCCTATGGCCCTATTATCACCAACACACTGACCAACTTTAAACAGGTGGAGGAGCAACAATGCTACATCAACAAGTGGCATTTGAACACCCCAATATGGCACAATACACACTTAATGTCTGGTAACAAACCCTTTGCTTGTAAGCAGTGGAGTGACAGAGGTATTTATACTGTAAACCAGTTATTCACTGAGAAAGGTATGTTGAGTTTTGAAGACCTGAGAGCTAGTTTTGAGGTCCCCAGGACATCATCCTTCTTGTATCTTCGCTTAAGGTCAGCCCTAAAATGTTATGGAGTGCTATGGGGAAATAGTCTTGAGGCGCACCCAGTCATTAAATGATTTGTTGATTTTACTGTGAGAGGATTAGTGTCCTGGATTTATACTAAACTGATACAAGTATCTATAGGAGAACTCCCAATAGTAAAGAAATGGGAACGAGAGCTGAGCCCTGAGGGGAATGCAATTAATTGGGAGACAGTTTGGGACATTTCCCACTGTTCAAAGAACCCAAATCACCAGTATATCCACTTATATGTACTTATACAACATATGTCATAGGACATTGTTCTTGTCCAGTTTGTGTTTCTTTGTTCTGTGCACCATCTGATATTACCTGTTACATATTGTGGACTTTGTCTTGTATGTCTGAAGGTGCTAATGAAAAATTGATCGCAAAAAAAATATTAATAACAGTATATTAGCCCATATTTCTACAGACTTTTCTAACAGTGTATGTTTAACCAAACACATTGCGGAATGTGAAATAAATACAAAATTAGATCCTGAAAATGGAACCTGACAACTATGGACCTAACACTCATGAAGCCCTCGTTCTGTTAAGGGGCCCCTTGAATCTAAACTTTCATCCTGGACTACACATCTGCCCATTACACATACTATATATTTCTTTGCATTCTGCACTTAACCCATTCAGCCTTTCTCTTATAAACAGCTATTTTGTATATATTTGTTTCTAAGTAGAGTAGTAGTAAATAAAAATCCCCCCATTGTAGAAAGTGTACAGGATCCAACTCAAGTAAAGTACAAGTACCTCAACATTTGGACTTAAGTACAGCACTGGAGTAAATCTACTTGGTACATTCCACCACTGACAATATATCAAGTTTTACGACAGTTGGCATCCCATACGTTGCATTAACTGACTATATATACGCAGTATAACAGTATCAGTACAAATAACTACGGTACTAGCATGAGCCAGTGTCTCTCACCTCAGAAATCTCAATGTGTAAAGTAACTAGTAACTAATGCTGTCAGATGAATGTAGTGGAGTAAAAAGTACAATATTTCTCTCTGAAATGTAGCGGAGTAGAAGTAGAAAGTGGCATGAAAAGAAAAGACTCATGTACAAGTACTTCAACATACAGTATGTTAACACAGTACTTGAGTAACTGTACTTAGTTACATTCCACCACTGCTTTAGAGCTGTTTAGTATGTTTCAGATCAGTTTTGGGGGAAAGATGAAATAAAATACATTGTTGCTTCTTTTCCCATGTAAACAAATTAGAGTAAACTAGCTCATGTCTCCGACTTTAAACCTGTGGAACCTAACTGTATTTCCAGTGTGTGTGTGTGTGTGTGTGTGTGTGTGTGTGTGTGTGTGTGTGTGTGCAGGACAGGGTCTTTGTTTGCTTACATTTGCAAAGAAAACTCAGAAAGAACCTTAAGTAAGAAAATTGTAGAACATTTTATTTCATTGACAGTACTTTAACACTTGAACACAGAATTGAACTTTCCCTGTGTTTTCAAGACCACAAATGATTCCAACATAAGGCAAATGTGCATGTCAAATTTTCCAGGTCAGATGAGAAAAGAAAAGTACAATCACCACAGCTGTATGCATAAAACACTTGCAGCAAAAGTAATATTTCACTTTGGATGACCAATCTCACATACATGCTGACAGCTATTTGCTGCTTATTGTCAAAATATGCTCTCTTCATTTGTCAGATGATGGCCATCTAAAAGTACATTTGGGAAATCTTCTTGTTTGATGACTTACTCACCAGTATCATCTCCGTGTGCTCATTGCTCCAGGATGCTTAGCCTAGCTTAGCACAAAGGCTAAAAAAATGCAGCTAGCCAAGAAGCTAGTCTGACTCCATCAAAAGTACTTCTAAAAAAGTATTTTTCTAGTTTGTGCTTATTTATGTAAAACAATCTTGATTTCTTTTGCCGTTGTGGTTTATTAACTTAGAATTAGCTCATTTGTGACCGGACGCTGTAGAGTTGTCCCTTTTTCAAAATTCAATCTACAGTTCAGACATGGAATAAACGGACGTGTGTGGTAACAAACTCACAGGTCATAGGTGCAGCAGGCCTACCTTGCACTCCAATGGGAGGCATTCGTAAGAGGTTATTTTGTCTACCTCTTAGCAAACTGGCCTACTGTTGTTCCTTCGCTAACGCAAAATTTATTAAACTAGCTTTGTGCTGAATCGATGACACCAAGTCATTTGAGAAGTACTCTATAGACGACGTTTCATTTTCCGGGATTGCTCCGGTGTTGCCGGAGGTTCCACCAGATGTCCGTCCCTCTGTCTCTGTGTTGGTGTTCTAACCTCCGGTGGATTTGTGAGGACTATGGTTAACTGCTCCTCAGATCTCTGCAGGGTAAATCCAGACAGCTAGCTAGACTATCTGTCCAATCTGAGTTTTCTGTTGCACCACTAAAACTACTTTTGAACGTACACATGTTCCACCAAACCCTTCCGGAGGCTGTTTTGCAGAGGTACTGTCATTGTGTCTGGCAATTGTGATTGGTTTAAAGAAATGTTAATAAAATAGACTTTCCTCCGCAGCGCTGTGGAGGTAGATCTGGCGATGCGAGACTAATGATTGGTTAACGAGGGTCGGCAATAGGTCAGAAAAGTACTTGCAAGTACTATCAAGAAGAAACATTTAAGAGTTGTTGCACGTTGCATCTTTCCATGTTGGACTGAGGCTAACCCTGGTCCAGTCTTAGTGCTAAGCTAGGCTAAACGCTTCCCTGAACAGAGATAAATGTGAAATCAATATTTGTTGACATGAGAGATACAAACAAACTTTCACAGATTTCTTTTCCGAAACTGAGTTTCTTAAATATTATGGCACAGCTTGTCTATGCACACCGACAAAATAACCATTCAGAAGTCGGTGAAGCATTTCTCAATCTGGTACTGCATATGAATGAAGCACAAGTAGTCCACGTTTTTACACAATCACCCAAAGAGCACAAAAATAATACAGAGAACACCTAGCATAGTCTTCATCATCAATTATTATTCTTATTATTATTATTATTATTAGGTTTTTCGCAAAGTTGTGTTTTTTGAGACAGCCAACATAAAGGACACCATCGTGCCACTTCTTTAGCAACAATGACTGGAAGATTAACACCTTCTACGAAACTGACACAGGGGACTCAGTGGCCCTTCAACCTAATGTTAAGGTTACTAAAATGCATACAATAAAACTATATTTAAAAAAGAGGACTTCACAACAACAGTGTTGTACAGAAATACTGACACAATGACTGCAAAGGGTCTTTAGGGAGAAACACACTGTGACCATCTGGGTACTGTGTACAGTACAGGGTTCATACGTTTTGAAAAAACCTGGAAAAGTTATGGAATTAAAAAAATGCAAATTCCAGGCCTGGAAAGGTTTTGGAAACATAAAAAGATCCAGAAAGTTTTGGAAAAGTCATGGAATTTTTCTTTTAACACAGTATAATAATATGTGATTAATAAATATATTTCACGTCGTCTTAACCTCACCATTCTATTTGGGGCGCGATGTTACGACTCCCACTATGAACCACATACATTATCATTCATGTTATTGTTAAACCTCTGAGGGTAAACAGATTTTTATTCTTATTGTATAATGTCGACTGACATTTTCAGGAATACATAGTTATGGAAATTTGCCAAAAAGTCTTGAAAAAGTCATGAAAAAGTCGTGGAAAAGTATTGGTTAAAATGCGTATGAACCCTGACAGTAGATAACGTTGAGGTAATAAGAGACAGTAAAATGTTCACTTTCTTTTGGAAAAGTTTGAAGAATTCAGATTTGAATCAACCTACCGTAGAAAATAATAAGGGTTGCACACATGAAACAATAAAAACACTACATTTGTTATTATTACTGTATGCAGACACACGCACACACTTATTTTGTGTACGGTACACTAAACCACGAAACAACGTTGAAATGTAGGCGTTATTACAGAGAGATACTGTGGCTTACATTCACATGGTTTCTCTGAATGGGTGAGGAGTGTCTGCATCCTGTGCTCCACAGATGGCAGCTGGTTTATTATGGCTCTGCTCTGCAGTTCTAGGCAAGACCCGCCCTTCAATAGCTTATGCGCGCTACAATTGGCCAGGCGTCAATGCTCGCGCGAGGTAACCGAAACCGATTTGTTCAGGTCCTATCCCCTGACCAATCAGCTATCCTAACCTTAACTACTGGAGGTCAGCGCCTTAAGCCCAGTTCAGACCAAAGACTCGCGATGAGACGAGTTAAAACTTGCAACTTCTTGTAACGCGTCCGAGGCGCTCCCTCTCTTCAGTCACTCTCTAGCTCGCTCCACCGTACATGCTTGCGAGTGCACATTGAGCCTCCGTTAACAGTAATATGGATCATTACATTGTAGCTGACTTAATAAGATGACTGTTGGCTGTTGAAACAGGAGATGTCTCTTACATTCTAAAACCAGCCTCTGGAGACTCAATCAGCTGACTTCTTTGTTGGCTGTAAAAACAGGAGACGTGTCTTACGTTCTAAAACCAGCCTCTGGAGACTCCGCCAGCTGACTTCTCTGTTGGCTGTAGAAACAGGAGAGGTCTCTTACGTTCTAAAACCAGCCTCTGGAGACTCAACCAGCTGACTTCTCTGTTGGCTGTTGAAACAGGAGAGGTCTCTTACATTCTAAAACCAGCCTCTGGAGACTCAACCAGCTGTCTTCTCTGTTGGCTGTTGAAACAGGAGACGTCTCTTACATTCTAAAACCAGCCTCTGGAGACTCAACCAGCTGACTTCTCTGTTGGCTGTTGAAACAGGAGAGGTCTCTTACATTCTAAAACCAGCCTCTGGAGACTCAACCAGCTGTCTTCTCTGTTGGCTGTTGAAACAGGAGACGTCTCTTACGTTCTAAAACCAGCCTCCGGAGACTCCACCAGCTGAGTCGCAGCGACACCATCAGCTGGTTTGAGTGGAGCTGAGACGAGCCGGTTCAGACCGCTGAAACTTTTCTCTGCGACGTTCTAAAAAGGGTTTCCTCTCGTCGCAAATCGGTGGTCTGAACTGGACTTAACTTCAACCAATCGGGCTGCTTCGTAGGGCAGGTCTTCCCTAGAACTGCAGTTGGATCCATAAAAACGCTGGCGTGGTCAGGTGGGAAACTACAGGCAAAAATGGAGGCACATTCCTCTCCTGAGGCAGAGGGGTAAGGGAGGACTTTATTTTTGTTTCTTTTTTAAAAACTTTTTCCTCTCTCTCTCTTTTTTTATTTTTTTTTTTTACGACAGACTCTCGCACCTCTTCAACAAAGAATCCGGGGGCCTGGGGTAGTAGCCTGTGGTGCAGGGCTTGTCCGGAGAAAACCTGGGGAACTTGTAATCCAGAGGGAGATCTGGAAAGAAATCAAATCAAACAAGAAAGTCAACTGCAGGCCATCTGGACATTTAATGCACCACTGCTGCTGAAAAGCAACAGCAAATGTTCAACAATATTGATGCATTATTCAGTGGAAAAGCACATTTTGCTGTAAACAGCAGGTAGTAATCACTCAGGCCAGAGAAGGTCGGACTCAGTCGTCTTTGATCTTTTGCCTCCAAAGAGACAACTCTGGCGTAAAATAGAGATGGTCCGATTTAATTTTTCTCTTCCTGATACCTATTCAGATACATGGACTTGCGTATTGGCCTATACTGATCCGATACCAGTGTGTGCATTTTTTTATTATGTTTTAACAGCTGTATACTACTATCCCTGTATGGATGTGATATGATTGCTATCATTGTACGGTCTGGCTCAGGTTAAACTCTTTGTGGAACATGAACAAACAAAAAATGAACGCCACAGAGCTTTCTTTTGTTATCCATTTTAACAGTCTGATATCCGATACTGATAACAGCATTTTAGGCTTTTCAGATACTGGTATTGGTATTGGAACCTCTCTAGCATTAAATAATCATGAATAAAAAGTGACAGTTCTGAAACAGAACCCCTCCTTGTTATTTCAACATATAACTGAAGCTTTCTGGTTCCCTCTGAGATTAAAAGGGAAACCTGTTGTTGAGCTGTGGCAGCTGCTGTGAGGATCTTACTAAAGTTATAAAGAACATGACAGTCCACCCTCGTGAGCAGTCAGACAGTTATTAAAGGAATACTTCACCGATTTAGCATTAAGCTTTGTATCAGTAGAAACACGGTAGTATTTTTGAATGACCCTTGCTTCCCTCCCTCATGTCCCCCTGAGAGGGGAGATCTCTGTATTGTGGGTCTGCAAAAAAATCTTCCGATGACGTAAAATGACGATTTTTGCGTCATCGGAAGATTTTTGCCCAGAGGCAAAGGACTACAGCCAGTACTAAGAGCTACTTCCCCATAGCCATTAGGGGGTTGGACTCCGGCATTCTCCGAAATTTCACAAACCTCGCGTAGCTTAGTGGCATCTCAGCATCAAAACTTTAGATAGATAGATAGATGTATTCATGCCGAAAGTTATGCCAAAAATGAAGCTAGCTAACTGGCTGCTATCTGTACACATAGGATTGGAGGAACAGTCGCAACTAACGAAACCCCTAATGTTCACAAAAAGTTATTAAATTGTAATCGAACACCATTGTTAGCTTTATAAGACATTGGGGTATATGTTATGTAAGTGGCGTGACTAAATTCAAACTGTAAATATACGATTTACGAGTTATGCCGAAAGTGTAGCCTAGCTTGCAGCTCCGGAGCTCCGCAGAGCCCCGACCCCCGGTCACCGAGAAACGGTGACTTTCACTGGGTATGGAGGTTGCCGCTTTCTCGTCAGACTGTGTGGAGCTCCTAAAGTCCGACACGTCTTACCAAATTTGCAATTAGCGATACATTTTCGTAAAACGGCCCATATTTGAGCTTTATATTGTTGATTTCTCGCTTAAAAAAGTCTCAGAAGTGAATGTAATAACAAAATAGCCCGATAAACAATGTATAACTTTGCAGTGTCTGAAATATGAGACCTGCTGTCTCGTCTCCAATGTGTTTTACAGCCTACCAAGCGCTAATGCTAGTATGTGTTAGCTGAACTTTACGGAGCATATAATGTGTTTCGTATGTGGTTTTTATATATTTGAATTGTGTAACCACTAGAGCCACGGTGAAACGTTGTTTCGTGTAGCTATATGGTTGAAATGACAATAAAACAGTTGAATTGAGTTGACCGTCTCACTATCTGTCTGTCTGTAAACGGTAGGCGTGGCTTGGGAGTGGACTCAGAGCAGCGAAGCAAGTGCATTCTGGGATTTGGTGTCTTTCATCCACATGAGCCAAAAACACATTTTCTGGCTTTTCTCGGCCTAGAAGGCACCAATTTCAATTTATTTTTCACATTTATACTACATAAGTGACCCAATTTAAAGATATATTCAGCTTTCCAGCGGTGAAGTATCCCGTTAATAATTGTGTAAGTGTACGTCATTTCTTCTGTCTTTTGGCCTTGTCCAGGATTTAAAGTCCACATTGTCGTTTTCCAGCTGTGTCTCGTTCCTACCACGTGTCCCTGTTGCAGTACAGGAAGGCTGGCAGTGTAAACTGGGCCATATGCTTCAAAATAAGTGCTTTCTGGGGCGCCCTGGTAGCTCACCTGGTTGAGCGTTCGCCCCACGTACTAAGGCTCAGTCCCTACTGCAGTGGCCTGGGTTCAAGTAATCCCCCCCCCACGTTTCCTGTCTTCAGCTGTCCTATCCATTAAAGGTCAAAAAGCCCCCAAAAAAATCTTTCTGACTTGGCATCTGACATTCACACCCACTCTACGCAGTGATTGGCCAGGTGTGCAGTAAGCATGCACAATTTGAAGTTCTCCTTCAAGCTCTGTTTTATTCACATTCACTCACACACACACACACACACACACACACACACACACAACTACTTCAGTCACTGTATGTACAGTGAGGAAAATAAGTATTTGAACACCCTGCTATTTTGCAGGTTCTCCCACTTGGAAATCATTGAGGGGTCTGAAATTGTCATCATAGGTGCATGTCCACTGTGAGAGACATAATCTAAAAACAAAAATCCAGAAATCACAATGTATGATTTTTTAACTATTTATTTGTATGATACAGCTGCAAATAAGTATTTGAACACCTGAGAAAATCAATGTTAATATTTGGTACAGTAGCCTTTGTTTGCAATTACAGAGGTCAAACGTTTCCTGTAGTTTTTCACCAGGTTTGCACACACTGCAGGAGGGAGTTTGGCCCACTCCTCCACATAGATCTTCTCTAGATCAGTCAGGTTTCTGGGCTGTCGCTGAGAAACACGGAGTTTGAGCTGCCTCCAAAGATTCTCTATTGGGTTTAGGTCTGGAGACTGGCTAGGCCACGCCAGAACCTTGATATGCTTCTTACAGAGCCACTCCTTGGTTATCCTGGCTGTGTGCTTCGGGTCATTGTCATGTTGGAAGACCCAGCCTCGACCCATCTTCAATGCTCTAACTGAGGGAAGGAGGTTGTTCCCCAAAATCTCGCAATACATGGCCCCGGTCATCCTCTCCTTAATACAGTGCAGTCGCCCTGTCCCATGTGCAGAAAAACACCCCCAAAGCATGATGCTACCACCCCCATGCTTCACAGTAGGGATGGTGTTCTTGGGATGGTACTCATCATTCTTCTTCCTCCAAACACGGTTAGTGGAATTATGACCACAAAGTTCTATTTTGGTCTCATCTGACCACATGACTTTCTCCCATGACTTCTCTGGATCATCCAAATGGTCATTGGCAAATTTAAGACGGGCCTTGACATGTGCTGGTTTAAGCAGGTGAACCTTCCGTGCCATGCATGATTTCAAACCGTGACGTCTTAGTGTATTACCAACAGTAACCTTGGAAACGGTGGTCCCAGCTCTTTTCAGGTCATTGACCAGCTCCTCCCGTGTAGTCCTGGGCTGATTTCTCACCTTTCTTAGGATCATTGAGACCCCACGAGGTGAGATCTTGCATGGAGCCCCAGTCCGAGGGAGATTGACAGTCATGTTTAGCTTCTTCCATTTTCTAATGATTGCTCCAACAGTGGACCTTTTTTCACCAAGCTGCTTGGCAATTTCCCCGTAGCCCTTTCCAGCCTTGTGGAGGTGTACAATTTTGTCTCTAGTGTCTTTGGACAGCTCTTTGGTCTTGGCCATGTTAGTAGTTGGATTCTTACTGATTGTATGGGGTGGACAGGTGTCTTTATGCAGCTAACGACCTCAAACAGGTACATCTAATTTAGGATAATAAATGGAGTGGAGGTGGACATTTTAAAGGCAGACTAACAGGTCTTTGAGGGTCAGAATTCTAGCTGATAGACAGGTGTTCAAATACTTATTTGCAGCTGTATCATACAAATAAATAGTTAAAAAATCATACATTGTGATTTCTGGATTTTTGTTTTTAGATTATGTCTCTCACAGTGGACATGCACCTACGATGACAATTTCAGACCCCTCCATGATTTCCAAGTGGGAGAACTTGCAAAATAGCAGGGTGTTCAAATACTTATTTTCCTCACTGTATGTATGTAAGTCCAACACCATCAATGCCTTCAAGGCAAGATTGTCATCAAGTGTGTGCCGCATTCCCCATATTTCAACGACTAGTAGGGCTGGGCATCGCTTTGATTTTAACAATTCTGATTCCAATTCTGATTCTTCCTTTGATTTCAGTTCTTATCGATTATTTGAGGGGTGGAGTTGAAACATGTCACATGCTTATTTCACAGATAAGAGGAACATTTCATTTTGAGTTTATAGTGTTACCAGACTTTTTCAACATAAAATAAAGCCAGACTTTAGAGCGCCGCTTACTGAGCTCCATGACTGCAACACAACAAGCGCCTGGAAGTACGGCGGCCGCTACGGAAACCAAAACTAAGTTAGTTACTTGTGTTATATTTGGAACTGACGATCAGATTCTAAACCAAAATTTCCAAACGATTCCAATAAGACATTTTTTTTTTCTTCATTGGAATCTTAATTTTTTAACCGGTTCTCAATGCCCAATCCTAACGACTAGCGTGTCGTGCTCCTCTCTGTAAAGGCAGGCTAGTTGCTCTGCCTTTAGTTGTGGCTGTTTGGAACAACAATAAACCCTTTTGCCTTCAGACTTGGTTGGACAACATGTTGTAGGGCTGGGCAATATGGAGAAAATCAAATATCACGATATTGTTGACCCAATACTACGATATCGATATTGCGGCGATATTGTAGGGTTGACATTTGGTGCTTTTACACAATATTTTTACAATTAGATTTTTGATATATAATCATCAGTAACGTGGATTTAATGACTAAGTGGGTAAAGGCAAACAATAGAAGAGCTAGAACAGTCTGGTAAGTTCAGAACATGACATAATTTTACTGTAATGCAGCTTATAAAACCAGAGACAACACTCATATTACGATATCCAAAATCTATGACCATATCTAGTCTCATATCACAATATCGATATAATATTGATATATTGCCCAGCCCTAGTATGCAGTAGTTAGTTTCTGGAATACTCTGGCCTTAACCCCATCCGTTTAGTGCAGCACACACTGGACACACCATCCAGACAGAGGAAGGAGTGCTAGTTGTCTGGATTTACCCTGCTGAGATCTGAGGAGCAGTTAACCATAGTCCTCAGAAATCCACCAGAGGTTAGAACGCCAACACAAAGACAGAGGAAGGGGACGGACATCCGGCCGAAACGATCCCAGACACGAAACGTGGTTGATATAGACTAAAGCACACTGAACCCTTAAAGCTCTCTGACATGAGTTCCAGTCAAACTGTGCTGTGGTTGTGTGTACTCAATGCCATCTGCACTCTGTACACACATCATGATAACATCATTGTTACCAAGAAATCCAAGATGTCAAAATGGAGGTTTCCTGGCAACCGTTCTAAACACCTGCCCTCTGAGGAAAGCAGCAGGCAGACGGATTGCAACAGACTGACACGGTAAGGTGGCGTACTCGAACTCTGGCTCCACATCTGCATCTGCTCAGTCCTCTTTTGATTCCTGGGAATGTTTCTGTGTTGAAATGGTGGGGAGAATGTTTGATGTGGGAATAGGGATTTTTAACCGCTGAAAGTGTAATACCAGAGTGTTTTTTCCCTGTTTTTACAGCATGAGTTTGATTCTCAGTCATGTGCTGTGCACCATATGGGTGCATTTCAGCCAAATACACTGGCAAACATATTCACTAGAACATAAAATATGAGTTTTGTTTTTGTCACAACGTTCATAAGCTGAGGAACATCAGTGTAGTGTAAATGCTCCTTTATTTACTGAACTGCATTTGTAACCACAGGCATATGTGAGAGCAAAATCTTTGTTTTAGAAGTATATTCTACGGTGGCCCTGAAGTGCAAACCACGAGAGCAAATGCCTCAACACGACAGGATTGGTGACACTGAAACGACAACGGCAGGTACGTATTGGACACGTATCCTTGTCCTGATTGGTTGTGTGGTACTGGCAGTATATTTTGGGGTATTTCACACAGTTATTTTTAATTTGATGTATTATTTAATTTGGTATATTTACTAATTTAAATGATTATATAAATGAACTAAAACACGTAAAGGTGCTTCGGTGACATTCACCCACCTAAAACAAATCATAAAGAAACGCTGTTGGCTGGTCTTCATTCAGACGTTGGACCGACTGAAAAAGACAACACACCAACAGTTTACACCAACGGATGATCTTGTGCCTTAATGTGCCTGTCATTTTTGCAAATATACAAAAATATATAAAAGATGACCGTGTCAAATAGCCCAAAATATACTATGTGCCACACAACCAATCAGGACGAGGATCAGTGTCCAATACGTACGTAACATTTACGTTTCAGTCTCACCAATGCTGCCGTGTTGTAGCAATTTGCTGTCATGGTTTGCACTTTAGGCCCACCGTAATATCTGGTCAAACTGTAGTAGGAAGCCTTTATGTTATCTGATCTGCTCTGGGTTTTATTTGCTGTGCCATGACAAATGCTTTTCTTCATTTTAAACTCAAGACGTACATTTTCTGAATCTCCTCCAGGATTTTTAATCTTGCAACGTTAACATTAACCTTGCAGCTATAAACATTCATTTGCAACTTTTCAATAAAAAAATGTTATTGCTCACTGTTGAAGCTTTTAATGACCTGACAGAGCTGAAGTGTGAAATTGGTCTGAGCCTTCACACAGTCTCAGATCCTGGAGCAGCGGTTGCACTGGCCAGTTTTGATTATTGGTGGGGGTTGTAAATTACACCTATGGGACTTCTGCCACATACCTGCTATGTGCTCCACACTGGGGATGGCCATGGTGCTGTATTTGTGAATGCAGTGGCAGCACCAGGTCAGTTTCTGGCTCTCCTCGTCCCCTCCGCTTCCATGTACGTCCACGAAGTAGGAGCCCCACTGCTTGGACACGTCAGAGGGGGACTTCATGCCCTGATCCTGTTGAGACAGTCCACACACAAACCAAACTATGTAACTCATTCATTCTCAGACATGTGCAGACCTGATTAAAAGGAGGTGGGAGTTCCACTCCACGGGAATACAGTAAGACTTCAAACTGGCTTTAAGCAAAGCCACTTTTCTGGGTTGTTTTGATCATTATTTCCATGAAATGCCCCGCTATGTTACTCATAATCACTCACACGACATCAAGACATATTATCAGGGCTGATGAGCTGCGATCATCGCGGCAACAGGATGTGGTGTTCAAAGAAGAATGTAGTGAGATACAAACCTCACAAACCAAAATGAGAAACGTTGTGCTTTGCACAATATCAGCTAATGTCATCAGGAACGGTTTCATAATAGTCAGAGAGGATAAAAAAAACATGCATCACGTTGTCATGGAGATTGTTGCCAAATATTTCTAAATATAATATTTGAGAAGGAACCAAAATAGGATGGCCTAAAGGTATTTCTGAAGATGCATGCTGAAGCAGAAACCTCTGACCTAATTCAACACAGAGGAAACACTAAATATCCTGCGTATGTGTCTGCCTGTCTCCTCTGCCTCCTCTGCCTCCTCTGTCTCCTCTGCCTCCTCTGTCTCCTCTGTCTCCTCTGCCTCCTCTGTCTCCTCTGTCTCCTCTGTCTCCTCTGCCTCCTCTGTCTCCTCTGTCTCCTCTGTCTCCTCTGTCTCCTCTGCCTCCTCTGCCTCCTCTGTCTCCTCTGTCTCCTCTGCCTCCTCTGTCTCCTCTGTCTCCTCTGCCTCCTCTGTCTCCTCTGTCTCCTCTGCCTCCTCTGTCTCCTCTGTCTCCTCTGCCTCCTCTGCCTCCTCTGTCTCCTCTGCCTCCTCTGCCTCCTCTGCCCTAGTACAGTAAGTGCATGCGTGGGAATTAGAGCACTGCGATGTTATTGCCTTGTACCATCAGATATGAGATCGTTCTAATACATGAAAAGAGGGCCGCAGGAAGAGGAAGTGTGTGATCTCATCACCATCAAGATTTAATCTGTCAGCAATGTTCTCATCCGGCTCCATCTGCTAACAGAAGGTCCACATTCAGGGCGCTGATCTGCTAAATTGCTATCAGGAGCTGATGAAAGCGTATTTGAACTTTTTGGTTACAGACAAACATCGGCTTTATCAAAATTCTCATTCTTCACCTTATTTTATAAAACCTTTAGAGATGACCCTTTTGCTTTGTTAAAACAGTGGAAACTACTTGAACCCTTATATTGTGTTATGGTCAAATTTGACCCGTTGTCAAGTTCAGATATGAAAGAAATTACCATTTATTAAAGAGCTTTTATTTGTCTTCTCCAAGGCATTCTCAAGATAGCCTGACACTTTATATGTTTCACATGTGAACACACGTGTGTAGCTGTGTATCTGGTAATATTAAAAGTGAAAACGTACTGTTTAAACAAATACAAACAGCAGCCAAACACGGTAATATCTGATCTGCCATCTGTCCCTGTAACACATACCCTACCAGGACTAACTAGCTCTAAACTGCAACACAACAACACTGCTGTTTCTTCATTCCCATGTCTTCTGGGACATGTCCCTTTGCCTGGGACATGTAGCCACATCACAAACTTCTAGCCTCAGCCTCATGTCCCTCAGTGGACACGCAGCCTCAGTTCTTAGCATATTAAGATCAGATAAGGTAAACTTTATTTTCCTGTAGGAAATTAGTCTTGGGCAAGAAGCGCTGGCAACCGCTGCATACAAACACATGCATTAATTACCAATCATTCAGTTTGTAGACAGTACAGTACATTACAATATATAATGTGACAACAGTGTACTTTAGGACAAGAAAATAAATAGAGATCATCCACTAGTTGAGAGGATATTGCACAGGCCCTGATATAGTAGAGTATTTGCATGTGATGGGCCCCATTATAAAATAAATTACGCATACAATGGGAATTGCACAAATAAAAGAATGCTAATTGTGGCTAGTCATATATGTAGCCATCAAGTGCATATTAGACCCTTTTTACATGTTTCTTCTTTTAATGAGTCAGCTGGAAAGCGTTTTCAACTAACTAATATAGCTACCGTTGGCCTAATTAGCTATCTCCAGCTGATACAGTCTGTCAGCAACATGAGTGGGAGCGTTGGATGATTTCTTACAGACAAGGCTGGCTGCAAAGAGGAACAAAGAGGGAGGGTAGAAATGTCCACGCTCTTTAGTTATTCTGAATTTGTTTCGTGTTCTCCCAAACAATCATCAAATTAAGACTGTCCCATGGATGTCTGGCCCACACAGTACAAGAGTCAATACTTTACTGCCATGCAACTAATATGCAAGGCAAAAACAACAGTCAATACGCCTTAAAACACATGTAGACACATAAAGACCTTTGCTGTCAACTCATCCATTATATTATTCACCGAGCACATTAGATAAAGTAATTGTCGGCGGATGCACTAATTATTTTTTAACTTTTGTTAACATTGCGAGATAGAGCATTGCCTTAGCGGAGGTCTGCGCTCTCCGAGAGCCTTTATAGTTTCCTAATTAGTTACCTTTACTAATGTACTTAAAGTATGCACTGTACAGCTATTACTGAATGCAGGGAAATAAAAATATTGGAATAATGGTACTCTGTTTTGGTACATAAAGATTTCAGTACAGAGGGCTTATGTAACTACATCTGGGGTGAGTATTCTTTGCTCTTCCTTGGACAGCCCTCTCTATTTTGTAAAAAAGGTCTGATACTGGTGCTGGTGTTACTTGCCAGAAAATTTTTGACTGTCAGGGTCACAACATCCTGCTGGTTGAAGTCCTCATCTGCTCTGTGAGGCCGAGGGCAGCGCTGGCCTGATATCATATCCTCACTCACAGTGAGAGCACGAGATGAATCAACAGGATAATTGAACTTTTTAGATAACGCAGATGTTGACAAAGTTTTCCTTTGGGGACATCATCTGAAGTTGGAAAAAAACGTAATAAATTGCACAATATCGCAATATGTTTAAAATCATAATAATACTGTATTGTGGTGTACTCTGGTGTTTCCTAATTCCCACCTGGGATTGGGCATCGAGAACCGGTTCCAACTTGGAATCGTTTCAAAAATTACGATTTCCAATGGAATCTTTTTTTTTATTGGAATTGTTTGGAAAATTTGGTTTTCAATCTGATAATTGGTTCCAAATTTAAAGGTGCAATATGTAATATATTTACTGTAATAAATCCAAAAATGACCCCTTTCTGACAACAACTTTTCTGACAACAACGCCAATGCCAGTATTTTCTCCTTTTGAAACTTCCGTTCTGTGACGTAATGTCTGTCTGTGTTTTGGCCTGTGTGTTGGTATCAGCTGCCCAGATTGACAGCCAGGCTGGGTTGCCAGATATACCTGTAAACACGTAAACCCAGCGAGCTACAGCTGGAACGTTAGTACAGCCATGAAAGCAGCAAACAAACAAACAAACAGGATCAACGGAGATAGATTCTACCCGACATAAAAAACGGCATGTTTCTAACAGCTGCGTGACCAGAGATGTAACAAACCTGTCTGGGTAAATATTGGAGATGTATTTGAAAGATGGAGACAGTTTAGAGCCCAAAAGGACGCCGAGTTGACTAATTTCCTCCTGAACAGGTAAGCATTAGCTTCATGCTAATTTATCACGGCTACAAGGGACGGGCATTTTATGTCATTTTAACATTCATGCACTCACATTGAATTATATAGCTAAAGTAACCGAGTTGGCTGCGACACAGCCAGTAAAGTGATCCCGACTGGTCCTGGCTAACGCCGCCATGCTAACCCTGCTAACTGCTAACGTTACCGGAGGACCAGGCAAGCGGGCACAGTCAGCTGTTTGGCTCGTTTTCTTTAACCAACGTAGCATTAAAACATGGTGGAATAATCAAGCTAGCTAAGAAACTAGCCAGCTATCCCCATGGATGTATTATAAGAAAGTCGTCCCTGAAAAACCATGGATGTATTGTGATAAACAGTATATTCATCATTGTTTCGGCTGTTTTTCTGCCACCACAATGCAACTGCAGTGACGCAACTGTGATGTCCACAACTGGTCTATCCCCCCCCACCCTCTCAGGGTGTGTTAGCGGCTGATGTAGCCCCGAGCCTGTGGCCTCCAGCAGAGAAGGGGAGCGGGCTGCAGAGGTCTGGAAAGCTAAATGGAAAAAGCTGCTTCAGTGAACTCACCTCAAACTTTCCCTTTTTCTCCAGCGGCTCCACTTGGGCCTCATTGGACATTGCTGCATCACTCTTGGGGACGCCCTCCCCCTCCATTTCCTCCACGATCATCACTGTCTCCCACTTCCCAAAGGTGCTGGCAGGGAACATGTCCGACCTCATGCTATCTCCAAAATACACAACCTGCAGGGAGGGGGGAAACAAGAGGGGGACGGTAAAGGGTGAGGGTAAGAGCTGTAACATTTCCAATTGTTTCTGTGCAATTAATTGTTTCTTTCAGTCAAATTTAAAAATATGTATTTATTTATTACTTTTTTAAACAAATTAAAGTTTTGAATGAATCCCAGGATACATCTTTTGTCATATTCCTGTCATGTGACCCAGATAATAATAACACAAATACCCAGCCTATGAAGTAAACCACGTCTCTTTATTATCATAAAATATTTTTAACTGCCCCGCCCCCCCCCACCTTTTGTTACTATGAACGTGTATAGGGTCAAGTGACAACCACTAACAATTGAAATAATAATAAAAATATATAGTCCGACCAATCACTGATAACCAGGGCTTTAAATTGACACCCACCAACCCAAATGTGGTTTAAAAATTAACTTTGGTGGGTAACATCTTAAAGGTCCCAGCCAATTTGGCCGAGATGAATGAAGTGAAGCGTTTGAATCGGCCGGCAGCAGAAACAACGTGACAAGTCGGTGTCATTGGTCTGTTTTCTGCCAATAAATGTGTGCAGTTTTGTTTCTCTTTGACTTGGAAACGTAATCTTTATCTGGCAACACTGCTTGTAGCACTTATCCTACATTTCCCATGAACACTAACCCCTACAGTCACATTAGCTACAAGGGACAGTGACAAAGCAGCAGGCTGCCATTCATTTTCAATGGGAGTGGCCGTTTGCCAGCGACAAGAAGTCGATTTTCTTGTCTATTTTATGCAAATGCTGAGCGATGCGACAAAGCGACTGCCAATCGGAGTGGAGGCAGCGTGAGGGCAGCGAGACGTATGTACGTTGGTTGCTCAAGTCGAAGAAAATCATTCAAGATGGCGGAAACGCTTCAGGACATCGTATTTCTGTATATATCTGATATGTTTGGCATTTTATCTCACATATTTTGTTACCCCTATCGAAAAATAAATACTTATAAATCCAAAAACGTAAAAAAAAATTGTTCTTGTGACTTGACAATACCTCTGAAGTGACTTGTAAGACCTAGGCAATAGCATGCTACTATCGATACGGAAGCGTCACCGTGTCAAACGTTCACAGAAACGAATAGATCAAACTTTAGTTCCACAAAGCTGTGAGAAAATGGAAGGAAAACTTATTTTAGTGGTGTCCACGTTCCCTGTCCTGTACAATCTAACCTTAGATCCGTACAGAGACATTAACATTAAAAACAATGCATGGAGGAGAGTTTCAGAAGTGATGGAAATGACCAGTATATATATATATATATATATATATATATATATATATATATATATATATATATATATATATATATATATATATATATATATAATTACAATTTGGCATATGTAACTAAAATAAAGTCAGTCATACGCCTTAAGACTTTAGCCAATGTTAGCAATTAATTGCGCTCCAAAAAATTGACAATTAGACAAATATGTAATAATTGTTACAGGCCTATAGAGGGGACACATTTTTTTACTGCACTTTAGAACTGAATTCTTCTCTCAGCTGGCATATGTCTTACGGCCCCCCCCAGGGTGAACCAGACCAGACACGACCAGTCTGCAAAACTCATCACAACCTCTTTGACCGTCACTTCTCTTTTGTCCTTCACATCTGGAAAGAAAAGCAAGCTGAGGCGGGCTTTACTGGGACACATGCAGACCAAATCTGAAGTGCAGGCGCACACCGGCCCAGAGCTTTAAATTCCATTTCAACAGCCGTTTATTTCTATTGTCTTTTAAATGGGAGAGGAAATGGAGTGAGCAGTGGAGAGCGCTGGGAGATTAAAAAGACACAGAAGCCGGCTGACATTCTGAACACAGGAAAAAAGGCTTTATAGTGAGAACTGAAAGACCAGTGGACAGGAAGACTGAAGACGCAGTTTATGCAGAATGCAGTCATACTTTATTTTACAGTACATTAACAGGACGCTATAAACTGTACTCTGTTTTAAATAAGTACAATCTTAAAGGAACACGCCGACTTATTGGGACTTTAGCTTATTCACCGTAACCCCCAGAGTTAGATAAGTCCAGACATACCCTTCTCATCGCCGTGCGTGCTGTAACGCTGTCTGACGGCTCCACCGGTAGCTTAGCCTAGCACAGATCCTGGAGGTAACCGGCACCATCTAGCCTACTGCTCCCAATAAGTGACAAAATAACGCCTGAATACAATTCACATTTTCTATAGGATCAGTCTGCCACTTTTTAAAAAAACAATTCCAGTGCTGGTTCCATGGTACCAGAATGTTGGATAGTCATCATGGCAACATTAATTGGTCATGTGACAAGGGCTGGGGAGATTGGTAGAACAGGCAGCCAAGTGACAGTACTCTAGCCCAATGGGTTGGGGGGGGGGGGGGGGGAGAATCATATTTCAGGCGGGGACCAGTTCCACCCCATCCCCCCCTTCTAGCCCACGCTGGTCAGGAACCTTGTTCCAGCTCTGTATAGGCCTATCTGTCTCTCCTCTCTGTAACAGAGGATTCGGATTACGTGAAAGTTTGAATTAGTTTAAACAAACATTATTTTACGTTGGATTCGTTCAAACTATATTTTGGGTATAAGTGACCGCTCTGGAACCATCTACACCACCGCAATCCCACACCCTGGTGTTGGTGTGGATGGTGTGTGGGACGGAAATGAATGGAAACCAATGGAGGCCTGGAACGGTAAATTCTAAAAATTCTAAAAACAAGACAGCATGATGTAAGGGATTATATGATTTATAATAAATCTGGAAAGTGAAAGTAAATGGTCCTTTAAGAAGTTTGAACATCCCACAACTTTCTGCACAATTATTTGATGTTATAGATACATTTTTATGGCATGTTTTTCGGAGTTTGTGGGCTAGAAAACCAAAGTAATGACGCTTGGTGAAGCTGAGAGGAACTGTTAAGTTCTCTGTGGCTATATCACTATAAGTGACTGGCATCACACACAGCCATATGAGACCATGGTACTAAAAAAGAAATTTGACAAGTGGAAAAACAAAGAAAAAGAAATTTGAAGTTCAAATATATGAAGAATTGCATGTTTAAAAGCACCCCCCATTCCTAAAATAAGGCCTTCATGCCTGGAACTCATATTTAGGTTGTAGCTCGAGGCGGAAAACTGTAATACTTCTGTCTTTGTTCCCCAACCAAAGTCAATATCCCATGTAATGAAAGCTGATAACCTGAACCTTGCATTTGGGCTCACTAATGTGTGTGAAACCTAGCTGTGTGATGAAAACCATGCTCTTTCCCATCACTTGAACTCTTTAGGATGAATGTGATAACACAGAAACACTAAAGGTTTTATACAAGCTGCATCATGTAACCGGGGGTGTCAAACCCTTATTAATATAAGGGCCGGACTGGAAAATGAGAATCACATCAAGGGCCAGACATGTATATTTTATTGATATGCTTTAATAAAAAAGAAGCAAAAAGTCAGCAAAAAAGTAACACAGCCATCATAGAAACAAATTGACAAAAACGTTGGGGAAAAAAAAAAACCAAAATATGGATAAAAGCAACAAAAACGCAGGAAAAAGCGACCAATTTGTCAAAAAATAGCTCCAAAAAAGTTGGAACAGGTAGCAAAAACTTGTGGCCAGGTTAGCTCAGTTGGTAGAGCGGGTGCACATAGTATGTAGAGGTTTACTCTTTGACGCAGCGACCTGCGGCTCTTTGCTGCATGTCATTCCCCCTCTCTCTTCCCTTTCATGTCTTCATCTGTCCTGTGAAAATAAAGGCCTAAAATGCCCCAAAACATTATCTTTAAAAAAAACAAACACGCGTGATGTAAACCCTTCCTAGCCATCACAAATAAGGATGATGCCTGTTTGTGTGTGTATGTGTGTGAGAGATTTAAAGTGCATAATAATAATTGTATTTAGAGGTTATATCAGAATAGGTTTATGTGGTTTAATTAAAAAAAAAAAAACATATTTTTGTTGTACTGCACCTGGCTGCAGCTCCTCTTTTCACCCTCTGTGTTGAGCTCTCTGTTTTAGCTACAGAGTGAGGCATCACACTTCTGTTATATCTTTGTTGGGAGTCGCACATGCTCAGTAGCTAGGTAAGGACTACTAGCTAGTCAGAAGCAGAGTATGAGGGCGTGCCCTGAAAGTACCTAGGTAAGGACTACTAGCCAGTCAGAAGCAGAGTATGAGGGTGTGCCCTGACAGTAGCTAGGTAAGGACTACTAGCCAGT
The DNA here is from genome assembly GCA_023566125.1 of Zingel zingel. Taxonomy (NCBI): domain Eukaryota; kingdom Metazoa; phylum Chordata; class Actinopteri; order Perciformes; family Percidae; genus Zingel; species Zingel zingel. Next base: position 5,662,493 of record CM042332.1, read on the forward strand.
CAGAAGCAGAGTATGAGGGCGTGCCCTGACAGTAGCTAGGTAAGGACTACTAGCCAGTCAGAAGCAGAGTATGAGGGCGTGCCCTGACAGTACCTAGGTAAGGACTACTAGCCAGTCAGAAGCAGAGTATGAGGGCGTGCCCTGACAGTAGCTAGGTAAGGACTACTAGCCAGTCAGAAGCAGAGTATGAGGGCATGCCCTGACAGTAGCTAGGTAAGGACTACTAGCCAGTCAGAAGCAGAGTATGAGGGCGTGCCCTGACAGTACCTAGGTAAGGACTACTAGCCAGTCAGAAGCAGAGTATGAGGGCGTGCCCTGACAGTACCTAGGTAAGGACTACTAGCCAGTCAGAAGCAGAGTATGAGGGCGTGCCCTGACAGTAGCTAGGTAAGGACTACTAGCCAGTCAGAAGCAGAGTATGAGGGCGTGCCCTGACAGTACCTAGGTAAGGACTACTAGCCAGTCAGAAGCAGAGTATGAGGGCGTGCCCTGACAGTACCTAGGTAAGGACTACTAGCCAGTCAGAAGCAGAGTATGAGGGCGTGCCCTGACAGTACCTAGGTAAGGACTACTAGTCAGTCAGAAGCAGAGTATGAGGGCGTGCCATGCTAGCAGCTAGGCTAGCATTATAACATGTGTTACAAAGTGACCACGTTTGTCTCTGAAGTAAAGGATGGACTACAATAGAGCTGTTTGGAGCAGTTTGTGAACAGTGTTTTCTGTTGGAGATGGTAAGTCCCTTTGGGGTGGACTTTGGGCTTCTTCACTTTGTAAACCTATAACATGCACAAAAAAGATATAAAACACAATAAAGGAGAGGGAAAAATCCAAAAATCATAAAATGAGCACTTTAACTAACTCAAACCTTTCTACAGGAGTCAGAAGGCCTTAAAGAGAATTTAAGGCATTCCTCTCTCTCCCTCCCCCCCCCTCACAGAGCTGTGCTGTGTCTGAGGCCGGCCCTTCGACATGTAAACAAACAGACTCACTCAGCTAATCGGGGCTGCTGCAGGCCGGGCCTGTAGGGAGGGGGCTGCAGGAGTCACATTTCCGCCAGACTTTCCCAGAACACCCACAGCTGGTCTTCATACCCCCAAAAAGCCCTGCACTTCTCATGGCTCTGCAGTGCCGCTGCCAGAGTCATGGGATCACTATGATAAATATTTACAGAGGCCAAGGATTGCAGCACAGAGGCAACATATCACAGAAGAGATTCATTTTGTACAGATTAGAAATAGACCGATTATCGGGCCGTTTTTTGGCAGTTTGCAGATTATCGGTCTTATAACCGATAAAGTTAATGAATTATAAAGTGTTGTACTTTGGCTCGGCTACAGTTCTGCGTCTGTCCTTCTGCTTCAGTTTCAGGTTTTCGGAGGGAGGGAGGGTGGGTGGGTGGATGGATGGATGGATGGGTGGGTGGGTGGATGGATGGATGGGTGGATGAATGGGTGAATGAATGAATGGATGGATGGATAGATGGATGGATGGATGGATGGATGAATGATGGATGATGTATGGATGGGTGGGTGGATGGATGGATGGATGGGTGGATGGATGGGTTGGTGGGTGAATGGAAGGATGAATGATGGATGGGTGGGTGGATGGATGGATGAATGAATGATGGATGGATGAATGGGTGGATGGGTGGATGGATGAATGATGGATGATGTATGGATGGGTGGATGGATAGATGGGTGGGTGGATGGATGGGTGGATGGATGGGTTGGTGGGTGAATGGATGGATGAATGATGGATGGGTGGATGGATGGATGAATGAATGATGGATGGAAGGATGGGTGGGTGGATGGATGAATGATGGATGATGTATGGATGGGTGGGTGGATGGATGGATGAATGGATGGATGGGTGGATGGATGGATAGATGATGGATGGATGGGTGGGTGGATGGCTGGATTGGTGGATGGATGGATGGATGGATGGGTGGGTGGGTGGATGGATGAATGGATGGATGAATG